>RPFO01001317.1:0-70220 GCA_009746045.1 Mesostigma viride
TCACCGGGATAAGGGACGTCGGCGTCTCGAATTTCGTAGGCTGGATGTCTAATGCTTGCGCCGGCGCCGCCTGGACCGATATGGGAGCCCCCGTCGTGTTCGGAACGTCGTTCATATCGACCGTTTTATCATGATAATAACGCACACAAATATTTACTAGACGGCCTGGAACGGCATCATCAGCTGACGAGGACGATGGGACCGGCCCGAACGCTTGCGGCGGTGCGCGCGACCGGCATGGCTGCGCTTGATGAACCTCCCGGTGACCTTGCTCCTGGCTGGCAACATTGTGATCGAAACGAGTATATACACTCCTTTCGATATTTTTTTTACCGCCGACTACTTTGTTGGATACCGCGCGAGCGTGGAATGGACGAGCGAGCGAAAAAAATGTTGGTCGCTTGCGCCGTGGTAGGCGCTCTCTTCGTTCTAGGGGCCGTGATGTATCGCCTGAGAACATCACAACAAAAGGCCGCGATCGTGCTCCCCGCGGACCATGCAGATCGACCCCGAGTTTGAAGGGTTCTACATCACCCCCGTTTCCCGCATGACCAACGAAGAGTTCCGAAGAAAGACGTTGGACTTCGAAACGGTCGGGTGGAAGGACGCGAAGACGAGCTCGAACGATCCGCCGTACCTCCGCGTGCTCGTTGCCGACGGGAAGATCGACGTGATCGAGATCGTCCCCGCACCCTCGATGTCAAACAATGTCCCGATGGAGCCGAAGTCGATGAACCAGATCCTTCCCATGGACGTGCGCACCGCGAAGAAGATCATCGAGGCCCGTAACGGGGAGAACTGGGCCGCCGTGAGCGGCGAGAGACTCGCGCTGCCACAGGCGGACGAGACTTTGACCTATATCGTGTTGAGGAGAACAGACGCGGGTCCTCCGTCCTACCGCTTAGCGTTCTTCCGAGCGGCTGTCATTGGCCCGTCTAGTCATTTCGGCATATGAGGGTCTAAAACTTAAGGGTATTGCGGCATCGCGTGCCCTTTTTATCTGATCTGCATCAGCCTCCCATCCACTGTACAATCGTGAAAAATCGTTGTGTTGTTCGAAATCGTGTAGGGCTTCTTTTTGCATATCGTCACCATACGCGAGCCATTTCACTTTCTCTTCAAGAATACGTACTATATCAGATTGATATTGTTCGAGAAGGCCGTAATCTATTTGATCAGAGCTGTCGAGATCAGGCTTATCATGTAAACCTTCTGATTGTGAGACTGGGGAAACGAAGTCTTGATTATACCCATCGAACAAGCCTGTGCCGTGCATTGCATTATCGTCGTCTTCAAAAACTGCGTCGTGTTCAGAAAGAGGGACAATAACGGGGTTTGATGAATCTCGGGGCGCGGGGGTGGAATGTCGAAGCCATAATCCATAGAGTCGAACACGTCTTTGTCTGACACCCCTGCTAAAAATGGCGGTAGTTTGCTGGATTTTGCAAAACGCAGCACATTTAAGTATTCATTTCGTGGAAGTACGCCAACATACTGGGACTTCAACGTATCCGAGATCCAATTTTCGGCGGTGTTTCTTCTTTCTTTGTCATACTTGTCACGAATTCTTAATAACGATGCATGAGAGCGATTCTCTAAGAGTTCTCGGAGTTCATCCACTCCCATACCACTCAAATCCTCGTTTTTCTTTATTTCGTCGAATTTTTGTATAACCGCGCTCTCCATTTCTCTTTTTTCGAATTCTTTTATTTCATCCAACTTTAAAGCCAGGCCGATGCGAGAGTCCAATATCCTGCCCATTTCTCTCTTTGTCATGTTCGGGCGCACTACGGGAACATCCTTTACATTTTCGAATACATAGTTCTCGCCTTTTGTCTCGTCGAAGTTAGATACGTCCTGGAGAAAAACATCCTTTAACAGTCGCATCACGTCTCTAACTAAATATTCATCAGGGGTCATTGAAGCATTATTATCCAGAACCCCGAAAACGCGACTCAAGTGGTCTAGGTGGATATTGTCATCAAACGGCAAGGAAACGGATGCCGTATTCTTACCTACTAGATGGACACTGTCATGGACCGGCAATTATCTGATGCCGTACTATAATCGAACACCGCGTCATCGCGGGCATGCGATTCATTCTGCACTCCATGCGCGTTTGAGTCCCGAACATCCGATGGCGGAAAGTGAGCAGTACCTCCGTTAGAATGTGGCACAACGAAACCCTGTCTGTTGCTTACAACGTTTGTCTCCGGATGTGGTCTAGCGGACGCCCAGTTACCCATCGGGGCGCTAGTAGTGGCGCCAGTATTGACATTTGTATTCAGTGTCGGAAGATCTACTGGCACGGAGGGGTTGGGTTCACCCCCTTCAGCTACGCTCCCATCCCGAGACCCCGCCGCTTCATGCGCTCCCCCAATCGGTGCGCCGAGTCGACCCGTGTCGCTGGCCGTAGGCAATGTCTTTTGACCCTGACCGACGTATGACCCTGAAGGGATAAAGTGAACAGTTTTTCTCATTAATTCCGTTGGTTGTGGATTCCTCGTTAAATATCCGTCCGCAGATAATGGGCGATTGAATTTACGCGCGTGCACACCTGCCATACCTTGCCACAAACGTTCATTTATGTCCTGATTTACTATGTCAAACAGTCTTAGTGGGGGGGGTGCGTCAGAAACGACCTCTGGTTTTTGTGAAGATTCAGGCATTGCGAGTGTCGGCGTGTCGTTCCACGCTTGCCGAGCGCTCAAAATTCGTGGTTGGTCATCGATGAGTTGGAGTGCGCGTGGTTCACCCTTTGTAACTGTATCACCCGTATCACTCGTCAATGTTGCAGTAGCGCCACGTTGACCCCGCTGATCTGTCAAAGAACCTTTTCCAAATGCGCGTATGGGCCCATCGGGCCTGCGTAAATAAACTGGCTTGTTATCTCTATTGGCTTGTGGACCAATCAAATAACCCCCACCTACCCTGATTGCTAGAGGTTGACCGGGTGCCTTCGATTGCAATGATCGACCGAGTATTTCAAAAGGTTCCTGTTCAGAATCCCGGTTGAACGTTGGGTCGCTCCTACTCGTAAGATTGCCCAACTTGTACTGACCCTGATCGAGTGTTTCGTCACTTGTTGCCGTATCCGTCAACCAGTTATGACCCGATTGTGATGCGAGACTTTCACTATGAAAAGAATTCGCCGTGTCTGAAAGACGTTGTGAAGAAGAAGAAGAGTCCAAATCTATGTCTGAAAGTTCCAAAACAGCCCCATTACCATTATCTTCTCTAGCATCGAAATACTCTTCGGCCTCGTCTCGTTTGGCACCATCCGACGTAACCAATCTATTAGGTTCCTGGGTTTCATCACCATTTCTATGGCCTCGTGCACCGCCACCAAACACACCACCAGATAACGCCGACCCGACTCCTACTCCCCCATCCCCATCCGGTATAGAGATGGATCCCGCTCTTGTATCACCATCTACGGGCGTATCACTCTTACTCGATAAGGGCAACGCGCCTCGCGTACTATCACCCGATCTTTTAAAGAGCAAGGCGTCTCGCGTGCCATCACCTATACTGGGATTTGAAGAGGACGACCCTTCTGCATGTGGACTCGCAACAACCGTTTCATGGTGCTCGCCTCGTGCATATAGACCCTTCCCACGCGATTGAGGGGGCGCTTCGACTCCTGCATCTCCACCCCTTTTTGCGGCCGACCCGTCTGCCGGCGACCCAACTATCGCACCTTCAGGGAGAGAACCGTCTTCCTTACCACCACCTGTCGCGCCTGCTGCATCTCCGCCCCTTTTTGCGGCCGACCCGTCTGCCATCGACCCAACTATCGCGCCTTCAGGGGGCGAAACGGCCCCCACACCACCATCCGCCCCACGACCTAGCCCGCCTGCTGCATCTCGGCCCCTTTTTGCGGCCGACCCGTCTGCCGGCGACCCAACTATCGCGCCTTCAGGGGGCGAAACGTCTTCCTTACCACGACCTAGCCCGCCTGCTGCATCTCCTTCCTTTTTTGCGGCCGACCCGTCTGCCGGCGACCCACCTTTCGCGCCTTCAGGGGGCGAACCGTCTTTCTTACCACTATCCGCCCCACGACCTAGCCCGCCTGTTGCATCTCCACCCCCTTTTGCGGCCGACCCGTCTGCCGTCGACCCACTTGTCGCGCCTTTAGGGGACGCGCCTCCCCCTGTGCTCGACCCGCCTGTCGTCGACGCGCCGAACACCCCGCTTGGTGCTGCTTTCGGAGTACCGCCAGGATACTCCTCCCCCCCGATCTCGCCTGGCCCGTGCACCTCATCTGGGCGATATAGATTCCCGTCCGTGTGTACTTCTATCTCCGGCTGGTGCTCCTTCTTCTTCTTCTTCTTCTGTTCTGCCGCGTGTCCTTCCCTGACGGCCTCGTTGTACAGTTCCGTCCACACCTCGTCGAAGGTTTTATCCTTCATGAGATTTCGGATCTTCGCGTCCTCTCTCATCGTCATGTTCGCGTCCTACTACTACTAAGCAACATAAATGTGTGGACAACAAAACCTTTTATTAATATAAGTCCATACACCATCCATGAGATGCAAGGGTACCACCAGATGTAACCGGAGGTGCAAGTTCTCCGCCAGGCCGGGGAGGACCACGTGCGGAAAACATGCCAGAAAGAGACCCGCTAAGCCCTGAACTTCGGTCTAGTTTGCAAAAATCCGAATCCCTTTCACCCAGTCGGACCGCACGCCCTCGTGGCGTTTGTTCGTAACGAATTCGAGACCAAGCGGCTCGAACACGAGGCGCAAGTCGTCCAGCGTGGGCCTCCCCTTTCCCGCTGCCGGCTCCTCGTGCAAGAACGCTCCCAAGAACGCGTTCCTGAAATCCTTCATTTTCGTCCAACCATCCGGTTCCAATGAGACGCTAGGGAGTTTCACAAACTCGGCTGCCTTTTCGGGAGTCACGGTGCGCACGGTGGGCGAGGGGAGACAACACGGTTCGTCCTCCTCCTCGTCCGGCCTCTTGACGCGCTTCTCGACGGTCCTGAGGGCGTCCCATGGCGGCCAGCGGAGGTACTCCTGAAAAAAGTCGGTCGACTTCGACCTCTTGAAGCCGGGGTTGTAGCTGTGCACTTTCTCGCTCAGCTTCGCCCTGTGCTCGATCATCCACGCTTTCACGTCCACGGGGACGGGGACGTCGTTCTCGACCAGCCCCAAGAACAACGCGTGAAGGTGGGCGGTCCTGTACCGCTCGTCGGTCGTGAGGTTGTTCACCCCCGTCCTGTCGAAAGAGTCGATGATCTCGTTCACGAGTTCGTCCGACACGAGGTCGCCCGCGTATCTCAACAAAGCGTTTGCCACCAACGCGAGTCTCGTCTTGCCGCAAAACACGCGGAAGTCTGACAAGTCCGCCTCGCGAACCTCGCCAAAAACCACGGGGTCCCTCGAATTGTTCACCGCGAACCCCGTGGTTCTCTTTGTCCCGAGACCTCCTCCGCACGAAAACCCGTGGCGTTCGAAAAGCGCGTTCCAGAACCACTTGTCCGCGCGAAACTCGCTCGCGTGGTCGTATCTCGGAAACCCCTTGTCTTCCATGAAATCAGAAAAGGCCGTGAAAACGCGCTCCGTGGAAGATGTCAACGTCGGTCCTTTGTTGACCCGGTTCGACTCGAGAAACTCCGCAAACAGCTCGGCCCAACGGATCTCTTCTTCGTTCAAGGACCTGTACAGAGGCTGGACGAGCGCCCGGTCCATGTCGTCCAGATCGCCCAATTCGTCACGGAACTTGCGTTTGGCCATGGCGAGTGCGTTATCTTCGTATCACGAGACGACTAGAGTCGCGACTGGGAGGACGCGCGCCGCGAACGCCGCCCGAGTTCTGCGCGATCCGCACGTAGTGACGAATCCCGTATGCGAGCTTCGTGGCCAGTCGAACCTTGTCGTCCGAAAAGTGCTCGCTCCCGAGCGTGAGATTGTCTATGGCGCAGTCCGACGTAACGCCGCTGTCGTGCAGGATTTCGGCGAAACTCTCGGGCAAGAACTTCTCTCTCGCGAGCACGCGACCGCAAACGGCGAGATTGTACAAGACCACGAACTCTTCGACGGTGTCCTTGTAAGTTTCCGGCAGAGAAAACACGTATCTCTCCAGCTCCGAGGACAAAGAGTCCACGCACTTGAGAAGCTTGTCCATAATACCTGTGCTACAAATAAATGGACAGGTTAGACGACCTTGTAGCCCGCGCCTACTCGGACGGGTTGTCTCTGGAACGAAACCTGCACACTCGACGACCTTCTAGAAAGCTCGGAGACCTTCTAGAACTATTCTCTCTTGGAGTGTCGTTCAATCCGTACGTGGCCAAGGTCTTGCACGGCAGCGGGTACTACGGCGGGGCGGAATCTGACAACGCCTACCCCGTGGCCATGTCCTTGTCCGACACGTCAAGCGATCCGTACGGTCCCGTACCCGAACCTTCTTCGCCGGCCGCGGCCTCCGAAGACGCGCCACCCGAAGAGACGTCCGACGAACACGACACGAATCCGATCGGCGGCGACGACACGTCCACACCCCCTCCTACGACGGACCCTCCCACTACCCCATCCAAGACCCCGGGGGGGCGGACCCACTCGTAACCGGCTTCGGCGTATCCGCTCCGAATTCATCCAAGGACGAGGAAACCCCGAAAGAAGAAACCACAGGGGGCGAGCCGGTCGCCGTATCCGAACCCGTCGTACCCGCTCCTCCCTCCGTCGACGCCGAGGGACACCCGAAATCACAAACAGTCGCGACCCCGGGTGGTAAGATGGTCGCATTTTCGGACGAACCGAAATCCTCGGACGAAACAGGGAATTTGATAGCCCCTCTGGATTCCGCGTTTGTACACGATGCAGTCAAGAACCCCGAGGATACGCCGAGTGTGCCGGAACCCGCTACAAACCACTCGTATTCCGATCTCATCCACCCATCCTTCCGTCGGACGGCGCCTCCCCGATCCTTCCCGCCGCGAGTTCGGAGCCCCTCCCTGTCAAGAAGAACGAGGTTCCTGTCGAACGGAAGTTCGAAGACGACGTCGATCTCTGGGTATCAAAAGGCGAAACGGAGTTGGAGTCGTTACATCAACGGATGGAAAACGTTCTGGACGAACTCGAACGCAAATACATGGAAAAGATTTCGGACAAAGAAAACTCCCGACTAACGGCAGAAGGAAAAGCCGCGGCAGCCATCGAGTTCATTCGCAGTTCGCAGAGGGATTTGACGTGGGGTGTCGAATCCGCGAAGGAGATGTTTCCATTCCTCGTCGATAAGTTCGAAGCGACCGCCACACAAATCAAGCGCCTATCGGAAGACGGATTATCGCGTGTACGGAACGCGTTTCTCGAGAGGTTTGATGACAAATTCGACTCGAAAAATTACGACGCGGAAACCGAAAAACGGGTTCAGGAGAAATATAAAACCATGCAGGCATATCTGAAAAAACGGATCAAGAACGAGATCGAGGAGACATCAGAAAACGCTGGTTCGGGAGCCATATTGTCGTCCGCCAAGTCGTACTACGAGAAGACCGGCGTCGATCTGCGAAAACTAATGGAGAAGAGAGTGGAAGCTCTGAAATGATTGGCGGAGGATGAACGCTTCTCGGCTGACGCGGCCCGCCAAAAAGTACGGGCGCAGCTCGAAAGGGACCTGAATTTCTTAAACCCGCCCGCCATCTCTGATGCAAAACCGAAAAGCGATGTCGTACCGCATGAGCAAACCGTCGTCGATGCGCCACCGTCTGATGCAAAACCGCCTCCGCCTTCGGCTCCTCCGAAGCCTCCGCCACCGAAACCTTCTTTCAAACCTACGGCACCGGGAGCGCCTCCGGTTCCTCCTTCGCAAGCAGTAACGAAACAAACGACGGACCGCTTTGGGATAATTAGACAAGGTACAAGGGTCGTCGGCGGCCCGGACATCGCCTGGCTGATGGATGCCGTCAACAGCATGACCAAAGAGCAACTCGAAGACATCCGATGGGACATATACAGCAACTTACCTCCCCATCTCAAGTTGACCGACGAAGAGTGGGATGTCTATTGGGCGACCAAGAACAAACCGAAGAAAGACACAAGCGAAGTCCAAACCTCACTCAAGTCGGACGTTGAGACGAAGCAACGAACGCAGTCCGATCTCGAACGCTATGAACGAGCGGCATCGGGAGATCTGACCGCGCTAAACCCGAGCGAGAAACTGAAGAAAGAAGAATTAATCAATATAGGCCTGAACCTTCTATCGATCGCCAAACACTCGCCTCATAAATACCTCGACATGACCAAAACAATCGATCAAGCTAAGACAGAGCGCCTCGAGATTCTGCCATACAACGTGATATACAAACAAACCCTCGCACACCTCAAAGACACGGAAGGGTTGAACTACGCGGTCGACAAACTCGATCGCACTACGAAAAGCATCGAAGAGGGCAGCGAGTACACAGACATCTTTCTGACTCCCGAATCGATGCTGGGTATCGCGAGTGCCCTGAAAGACGTGTTTAAAGACAAAAACAGCCGCGAAAAACCTTCGATTTTGATTAACCAAGACAACAGTAAAAACCTCGAGCTCGCTCTAACCGGCATAAGGAACGAGCAGGTAAAGCGGCCGGAAATGCGCACAACGATGTGGACGAAAATGCCCCCCCCGAAGTTCTCCAAAGACGAGTATGAAAAAATCAAACAAAATGTGGAGAAGGAGATTACGATTGCCGCCATCCGGAAGCAGGCGTTGGAAAATGATGGGATCGTCAAAATCGAAGGAGAAGATGTGAAAGTGTTTCAAGATCCCCTGATTCTCCAACGCGCTACAGAGTTGTTCAAACAGACACCCGCGGCACCCCAACCGACCGAGTCAGGCGGAGGGAATGGGCCTCCCAGGGTCCCCCCACCTCCCCCCCGCCCTGTCAAGCCGCCCCCCCCCCAACCCGTCACTGACAAATCCCCGGCTAAATCCGCGTCCGAAATCCCCGTAGCCCCCCCCCCTCCGGATACCGTTCCTCCATCGCCTTTATTAGGGGAGGGGGGGAGCGCTACAGAACCCGCCGCGAAACCTTCGGCAACGGCGGCATCGACAGCCAGGCGCAAGCCAAAAACGGAGGCGGAGTGGGAAGAAACTAAAAAGAAACAAGACAAACGAGCTATCGAAGACATCTTAAGTTCTGCGCGCCAAGCCCTGGTTGAACAGGAAGTCAAAGCCCAAGTCGCAAAGCTTATCAAAGAGAGAGGAGGAGACGCGTCCGACGTGCCAGAGGTTTATAAGAACATCGAGATTCCCACAACACGCGCCGACGTCAAGGATGACATTCGGAAGCAGACGGAAGCGTACCAGAAACGAAAAGCCGAAGAGGATGAAAAGATTAGGAAGGAAGCCGAGCTAGTGCGCAAGGAGCAAGAGAAGGCCAATGTCGCAGAAAAGGATGAAAAGAGCGCCACCGGTTTCCAAAAAATCTCCCTACAGCCAAGACAGAGCTTCGAGGTCGGCGAAGAGGTCGTTCAGCCTAACGAGACAGCCAGAAAAATAGAACAAATGATACGCGAGGGCAAGTTCGGCGAGTCCTCAGACCTCAGGCTGCGTTTGATCCGCGGAGACGGACAAACCTTTTACGAGAACCAGGTGGTTCCCGAAGATGTGCGTCTTATGCCTTGGAACATTGCAAGACTCGCCCGTGCGGTAGGCACGGAAGCGGAACCGTTCCAAAAATTTGTAAATACAAATATCGCCTATAGCACGAAAGACCCCAAGGTCGCATCCCACATGAACATCAACAGAGTGGGCAGGGATGCCATGAGATTGTATAACAACGCCGACGCCCACATCCCCGTACAGCGCGCGGTGCGCCGAAAACCGATGCCCCTGTACGTTTCTGCCCGCGGAAAGGCGTATGTCGTATGCCCGCACGCAGACGACACGGTCACGGTTCTGGATATAAACAAAAGATGCGAGTTGTTGGCGAGGTACAACGCGAGCGGCCGGGATATCTCGCCTGGATTGGACAAGTCTCACGCGGACCGGACAGGGGGTGTACTGATCAAGATCGGCCCTTCCAGGTTCGCGTATGTCGGCGCCAAGACGTACGAGTTCGCGACGATCGGCCACCGCGATATCATCGACTTCTTCGCGGACGGAGGTCGCACTCCGCTCGCCGTCGACGAGGGCGGCACCGCGTACGACCTAAAAGACCTTCGCGCGTTCGACGTCCGTACGCTTGGTACCGCGGGTCGCGACGAGTATGTGCGGATGTACTCGGAGAGGCGCGCGGAAATTCCGGGTGTACGCTTTAATGGTACTGATATGAAGGGGGACTCGGGTTCGTCGTACGGAATGCTGAACACGACGCGAAAGGATATACCGATCACGAACAGGGAGCACTTTGCCAAACAGTTCGTCCCGGTCCCGAACAGCGGCGGAGGCGACTGCTTCTACCTCGCGCTGGCTCAGGCGGATCATCTTATCAAAACCGGTCGCTCCATCCCGGACGACGATGCGCGCGAAGTCGCGCGAAAAATGCGCCGTACGATCGTGGACGGGTTTCCGCCGGAAGTGGAGGAGTACGTGGTTCAGCAGGAACGGTGGCAGAACGGGGACGCGCGCGAGCCGGCGGGCGAGATCTTGAGACGTTACCGATCCGCGCAGTCCCGCGAGGGGGAGTTCGCCGAGAGGCCCGAGATCCTAGCCGCCGCGGCCCTGTTGCGAAGACCGATCGTGGTTCATCGCGTGACGCCCGGGACGACGGTTGAGCACAGGGAGACGTTCGGGGGAGGCTCGCCTCCGGCGATCCATCTGATGTTCACGGGCCGAGCCGACAACGGGCATTTCCAGGCGCTTCGACGCGTGTCTCACGCCGCACGGTCCGCTTCCGTGTCCATGTTGGGCGAGGAAGGGGCGTACGAGGACGACGAGGGCGACATGGAGTACGGGGCGGAAGATGGCGAATCTTTTTGACATCGCTCATCGTAATAATTCTGGTTGATACGGATATGCGACACATGAAGTGCGTCCGAAAGACGAAGACGGGCCGACATTGCAACAACGCGGCGAGGAAGGGGATGAAAACGTGTCATTGTCACGGCGCGGCTCAACGTAAACCCCGCCGCAAACACCACCGCGCGCGCGCCCCTGGCGTAGACGGCGAGTCCGCACCAAAACGCATGCGCATCCACCTTCCGACCTTGGACGAAGTAAGGGCTGAAATAGCCCGAGACATTGCACAAAAGGAAGCGCAGAAGCCTAAGTCCCCATTCGACTTGAATGCTCTACCTAACGAAGCTCTCACGAACATCGTCAGCAGGTTGCCCCCATCGGACACGTCTAACCTCATGCAAGTGTCATCCAACATGGCAGAACGAGTTCCTAACTCCATGATGGACGCGGTAGACGCTCACGGATTCCAACAACTTCACGATGTAGTAAATGCGCGTAATAACGAACAAACCGCGTTACAAGAATTAAATGAAGCTAACGAACTTTGTAGACAAGAACCAACCCGTTGTAATTACAATCTTGCACGAGACAAGTTTATCGCGCATCAAAACGCCGAAGTTGAGTACCTCCGACTGAAAAAACTCGCACAAGATACAATCCAGAAGGCGAGAATCGCCGGGCGTATTTTGGAAGAGAGGGAAAGGTCCCTGCGCCCTAATGTCCGACCGTAGTTTTCGCGAGCGACTTTCGCTCCGGCCCAAGAATTTCCAGAGATAACTCGTTGCTATCACTTTCTGCACGGTTTGAGACAGGAGTCGACACGTCAGACCATCTCCGCGCGTCGAGTGATCAGCCCGTCCTTGTACACGTGCGTCCCGGTGCACACCTCTTCCGCCGCGCAAACCTTTTCGCGGTTCTGGCGGTCGAAAAGGTAGCATCGGTAGCTCACGAAGAACGCCCCCTTGGGAATCTCCGGGTCTAAGTATACCCGCAGGCCCGTAAACGTGCGCGGCTGGAGACACGGGACGATCGTCAAGCCCTCCGCGTCGAACTCCTCGTCCCCTATGACGACGCGGATCTTCGCGTCGCTCCTTATTTCCTGGACCACGTCACATGCCGGCCACTTGGGAGGACAATACACGAACCACCCGGACTCGTGGTCTATCTCGAACGCGTCCAGGTAATTCACGACGTAGCGCGTCTCGGGCTCGAACGCGACACACTTGGTCCACCCCTCCCCCACCTCGGAGCGGGGGGGCGTTTCGATGACGCGGACGGCGTCCTCGTGGAAGTGAGGACCCAGTTCGTACACGGGCAGACTGTCGATGAACTCCTCGATGTCCATGTCGTCCCTTCCTCTCTTCGAAAATCGGCGGCCCTCCGCGACCGAGCGTCAAAATTAAACTTATAGACCCTTTGGATGTTTTTTTTTAATATGTTGATTAATATATTCAGGATGGCGAAGGAATGCGGTCACAAAACGGCGTCAGGAGGGCACTGTAAGATCAAAGTGGCAGACCCCAGGCGAAAGAGATGTCGATTTCACGGCCACCATTCGGCTGCATCGCGGACGAAGCGAAAGGTTCATACGGTGCGTACGAGAGGATTCGATCAGTTTGGGAATGAGGTAGATACGGATGACCTCGGTTTCTGGATGGAAAATCCCAATGCCTATGTAACGGATAAGCGAGGTCATGTAATAATCCCATTTAGGTCGCCAGTAAGTAGCCCGAAAGCGACGAAGTCAGTCGAGGATGCCGTAATGGGTCGAGGAGAGCCTGTCCCTAGGCAATTTCTTGGGAAATCTTGGGGAGTGAATGAAGGTAGGGTACATCCATGGGGTCAGCCAGCTTCGGAATGGGGGCTTGATCAGGTGGGAAACAACACAGACGGCGTCGTCATGACCACCAATCCTGTGCTCGGGGATCCAAAAAGGTCCTTAAAGCCGTTTCAACAGCTAGCACAGGCAGAGAAGAACCCCGTTCGAAAGCGCGGGATTGACACGGAATCGAGTTTCGAAGACCCAGCGCGCGCACTAGCCAGTGCTGTCGGTTTTTTCCAAATTGGGGGTCGACGAGAACCAAATATAATGTGGTTAGAAGATACCATGAAGCAAAAACGGAGGAGGGCGCCGCAGGTACCGCAACCGTCGTTATCGATCCCGTCTGACGTAACGCCTATGGGTACAAAACGGCGACGTCCAGTGGAAGGGGATCAAGATATAACGTCAGGGTGGAAATTTGATGAGGCGCCTCGGAACATGCAGGATGCGGAATGGGATGCGGAGTGATCGTGTTTTGTACGGCCCTCCGCGACCGAGCGTCAGATCGTCACGGTTCCGTTCGCGAACTCGACGGAGGCCGGGACGCAACGCGGCTCGGAAATGAAACTGTACGAACCGGCGCTCGTCAAGACGTGTATCGCGGCGTGAAAGACGTCGCTTTCGTGGGAGAGTCGCAATATCCAATACGAAGCCCCGGAATACACCACCGACCAGAACATGAACAGGACTCTCCACGTCCACACCTCGCACACCGCGGCACACCACAAAGCGTACAACACCATGTAGTGCGCCACCGCGATATCCACCCCTCTGGCCACCGGATGATACGTGGAGTGGTTCACTTGCGACATGACGACGAGGGCTGCCATCCCGTACCGCATCACGAGGGTGTGCTGTATTCTCCAGGCCTCCGCGAGCGGGGCGAGATACAGCAAGGAAGTGTAATTCAGCAGCTTCATCGTATCTAAGCGGCCACACCTTTTCGGTTCGCTCGTGACCGAACGAACCTTCACATTTCACGAAATTTCTTGCGCGTTTAGTATGTCACGGATGAAGTGCGGCAAGATCACGAGCACGACGCGCAAGAGGTGCGAGAACGCGGTTTCGACGAGAGGCGGCTGCCACTTGCACAGGACAGGACAAAGTACGAAACGAAGGCCGAGGGGTCACCGCGCGAGAGAATGCCTCGCGTGGCGTAAAGATCCCACGTTCGAAGATCTACGAAATGCCGAAGAATACGCGCTAATGCTGGCGAATAACGCAAATATCACAAAACTCCAACAATCGAATAATGAAGCCTTGTCATCTGGACTTCCTGGATTCCGCGACGGAATTTTAGAACGCAGGAAGGACATGTTCAATATTCAGCGGGAACGAGAGGGTAACAACATTCGAAAAGCCTTGTTGAATACGGAAGGCATCCGTGACTTTGTGTGGGACGGGCTGGGAGCGGACTCGCTGCCAACGCCGGAAGTATTGGGACTTGACAAACCGATCAACCTTGACTTGGTGAACCCCCTCGACCTCGTAAATAACGGAGAGGTCGTCAACCAGCGACGGGTGCGACGTCGGCGCGGATCTCACGGCGCGCGTTCCAAGACGACGCGCGGCGGCCGTGGCAAGAGGAGATCCTGACCGGTATTTTCGAAGCGAATTGTGTAAGCGCGGCAATGAAGTGCGGGAAGAAGACGGCGAAAGGCGGGAAATGCGCGATCGACGTGAAGAAGGGGAGCGAGTGTCGGTTTCACGGGAAACCGAAACACCGCGGGGGAAGCGCGAAGACGAAACGGCGGCGCGTTATTCGACACGTGGCGCGGGCACCTGGAGACAGCAGGGGCTCTGCACAAACATCTTCCCGCCGAACTCGCGCGAATATATCGTTTTCAAATGCAATCTCCGCCGACTCTTTACGAACAGTCCCTTTGTCGGCAACCCAGCAGGGCCCTGTGGGGGCGGTTGATTTCATCCCTGAACCTCCTGGGCGAATACAACCTCCTCAAGCTTCGGCGGGGCGCTCGTCGAGCGCTCGACGACGATCCGTCCAGCGCGGGAACGCTCCGGACGGCGAGGCGACCGTCCCTATTAACCAATTGAACAGGCCGCCGAGGAGCGGAGGGTTCTATCCGCGACCGGACGACCCGGATTTGGACGACACCGCGACCTCTAGTTATACTCCCCTTCCCCAATAGGCGTTTTTCAAATAATATCGCGCGGTATAAACAAGCGAGCCATGGCGAAGTGCTGCAGAAAAACGAAGACCGGCGAGAACTGTCGCAACGAGGCGCGACATGGACGGAAGATGTGCGGAACTCACGCCGCGTGTCAAGCGCGAAAGAGACGGAGACACCGAGCCCGAGAGTTCGGGGTTTCGGAATCTACTCCTCCTCCTCCTCTCCCGAGAGTCGCGTTCACGGACTCCGCGCCCCCCCCTGTTCTCGCGACCACGAACCCATCGACGGGGACTGATTACGAGGCGGACGGTTTTGCGGAACGCAGGGTCACGAGACAAGAGATACCGAAGATGACACCGAAACCCGCCCCAGAGAAAGAGGTCACCTGGAACGCCATCCCAGAAAATATCCAGAGAAACATAATTTCAATGGCTGCGAAGGGTCCCGGCGGACTAGAATTTCTCGCGAATGCGCGACTAGTGGACAAAAAGACGGGAGGTTTGGCAGGAGACGCGATTAGTCGTCTTGACGTAAACGACGTATACAAACGAATCAAACCGCTAGACACGGAGATCCGCGCATTGCGAAACAATCGCGATTCACCGGAGAGGATTCAAAGGTATAATGACGCAAGACAACAAAAACAATTCGAGCTAGATTATGCAGACCGCGTTCGCAGGACACAACAAAGGGCGATGGATTTATGGCGTCGGGAAAAATTTCGCAATGAAAAGCCCCAACCCATCCCCGATCCGATTCCAACTTTTCCCGATAACGGGTCCGATGGGTTCGCGGAGATGAGGCGTATGAAACTTGGCGCCTATGTACCACCCCCCCTCCCGAATACGGCTGGAAGGATCTGCCAGCGGACTTGAAACAGGACATCATGAATATGGCGGTAGCGGATTCTGGCCGCGGCGGACTGAAAACTCTTGCGAATATGCGCCTCGTGGACAGAGAGACGAGCGCTGTAGTTCCCGACGTTATGAAGAATTTCGACCGCAATATCCCGTGGGACAGAATCCGTAAAATCAATAAAGATATGGAAGACCGCGCAGAAAACTCGAAACGAATATGGTCAACGCCAGTTCCATACAATGTCGATGGTGAAATGTTGACTCGCGCTATGTACGACGGTTCCAGAATAGCACACAACGCCCAGAATAGAGATAAAAGGGAACTGAGGGCAGAGCACGAATATGCGGACCGACTTGGTAGAGCTCTACCCCATTATGCCGCACTCTCTATGGCGGATATGAGACGAGAACGAGCCAGGCGAGCCAGGCACCCCGGGGGGTCGAGGAGAGTGACTCGCGCTCGTTCTAAACCCGCGAAACGGCGTTGACGTGGCGTTTAGAGAACTAAATTAACCAGTCTAGGTACGGTGAAAGTGGCGCGATGTCAGTAGTGCCGTACGAGTCCCGCGCCGCGCCACTCGGGTCGGTCCAGTCCCGCGCCGCGCCACTCGGGTCCGTCCGTACCTAGGAATATTCCTCGAATATGCCCTCCCCTTCGAGGCCGCCTTCGAGTGTAAAAGGTGCTGCCCTCGCCCAAACAGCCATCTCCTCACCCAAACCACTAGCAAAAACACGAAAACAAGCCGCCATAGCCATGGCCATCGACAAACTCGAAGCCCTCCGCGAACGAGAGTTCGTGTGGCTGAAAAGCGTGACCATTTCTCAGTTCCGCAAAGAGGTGGCGCGAAAGGAACGGCCCATCTCTCCCTCGTTCCAAGAGGAAAGCGAACTCGCGTACGAAGGCCGCCCCAAGATGTGGGTTTTTCGAGAGACGCGGTCTCACAACGTGAAGCGAGGCCTGAGCGTTTACGCAGACTCCCTGGCTATGTACAACGATCCGCCAGCACTCCCCCGAACGATGAGCGGTGGCCCCGCTTCATTCCGTGGTCCGCGGAGCCCAAAAGGGGCGACGAACGGCGCGTCTATCTCCCGGACAGGAGCCTGATGGACACGAACGTGGGGGAATACAAGGCCCAGTGCTGGGCCCTTTTACAACGAAGCACGCAGCACGAGGAGCTGATGGGATTCTTCCAAACCTCGTACGAGAGGGGCATTCCTTGGCGCAACCCCTCTCGCTCGCAGGAAGACCAGCGTTTTCTGCTGGGGGAGAACCGGCCCATTCGCGTTTTCAAGGCCGGCCCTCGCGACTGCTTGATGATGCACGCTTTCATGGCCGTGCCGGAGAGCCAGAAAGAGCTCGCCTACTCCCTTTTGGTGGATGGATACACCCCTTTGCCCGTGGCCAAACGTGCCCGCCTAACTTGAATGGTATTTTCCTATCAATTTATGAATAAAGGCATTTTCATCCAATACACGACTCCAACATCTCATGCACTCGTAGATAGACCCGCGGCTTGTAGATACGGCGTAGTACAGCTGCAAAGTTCTCGCTAATGTCGAGAACTGGAAACTCCCAGGGGCAACGAGGTGTGATGCAACGAGGTGTGTCTTTAACACACTGGAAACTCCCAGGGGCAACGAGAGAGTGATGTGTTCGCGTCTTATAACGACACGTGGCATTCGTTTGATAGGCCACGTCTCGTTTTGGAAGTGTTTGGTCGTTTCGTTAAGGTATAAGTACGAGAGGGTCGTTCCAAACACCGTGAAATGGTCTCTGTTTCAGCCATCTTTGGGGGCCATGTCGTCGCGCGTGGCCATGGCGGCCATCGTGAAGTACCTCACCCCAATGGACGGGTCAGACGAATACCCGGCATTCCATGGTAAAATCAGAGTAACTCCATACGGCGAGATGTCAGTTCATGATGCAAACAGCGCGGTGGGGATCAAAGAGCCGCGCAAGTACTGGGAACGGCTGAAGAAGGATCATCCGGAAGTCGTGACATTTTGTCACGACTGGAAATTCCCGGGGGCAAGGCAGCGAGACACACCGGTGACCGATCGTCAGGGGTTGACGAAGATCATCATGCTTCTTCCGGGAAAGATGGCCGCCAAGTTCCGGGAGAGCATCTCCATTCTCCTAGAACGATACTTGAACGCGGATCGGACTCTGGCCGAGGACATCTTGAAGCGCGCGGACGCCAAGGATGGGACCGACACGGCGTTGTCTACTCTGCAGCAGAACAATCGCATCAAGAGCTGTCTTTCTACCCGCAATTTGAACGATGCTATCAAGGGGTACATCGACAACCACAAGGGGAGCGGCCTGCTGTACCCTAAGGTCCATGACAGCAACAATCTGGCTGTGACTGGCAAGACTTCCAGCGAGCTTCGCGGGATCTACAATATTGGAGGGTCCGCACGTGACCTGCTGACCGAAGAGCAGAGTGCCGGAATGAACTTTCTCCAAGTCCTGGAAGCCAAAGAAATCAGGCAGACGGGTGACAACCCGTTGGGAGTAGCGAAACGTAAACGGGATTTGCTCGAACCAGTGTTTAAGGCTACCGGACTTCACGACACGCGCGCGGACAAGGAGTGCATCCAAGAGAACGTCAAGGTCATGCGCCTCAACCAGCGTCTCACTCGCGAGTCCCGCACGGCCATCATGGTCAACTAGTCACACCAACCTACGTGCGTTCTCTATCAGACTGACAAGTGGGCGCGCCTTGGAAAAGGCAGTGGTTAAAAACCGTAACCTCTGGAATTCCCCAGTCCCGGGCGGCGAGAGGCCTTATTGCTAAGTAGCTAGTGGGTCCACTCATTGTTGGAATTATCAACAAAACACTTTTATTCATTCATCAATAAAGTTATTTATTACTCATTACATTGCATCCATCCATCAACCAAGTCCCCAGTATCCCCAAGTCCAATACCCAACCCCAATTCCCAAGTCTACAGCTCGCCCACGGGCGTGTACGAGAACAGCGCCGTAGCCTTGTCCCGCAAGTTAGCCACCCTATTCTGAATAGCGGCAGCACCCGAACGACCCGCGGAAGCGCAAGCCCGCACCACAGTGCTCCTCGCGAAGAAGCTGAACTCCCTCGCCATCGTTGCGTAGTCCCGCCTGCGGTCCTCGGGCACCAGAGGAAGCAAGTCCCTCAAGATGTGCTCGTTCAGAGTCGCCAGAGCCAGCGCCTGCGTGCGCAACGCCGCGCGCTGGTCGATGCGAGCCGCCATCTCCGGAGACGAGGGCGCGATCTTGGCCAGGCAGGCGTCCACCGCGTCCCTCTCGGCCCTGACCGCCTTGCAGGTCCCCTGCAGCACGCACGGCTGCCTCCACCCCTCCTCGATCTGGGCGTTGCGGATGTTCCTCCAGATGGCCTCCTGCTCCTTGTCCTCGGCCTTGTCGAGCGGCACCTTGGTGGGCATCTGCCCCCAGCACTTGGCGGGCGTGACCACCACGAGGGGGTAGACGAGCTTGGCCTCCTGCTCCGGGTCGATGTTCTCCACGCGCGCGGGCTTCCTGTCCTCCCCGGGCAGCAGGAGGAGCCTGTCTACCTTGTGCTGCTCGCCCGCCGGCGTGGGGAAGACCCTGGCTGCCGGGTTCCTTGTGAGCAGCGCCCTGACCTGCGCGGAGTGCTGCCTGGGCGCGTGAACGGGCACGTCCCTGTTGATGAGCACGTGGTTGGGGAGGATCTGCCTTGGCTGCTGCGGCTGCTGCGGCTGCGGCTGCGGCTGTGCGAGGACGGGGCTTCTGGCGGCCATGGCGGTTGCGGCGACTTGCATCCTGGCGAGGTTCTGCATCCCCTGCGCGAAGAGCTTGACGGGCGGCAGGAGCGGGGGCCCCGCGGGCCTGGGCACGACTTGGGGCAGCTTGGGCACGCCCACGACGGTCTGCGGGTTGCAGGGCACGCCCACGGCGACGGAGATGACCGTCTTGGCTCTCTTTGCCGCCGCGGCCGCCGCCACCGCGGGCACGATGCGGTAAACGAGCTCCTTCCTCCCGTCCGGGTGCACGACCTCCATGGTGACGGCTCCCTCGGGCAGCGAGAGGATGGGCGTGGGCGCAGGGGCCTGCGAAAGGGCTGGAGAAAGGGCCGGGGCGGGCAAAGGCGCGGGCGCCATCTCCAGGGGTCGTTTTGGCCTCTGCGCGTTGAGGTTGGCGTTGGCGTTTGCCTGCGTCTGCGTGGGCGCGGGCGTGGGCGCTGGCGTGGGCGCGGGCGTCTGCTTGTTGTTGTTGTTGTTTGCAGCCCCCGTGCCCGCCTGGACCGCCTTGATGACCTCGGGCACGATTTTGAGCGTGGCGAGCGCGGTGGCGGCCTCCTTCTCGTCGTCAGAGAGGTTCAGAGAGTGCATTTCCGGGATTGCAAGGAGTGCCTGATCCTTAGCCTTAGTCTGAGCCTGAGCCTGAGCGGCCTCGCACAAAACGGAGAAGGCGTCCATGTCTGTTGTGTAGGAGTGTTGGCTATGGCTGTTCGTTCGTTAGCTAGCTTGTGTGTGCGTGTGCGTCTGTGCGTGTTCCTTGCGCGTTGGAGTGCCTTTGTCCTTTCCCGTGGGTCTCGCGTGTGGTGGCTGGACCAATGGGCGCTCGGCGCGCGGTGGTCGTAACGGTCTTTCTGCCCCGCGTCCCGGCCTGTCCAATGGGCGTGCACGGGATCTCGTAACCGCCTGCGCGTGTCGTGTTCGTTCCGTCCTTCTCAGTCTACGAGTGGCGGCTGGCGGCCGGTGGTGACGCACGGGATCTCTTCCCGGATCCGCTGACAAGATCTCGTGGCGGGCCGCGGGAATCTTCTAGAAGTTTCCAGCCGGCGCGACGCCATCCGTTTTCGTCCAATGGGAACGCACGGGAATCGAGGCCGGTCCGCGTAGAAAGTGCGTGGTCCCCTCGGACTTGGCCATCTCACTCACGCATCCCGCGCTATCGTCTATCTCGGCAATCTTCCTTGCTTTCTTTCTGGCTATGGCTTCCTCCGCCCGTTTCCTGTCTTGCAACAAGTGCAACCGGGCGTTCCCCGAGTCCCATTTCGTGTCCGCCCGCTTGGCGAACGGGTTCACGCTGGCGTGCCTTTCTTGCCGCGAAACTCAGAACAAGCAGGCCCGCCTTCGCAAGGCCCGCGCGAAGGAGATGCAGCAGGACGAGGAGGAGGACTACGAGAACGTGCCCTCCTTCAGCTACAGCTCCTCTGAGGGCGTCTCCTCCGAGATTTCCTCAACTTCCTCTGGTGTGGCCGCTGCCTCCGCTGACGCCGTTTCCGAGTCGTCTTCTGACGCTGAGTCGGAGCCGGATCGGCTCCCTTCTCCTCGCACTCCGTGCGCCCCTTGCATGCCGGCTCCTTTCCGCCGCTGCCTTCGCGTGAAGGGCAAGAACCCGCACCTGCGCCCTCACGACGGGATGGGCGCTCGCGTGAAGGACAGCTCTCGCCGCGAGTTGCGCGGCTGCCGTCGCCGTCTGTCTCCCTACTTCCGCGGTTCTCCTCCCAAGTCTTCGGAGGCGCACGTGCAGGACGACGAGGTGCTCGGTTGGGGCGCCTTCGAGGGCCCCGTGAAGGATCTTTTGAGCGAGTCCCGCATCCAGCGCAGCGACCGCGAGATCCGCGAGGCGATCGATCTGATGGCCGCCGAGGAGGAGAAGTGTCTCGCTCCCGCCCCCGCTCCTTGCGCTCTGGAGGAGGAGGAGGACGTGTTTTCGGCGATGGGCCCCTTCCGCGTGGAGGACATGGACCTGGACCTGGACTTGGAGCGTCTGGGCGAGGACCTTTTCTGCGACTTCCGTTTGGGCGCTCTTTCCTTGGAGGACATTGCTGGGCTCGAGAAGGTGGAGAAGGAGCGTTGGTTCCTCCCCTTCGAGCTGAAGAATTGAAGTCCTCGGGCCGTTGTTTTGCCCTTTCCACGGGGCTTGCTTGCCCCCATGTATGATAATAAAGTACATTTCCTCCCATTTGATTGGCTCCAACTCATGTGCACTAGGTAGTTCCGCGGCCTCGCGTATCTGTACTAGGAACTTGCTACACCCACCAAATCCGAGCGATCCGATTGGCTGCTAGTAGACGTACTTGGAGTATCTACCAGTAGGGATAGCATCACCAGCATCACCAGTTTGACTCATTTCACACGGGAATGGTGATGGTGACGCTGGTGATGCTGATTTTTACGTTTCGGAAATAGTGGAGACCATTTTATTCTATGGGAAAGTTGCACTCAATTTTATGGTCAGCGATGGAGTATAAATTATATGACCGTTGCATTCAAAATTTTATGGTCAGCGATGGAGTATAATTTATATGACCGTTGCATTCAAAATTTTATGGTCAGCGACAGAATATTAATTCTGGCATATGTCATCACGAAATGGAATTGGATTGAAATATGATACACTTCTCCCATAGAATAAAATGGTCTCCACTATTTCCGAAACGCAAAAATCAGCATCACCAGCGTCACCATCACCATTCCCGTGTAAAACCCTGAACAATGGTGATGCTGGTGATGCTATCCCTACTGGATAATACTTCAAGTATCTAAACAACGTCCAATCAGAATACGCCATTAAAACCTCTTGCCCCATGGCTAGGAGATGCTAGCAGATGTCTTGTCAGTAGCAACCACTGGGAACGCTGCAACTGTCCTTTTACGCTGCGGCTTCTCAAGGACTTGGCGTTCTTCAGCGGACTTGCGCAGCCGCATCTTTCGTTTCAGGACCTCCTGTTCTGACCGCGGCGGCCTCGTCCGTTTCCAAGCGGGGTAGACGTTCCTGTAGTGCAGTTTCTTTAACGTCTCCTGCAGCGACTGCGAAGGGCCCCGCTCGGTGTACATGTGATCGATGTACCACTCTTTGCCGTAGGTTTCCCACGCCATCCCCCCTCGAACCGGTCCTCCAAGTGGCGGATCAAGCCCGGCATGTCGATCCCCAGCGCATCTCGCACCTCGTCCCTGCTGAAAACGCCGAGTCGTTTGGTGGCGCACAGAAAAAGGTGCTCGAAGACGACTGTCTCGGGATTGCACACGATGCATTCGTCTCTGTGAACTTTGGGGTGTAGCTCGCAACCCTCGATGGCGCACTCGGAACAAGGTGTGGCGAATCCGTGGGGGCACGCGTCTTTACGGATATACTCGCACTGGCCGATGCCGCAAACTTTGCAAGCGTACTTGGCCTCGTGGTCACACACGTATTTCGATGTTTGAGCCCAGGAGCTCCCCCACTCGGGGTTACTCTTCCTCGAGGAAGCCATGGCGTCTCTCTCTCTCTCTCTCTCTCTCTCTGCCCCTCCCCTTTCACGCCCGGAGAAAGGGATTCGAAAGCCTTCCAGAAACGCCTCTACTGGTCGTATCCGCCAATAGAAACGCGAGGAACGCGACCCCGTGAGTCGCCACGCGGAACCTCCTAGAAACGCGCGCCGACAGCGGGTCGTTCGGACCGGTGCCGTGAGTCACCGTGCACGCGCCGCGCCGGCCCGTGAGTCAGCACGCGGAACTGGGCTAGAGTTTCTAGAAGCGCCGCGCCGGACGCGGCCTTTCCGGTCCCGTGAGTCAGCACGCGGAACCGGGCCGGAGTTTCTAGAAGCGCCGCGCCGGACGCGGCCCACCCGTGGATGGACCAATCCCGTGCGTCCGCCGCCACCCGTGGAAAATCACAAAGACTGTGGCCAGCCACGGGGAAGCCATCTCACGCAAGACCAACCACCAAGCCAGAAACCAAACGCCTTCTCTTTTCACGACATAGCCATGGCCATCACCACGCGCTCCATGGCCTCCATGCGCAGGCGCTCCTCGCGCAAGCCGGTGCCAAAGCTGCGAGACGGATTCGTGCAGTTCATGGTGGGCGCCCACCTGGCCAGGAAGCAAGCGCCCCTCCGCAAGCGCAAAGCCGTCAAGGGATGCCGCCTCCGCTGCTGCGACCCCAACGCCGTCCTCTGCCCCCCTCGCCTTGCGCTGTCGACGACGAGCCGGAGGTGCGCGAGTACGGCATCACCGACCTGGTCCCCGACCCTGACGAGTCCGTGGCCCCCTTCGACTACGAGCAGGCCGTCAGAGACCACTACCCCTGCGACAAGTGCCACCAAAAGGGCCCGGACAGCATCTTGATGCGACACAACCCCAGGAACAAGATGGGCTCCATGGACGACATCCTCTGCGAGGAGTGCCTCGTCTCCTGCATCAGCATCATCATGGACGAGGGCAGGGACTCCGAGTACCGCAAGAAGTACATGTCCCAGTGGATCAGGGTGCCCGTGCCCAAGCCGGAAACCAGCCGCCCGCTCGTCCCGCTGGAACAAGGGGGGCAGTACAGGTGCCGCGAGTGCAAGACCATGCCAAACAAGGTCGCCTTCCGCGTCCTGCACAAGGAGGGGGACACCGAGCCAGGGATCTACTGCGAGCCCTGCGTCAACAGGCAGGTCGTGGCCATCATGCGCAAAGGAAACCACCAGGACTTCGGCCCCATGGTCGCCAGCTGCGAGGACGTCCTGCGCCGCTTCAAGCTGGACGAGGACTTGGCGCGCATCTGCTCCTCCCTCGCCCCCTCCTACAACTTCCCCTACTACGACCAGTGGCCGCCCGCGAGGTGCGAGAGCTGCAAGCGCGAGTTCGAGCACCACGCCATGTCCGCCTACATGATGTACATCCCTCAGGAGGGCACCATGGGCGTGGCCTGCCACTTCTGCGCCAGGAACGTGCAGAGGAAGGCCCTCATCAAGTTCGACGGATACAGCTGGGACAACCGCTTCAAGGCGTGGTACCAGGACGGAGAAAACAACAAGCTATCCGGGCACGTAGCGCCCCTCACGGACATCACCACCCTCCTGGGCGTGCACGCCATCGGCGCCCCTGTGCCGGTCGACTACGATTAAACAGCCTCATTGTATCAGTAGCCACAAGTGCACACCTAGCCCAGCCCTCATCAATAGACAAGTCTCTGCCTGTAAATTATTAACTTGTAATGAAAAAACAATTCGTGCATGCCCACATCTCATGCAGTGCCACGGGACTTAGAAAAATCCCGTGGCACACAAAAGATAGGGGGGAACATGGGGTCACCCTCGCGGAGCGTAGTTCTGTTGGCCCCCCATGCAGGCAAGGTATTCGGTTCGGGGAGGCGTCAGCCGTTTTCGAATATATTCGGAATTCAATTCGGTATGCGAGTGATATTCAGCATTCGATCCAGTATTCGATACAACCCTATAGTGTACTGCTATCTACTATAGATAGTATGACGTGCACCTCTTCAGTTGCACAGACATCTTGCATCTGTAGGTACCTTGCTAGGCGTGGGTGTCTGAGAGCATTCACGAGTGGTGTGCAGACCCTCAGGCAATGACATATGCTCCCTAACAAACCTATCAGCCTCTATGATGTTATCAAAACCCTTCCACTTAGCACTAGAGCCCTTAGACAATATCTTATCCTTGATGTGCTCTTCACATGCCTTCCAACTGTAAAATATGGCTGGTCTACCCTCGCCCCCATCATGGGCCACAGCATAGTAAGGAAACCCAGATTGACCACCCTTATTTATCCTTCGTCTGGGCATGTTACATAGTAGGCTAGCAGAAGCTTGCAAGCAGGAGAAAAGGAGTTCCCAGGGCTACCTCTAGGTGCAGTGACCTTTACCAAAACGAAACGAGGAAGAAGAACAGAGTCTAACACAGCACACACCCGAGCCTTCCGCAGAGCAAGGGCACATTACGCTCCTCCCCTCCGCGGGGCACACAGAGGTAAACACCGTCAACATAGTCGGCAACAGCCAGACGGTATCCACCCCACGACCCTTGCAGGTCAAACAACGATGGGCGTCTCCGCGACGTCCATTGGCACAAACGACATTTAAACACCTAAAGAGAGCACAACATTTAACATTAACCCATAGTCCGTAGAGCCATTTTTGGCACTTCCATACCCCCTAAAATGAAAAAAATCATAACTCCCAGACCGCTACTCCAAATACCCTCAACCAAGATGCCAGGAATATCTACACTTCAAGGGCTTTCAGAATATGCAATAATATCTTGAGTCCCGTAAGTGGGTTGCATGATATTCTCAGTCAAAGTTGGACAAAAGACGAACATTTTCATGCATCACACCATGGAACCCCCCCCTTTTTTTCAGGGGAGGGTTGTAAACACCAATGTCAAGGTTGGATAATTTTATTAGGTAGTTCAGGCATCCCCATACCAGGGGGGGCCACTCAGAATTGAGTTTTGCACATGGCACCACGCTCATATACGTGTGTGGGTTACGCGCGCGTAGACAGCCATCTATGACATGCAACACAGCAATGCATTATAACAAGCTACAAAAGACTGGCAAAAGTGCTGGAATGCAAACGGGTTGCCTACCTAAACTAACGGGGTGGTATACTCTAAGGAAATGCCATAAACTGAGCACTCACAGGGCTGATACCACTCTTTACAGCAGGCATGGAAGCTTGCTAAGTGCTGCACCAATAAACTCGTCAACTATAATGCATGGCAGGCGTATTCCGCGCCAAACAACATGCAAACACGTTGCCGTACCTGGCTCATTCACGTCCCGCCCGGATTCTGCTGGCCGGCACCCTCAGATCTCACACATACTAGTGCGCTACAGGCATAGGCCGCCATAGCCGCATCATGCATGCATCCGCTATGGTTACTACGTTGATATTCCGTGCAAATATGACCGGCGTCCGCAATCCCAGCAAACCTTGCAGCAGATGTCCCGTACCAAACCTGGATGCTCGGGCTGGCGCAGACTGCTCGGCCATACAGAGAAAATCGAAATATGGTAAGCTATAACTCATATGGCACTGACGACCAAGAAGGCAGTATTTTCCTACCTGTATTTTCCCAGTCCTACCAATCTGGCCATGCCTGACCTACGAAAAACACGCATCGTCATTCTGAGCGACATTCTGAACCGTCTCAGGCCGCGAGACGCAAAAATTTCCGTGATAACGGCACGTTGGCAGCCATATCTCGATACGCGCGCGCGCGAGTGAAAATTTCCCGCCAAAGTCACGTGATACATTCTCAATTCACGTTGTAATAACCAGGCTATGGCGAATATACCTACCAAACCTATGCACCACCTTCGTCCCTAAGTGTCTCCGGACCCACCGGACACGTGTCCTCCGTCAGAAGTGGCGCGGCGCTACCGGCGCGGCGCCGTTTCTGGCGGGAACCCAAACAGTATCGAATTCGATACTGTTTACGGACTATGGGTTAACCCCTTACGCGTGCGGTCCCAGAGAGAATGCGAGCGCGCAAGCTAGCCTTCCACAGGCATAGCTCATAAAGGGATAGATCTAAACTAGGGGACGTACCATCGTCAATGCCCCTGAGCTGGCCGCCACCTGGTGTCGTTGAAGGCAAGCCCTGGCCGCCACTAGGTGTCGTTGAAAACAGGGGAAATGGACGCTATTGTCGATAGCACCTCACCACAGGACCATTGCCGGCCCCGCCGAGTATCCCAGACTGGTCGCTTGCTTTCTAGATCGTCGTTGACTCCCTTACGGGCTGGCCGCCGACCTGTCGGCAATCGTTGAGTCCGGAACCTCTATCTACGCCAAGCTCCGCCTTGGTATCCTAATTGGCCTCACTAACCCTCTCCGCGAGAGTTAGCTAACCTCTCCAGCACAGTTCCTCCGATAACCAGTGTTACGTCCCAGCCCAGACGCCTAACCTGAGCTACGTAGCCAAAAGACCCTCTATGCCGGAATTAGGAATAATTCAAGGTGGCCTAATGTAGATTGCGCTTCACGACGTGAGTCGTGAGGTATCTGGCACCGCCGCTTGATGCCAAGCTAATTGTTACACACTTATATTGGCTAGCAATACCAATTACAAGTGGATAATTGCCCCAGGCTCAATATGAGGGCGTTTTCGCACTTAACATTCATCAAACCAAGAGGACGAGACTCTCGTCCTCGGACTAATTTAACCTAGGTCGGTTGCGGCGCAGATACAACGCCAATCCTTCTAGAACAATCCAAATCATTCATTCCACGTAGGATCCGGGCCGACATCGACCCTCAACTACATGATCCACGCATAGAACTACAGACAAATCCAGAAATGGCGCGGCGCAACTGCACCGGCCCCTAAAAGGTCGACCTAGGACCAAAATAACTAGTCCAATTCACACAATAACCAAAGTCCATACAAACTATTTCAACAGGCCAGACTGCCTTAGTAATTTATTCCATTGCTACGTCCGTCCAAAAGGGCCGGGACGTAACAGACGACTTGATGCCGTTGCGCACTTGCTCGGCCACCTCCTCGTCGCCGTCTTCCTCGGAATCGAACCCCGTGAGCCCCATGAGCAGGAGCTTGGTCTTGTTGGCGGCGTGCTGGAACTTGTATTGGTTGAAATTGGCGTCCCAGCACTTGATGCAGTGCTCGCGCCTCCCCTCGTCGTTGATGTGCATGAGGTCCTTGCGGGTCAACTCGTTGCACTTCTTGCAGGTGTCGACTGCGGTGTCTTGTAGAACCTTGTGCTGCGCCACCAGGTCACAATCGTTGCAAAAGTGACCATCGCAGGCAGGGGTGTCGTAGAAGGGGATGGGGAATGTGTGGGCGAAGGCCTTGAGCTTCTTCGTTTTCCCGCAACCCTTGCAGTTGGCGTTCCTGCGCTCCTTGTCGATGCCGTGCTCGTCGTAGTGTGCGTTTATTTCGAGGAGGACTTCGCGAGTGGGCTCGGGGACGGTGCTTTCGCAGATGTGCGTCCCGGTGAAGGGATGGAACAGAGTGTTCCAGCAGGGCTTGGGGAGCCTGACCCCGCCGCGCATTGAACTGCCTTCCGCGCTGCCTGGCCTGCACTAATGGAACAGCCTCCATAGCCGACTGGTTGTTGTTGTTATTGTTGTTGGCCTGGAAAGACATTGTTGGTTTTAGGAGAGGGTTGGTTTGCTTTGGTAGCTGCAGTTGCGAGATGGCTCGGAGGTGGTGGGCGTGAGGCCTTTATACCCACGGGAGCACGGGATGCAGCCGAAATCCCGTGGTCGCAAAGGGTTGTACGCGTAACGGCAGGGTTACGCGTCCCCGTGGATTGCCGTAGGATAATATCCGTACGGTTACTTTCCGCTGGCCACTCACGGGGATGGCGCGGGATAAGATGCGTTACGAAACCGCGCCGGCACGGGATTTCAGCCGGTTACGATTCGCACTTGGATTTTCCGCTGGCGTGTCACGGGATTTGCGCGGATAATATCCGTACGGATTCTGACAAGCACGGGAAATAAACGGCGTAAAAAGTTTGCGCGGGCGTTATGATCCACGGGATTTCGGTTACGTGCCAGACGCGGCAGTCCACGGGACTCGAAACGGAATTTTACGTCCACGTGGTCTGGCCCGCGGCCCGCGGTTACGAATATGGACCGCTAATCCCGTGCCGCGGGGACGGAATCTCGTGCCTTGTCAGCCGAAACGGTACTTTCAGCAATCCCGTGGTCGTCATTGAAGACACTTTCGAGCTGTTTCGGAGGCCAATTCGGGTATATAACCCCACCACCGACCACCGAACTGCACGTCTCTCCTTTCTCATCACGCGAGCACAGCGAAACTCTAGCACAGCGATTGACATTATTTATTCATGTCGGCCATGCCCGGGACCAGGAATTTGGCAAATGCTAACCTTAGGTACGTGGAAGTTAATGGGCACGGGAATTGCAGCCATGGCGGCCATGGCGGCCGTGGCAGTGGCAGTGGAAGTGGAAGTGGCAGTGGAAGTGGAAGCGGAAGGCGTGGGAAGCGGGCGATGGAAGAACCCATAGGTTTGTTTGTGACCTTTTGAGATGCTCTGTTCTCTCAAAATCCCACTCCTTGTCTGGTTTCAGCCTAGCGGTTTGTGAATGGCACGGGATTCCCCTACTCACTCCTGTGGCTATGGTGTCTTTGTGGTTTCTGTGTCATTTCTCCTTTGCAGACCCTCTGGAGGAGAACAGGGCATCCCAGACGCGCAGGTCTGCCACCCCAGTGTCCTTCTTCCACCAGAACGACCACTCCAACCATGTCCTGTTCCCGTGGCTGATGGACGCCTTTACCAAGGCCAATTGGTGAGCTATGCTCATTTTATCTATGACTAACCTGCTGAGCGGAGAATGCAACGCCGTATAGCACCAAAAGAAAAAATAATTTTAGAAAAAATATTTTTTGTGCTGGCACCCGTACCCCAGCCACCCAGGTAGGGGTTGGCTGGAGAAGTGGTTGCTATAAAAGGTGGGCTTCCATTCTAGGGAAGCAGGTTGTTTCTTTTGCCTGAGAACCTCAAGTGACCACATCACAAAAAAAAACAAAACGCAATATAACACATCAAGCATTATAACCCACCATGACCTCAGTGACAGCCCCAGAGCGAAATTTCATAGCAAAGCTCAAGCAAGAAGCCAGGAGGGATGCACCCCAAAGGAGGCCGCAACTGCGGTCCAGAAGATCCTAGGGGAGGGGCATTGGCTAGAGCGGATCCAGAAGCTCAATCCGGGGCGTGCCAAGAACGTCATGGACGTGTTAATTGGAGAAAAGGGGGTTTGTCAGCGACTGGGATGGGGAGGAGGCCCTGGCCGATGTGCTAGCAGCGCAACTGGGGGAGGCTATTGCAGAGCCGGATCCACCAGTGTCAGCAGGTGGGGTGGGAGCTGGGGGTGTTCCCCCTTCGGCAGGTGGAAGCGGAGGGGCGGGGCATGGTGGACCGGGCGCTGGCGAGGAGGATGGCGCCCTGGGGCGATCGACCAGGATGTGGCGGACCTAGACCGGAACATAGGTCGGCTGCTGGGGACCGAGACGGGCTATGCAACGCCAGCGGGAGGGCTTCCATCCCGCCGGGCAACGCCCGCACTGGCGGAGATATTGGCGACCTGATATCGGCCATGTCGAAGCTGCTGGACCAGGCAAAGACTCCAGCAACTGCAAGCCCAGCCGCAGCGGCGACTGCTGGCAGGCTGGCGCGCACGAAGGGGGTGGCGCTGAGCGGGCATGCAGTGCCGGTCCTGGTGAGCAACATGCTGGAGGCGGTGCTGCCGGGATGCTGGACTACGCAGAGAGCGTGGGGGGGAAGTCATCCGTGCATCGTTAATGCTGACGATGCACGGCAGCTCAGCCAGCGGGGAGAGGAGGATGCTGCTCCTGCAGATGGCAGGAATTCTGGACACGATGGTGACAGAATTTGGCTACTGGGCCACGCCACGCTCCGAAGTAATTCTGGAGCTGGCAGCAGCCGAGTACCTGGCAAAGCTGATCACGGCATGCCAGCTGGTGGATGTGGGGTCGACGGGTTGGAAGGGGACTCCGTCGGCAATGCTGCCATTCCAGGAGGGTGGAGCAATGCTGGCGTCTCCGGCGGTGCGGGCGGCGATGAGCATGGGGAAGCTGCAGCACAAGCTGGAGCAGGGTCCCGGCAAGAAGGGGCAGGGCGGCCCGTCCAACAACAACAAGTGAGGGAGCGGTGCCTTCTTCCACTACCTCTTCCAGCACCCCTGCCACCTCGTGACTGGTGGCAGCAGGTACGCTCAGGCCGTAGGCGCGATAGGATGAGTCGGGCTTTTAATGCTCGCACACTAGCCTGTCAGACGGTTAGGGCGTTAAACTGGATGGGGGGGGGGGCGAGACCCGCCTGCTGTAGATTCAGCCCGTGTGCCCGGGCCTCTGCAGCAGGCGGCCCTAGATGGGATCGATGATGCTTGCAGGTCCTTTGTCCGCCGGAACGGTGGTTCCGTAGCGGCAATGGCAGGATCTGTAGTGGATGGGGGTGAATATGCTGAAGGAGCCCCTTACGAACCGTTAGTGGCCGCACGCTTGGCCTTGCCTGGTCCGGGGGAAGGTGGCCAAGTGGATGTGCTGAACTTACTACCCCCCTCTTGGGGAGCAATTTTGAATGATGAGAGTAGGATGGTACGGACGCTGAGCCCAGCAGAGCGGATCTTGCAGAAGTCGATGCGGATCTCGCGGGGGTGTAGCATGGAGGAGTTCGCGCGGGTTTGCACGGTGTGTGTGGAGAGGGGGATTTTGGGTGGATTTTTTGAGGAGGAGCCGCCTATGGTGAACGGTACTTTTGGGGTCGGAAAGCCCGACGGCCGTATACGGCTGATTGTGGACAACCGGCGTGGCAACATGCCACTACCAGATCCTATGCCCGCTTTTTTACCACACCTTGGCGTGATTTGCGATTTGCCCACGCGCGCTGGGGAGGATGTTTTTGGGGGCGTATCAGATTTGGATTCGTACTACAACAGACTCCGCCTGCCAGTTTGGATGCGGCGGTACTGTGCGTGGATGCCGGTGTGGTCGGATCTGGTGGGCCTGAGTGGGGCTCGTCGGAAGGTGTGGCCGTGGATGTTGTGCTGGCCAATGGGCAACAAGCTGGCCGTCGCCGTGGCCCAGTGTGTGCATCAGTCTGTGTTGTACCGCTGTGGCCCCAAGCCGCCGTTGGAGGCTAGTCGTGGGCTGAGCATCAACATGTCCGCGCTGATCCTGGTGGCGGAGGCCAACGAGGCGGGGGAGACCGTCCGGCTGAGGCTGGAGGAGGACCCTGCTGCGCCCTTGGCGCCCTCGCCGTGCTTCGAATCTCGGCAGGATCTGGAAGGTATGCATGCTGTGACGATCGATGACCTCCATTTCACCCACTGTGCGTCGGTGGATGGGGTGAATCAGCAGCTAGATCGTGTTCAGGCTGCCTACGCCGCTGTTGGGCTGGTGCAGAAGTCTGACAAGGTGGTACGGGCGACAGCAGAGCAGACTGGTGTGCAGGCGGTGGGTGTCATTCACCAAAGAGATGGTGACGTGGTGCCTGTTCCTGAGCGTGTGGTGGCAGTTATCGCTGCTACTCATAGAATCTTAGATCGCGGGTTTACATACTACCGCGAACTTAGTTCTGTGCTTGGGAAGTGGGTGTGGATGCATCTGCTGTGCCGCCCCATGCTTTCGGTGTGGTCTGAGACGTACCGGCTGCTAGCAGCCATGAATGCCTCCCTGCCTGGGCGCCGCTGGCGCCTCCCTGCGGGGGCCCGCCAGGAGCTTCAGGCGGCGATCGACCTGGCCCCCTTTTTGAGGGCGGCCAGGGCCCGGCCCCTTTCTGACCGGGTCGTCGCAAGTGATGCGAGCGGCTCCGGCGGTGGGGTGGTCTACAGGGACCTGCCTGGGGCCGATTGTGCCCGGCTGGCGACCCGGCGCGAAGCGCGGGGGTGGCGGACGACAGCTTTAACGTCTGGGGAGGACTGGGACCTGGAGCGCATGGAGGAGGGGGACTACAGCCTGCTGGATAGTGGCCACTGGCGTACGGCACTGTCCTACCGGTGGCGGGGGCAGCCTAACCACATCAACGTCAAGGAGGCGATTGCTGCGACACAGGGGGTCGAGTGGTCGTGCCGGACCAAGGCGTGTCGAGGTAAGCGAGTCGTCCGGCTCGTAGACTCCAGTGCTGTGGTGGGGGCGTTTGTCAGAGGGCGGTCGTCTTCCTACCGCCTCAACCAGCTGGTTCGGCGCTACTGCGCTCTGTCACTGGCTGGCGACATGCAGAGCCACTGGGTCTGGGTGGCTACCGACCACAACCCAGCTGACAAGGCCAGTCGGCGTGGCGCTTGGATTCCTGACTTGACCCGGTGTGGTGACGTGCATCCCAACCCTGGGCCTGAGGGGGCGCGACGCCCTCGGGACTTGGCACTTTTGGAGGGCACAGTCAACCCTGTGTCTACCTTGCCAGCGTACCGGCGTGCGGCGGCTGTCTACGTGGCGTGGGCGCCACCTGGCCCTGTCGACCCAGCTGACGCGGAAGCCATTTTCTGTGAGTGGATTTCTGCTGTCTACCATGCCAGAGGCGGGCGGGGGCGTACCTTATGCCAGCATGCCAAGGCCTGTCTGCACCTGTACTACCCCGACATTGTTCGGAATTGGGTACTGGCGGACCGCCTGCTAGCAGGTTGGCAGCGGCTTGTTCCGGCTGTCAGCCCTCCGCCTATGCCCTGGCGCCTTTGCTATTTCACTGCCCTGTTGCTAGTTTCACGTCGACAGGTGCATTTGAGTGCGTTGATTATTATTGCTTTCCAGCAGTATTTACGCATTAGCGAGGCGCTAGGGCTGCGGGTTCGGGATGTGGCTCATCCCGGCCACCCCCTTCTCGAGCCAGGGCCCATGGTCGGTGCCCTTGTGCTGCGCAACCCCAAAACTGCGCAGGGGGCGGCCCAGCACGTCCTCGTCCGGGATCCACTTTCTTTGTGGCTCCTGCGACGTCTGACGGCTGGCCAGCCCCCGGATGCACTCCTCTTTCGGGCTTAACGTACAGCCAGGCTAGGCAGCAGTGGGAGGCTGTGCAGGCCCGCATGGGCATCCCAGGGATGTTTTCTTTTCACAGCCTCCGGCATGGGGGGCGACGCACGACGCCATCGCTGGCGAGTCGCCGGAGGCCATCCAGCTGCGCGGCCGGTGGGCTTCGGCCCTCTCGGTCACGCGCTACATTGGCCTCCACCGCAGCCTCCTGGGGCGCGACATCCCACCCGCCCTCTGGGCTCAGGCCCTGGGTTTTGACCCAGCGGCTTTCCGGCGCCACTTCGGTGGCGTCGAGTTTTGACGTCCTCCTGTTTTTATCTCTCGTCTTTTAGCTATCAACTGACCTCACCCTTGTGTGGGAGGTCAGGGGGGAAATGGTTTAACTAACCCGAGGGTGAACCTGGGTTGGGACAAAGTACCCGCATAGCTAGGTAGTTTAAGTTTTCTTTTTTGCATGTCCTACGTATTTTCGGCTGTTAGCCATGTAAGGAGATGTGGGTAGAGCAGCGGCACAGCTGCTGTGGGCTGGCCCTGCACATTCACATAGTGTGCTCACCCTAGCATACAGATGGCCGTGTTGCCATCTGGTAGACATGTCTGTGTTATTCCACCGTATAGAGCTAGCACACATATTGTAATAAATTTGATGTTTTGTGGTGATGCATGCAAAGCAAGGCAAGGCCAGAAATGGATGTCGATAATCGAGGCATGCAAGAAGGAGTGTGGGATCTGCCTGCAAGAAGCCACCTCCTTCGTCACCCTCTGCCTGCAGGACGATCAAGAGGTGCACCCCTGCTCCATGCTGATCTGCGAGCCCTGCGCCAGGGACAGGCTCCAGGACTTCAACAACAAGTGCCCGTTCTGCCGCAAGACTCTCCGGGACGCCGGCGGGATGTTGTATCGGTGCCCAACCACCAGCTGAACAACATAGCTGGTGGGGTGGGGTACAAGGCGTGCGAGCACCCCGGCTGCTTCACTATCTCGCCCCTCAACGAAGCAGAGGACCACGAGGGGGAATGTCCTCGCAACAGGTACCGGTGCGGGAACTGCGTCCGGTTCCTGCTTCTGGACGGCCGCACCAAGTCGCCTCTCGCCGGCTGCGACTTCCAGGGCTCAAAGAAGGAGGTGCTCGAGCACATGACGGAGTGCCTCGACGCGGAAACCTCCAAGAAGATGGACTCCATGAATCATCCACGCCTTCGACAAGGTGGAGGCCATCCGCTGATCCATGGAGCACGGCTGCAAGGGCCTGATCAAGCTGATTTCCAACACCGTGGGGCTGGACGAGGAGAAGGTCATGAAATCCCTGGCCTCCTCTCTGTCTGACTCCTATGCTGCTGCGTATCAGCAATCCGCCAGCCAGCCTTCCTCCAGCCAGCCTTCCTCCAGCCATCCTGTAGTCGAGCCCTCTGTGCCTTCGACCCGCCCCGCCCCGCCAGGCCTGGCTCCCGAGACCGCCATCCCTGTCGACCAGGAGTCCGTTGATGGCGAGCCTGCGGCCGCTGCTGACGACGAGGAACAGCCGCCTGCGCACCAAGGCGACCCCAACGACCCGGACTGGGCCCTGCGAGGGCTCGTGCAGTAACAATAGACAGCATTAGTGTAGGCATACAGTCAGCCCCTGTTATAGTGACAGATGTCAGGTTTGGGCCTTGGTATTTGTAGAAAACAGCCTGTGACATGTGACAGTGTTATGAAACAGCAAGTCCAGCATGCCTTGGACTGTGACAGATGATGATGTTGATGTTTTATAAAGATGTCGATGTTTGACCAGTCGCAGTCTGCAAAATTATCTACTGTAAGCTGCACATTAATATAATTTGAAGGTAGTTGGGAACAGGCCACGTGGCAGCCACAAAGCCCGGACAGGAGATTCGCGGCACGCGGACCGGTTTGGCACGGGATACTATCGGATACTTTCGGATATCTGCAGGATATTCCCACGATATTTCAGAAATATCCTAAATATCCGAAATATCCGAAAATCCCGTGGATATCCAGGAGATATTTTAGATATTTTAGATATTTTAGATATTTTTAGATATTTTGGAAATATCTAAAAATATCTTGGAAGATCCCGTGGAAACCCAGGGGACGACCCGAAATTTATAGCTTCCAGGGTAGATCCAGGGACGTCCCAGGCTGTTGCGCTGTGCGAACACTGGCTGGTCGCTGGATGCTGACTGAATTTGCCATTACCGGGCGCGTGCCGTGTGATGTATTCATGGGGGGTTGGTGTCTTTTCACGTATTGAGGACGTATTTCTTGCGCATGATATGTGCCGTTGCCCGTGTGGGCCGTGCTGTGTCCCCTATTCAGTATCAGTGGCGGGGTATTTCTCGGCCACGGTGTCTTCAGAGATTAGGTGTGGGGGGGGTGTTACTTCCCTCACTATGTGTGTGGTGGTCTTTTACCTCCCTCTCCGAGTTGCAGCTCATGCACGCCTTTGCGGCGTTCCGGTGATGCGCACTTTGATGGGTCGTGATGCCGCCAACGTCTGTGAATCTTGTCCAGCTTGTGGTGACCTCCACCCCAAATACCTTACGCCTGCGCCCTCCAACCACCCTGTGTGCTCCTGCCCCAATGCCAAAGTGCCTTGTGGCGTCTTGATGCAACTTCGTTCCACCGTCACCTTCATGTGCTTTTGGCCTCCATTTGCATCCACTACCGTTACCCTGATGGTTTCCCCTGCCAAGATTTGCCAGCCTTGGGGATTTGGCTATCTGCGAGTGCGTGCTGGGTAGTGTACCGAATGTGGCGGTCTGCCTAGTGCACTGACCTGGGTTGATTAGCATCCTCCCAGCTGTGAGCTCAATGACTTTCCAATGGAGCCACTTGTTCTACTGTAATTAGTAGCGTTGAGTTTCAGCCCCCCTGGCCTGGTACCCCACCCCGGCTCGCCCTGTATAAGAAGCACAGGATTCCCTGTGGCCATTATTTACACAAATAATGGTCGTGAGCTCTGGCTCGGAGAGCCAGGGAGTACCAGTAAGTGCTGTTGAGCCCTGGACAGAAAGGCCAGTTTAGCCCAGCTGCTGTTTCCTGGTCATTCATGCCGGCTGGCTGTTTTTAACTCAGACGACTCCTGGACGTCGCCCAGACGACTCCTGGACGTCGCCTTGGCATCCCTCAGTCCCCCCCAGATCCGTGCGATGGAGAAGCGTGCCAAGTCAGCCAAGTGTGCAACCAAGGTCAAGCACAAGGCAGCGCGGCGCGAGCATAAGAGCGCCAACAAGCCATTGCCCACAGAGCTTGACACGCTCTTTAAATAGCGCACACGTTTTTCTTAGCTCTGTCAGGCGGACCTACCATGGATAGAGTCTCCGTGAATGATTGCTAGCCGTAGCTTGCTGTGTTGTTTTAGGAAGTGAGACAACAGACGAAATATCAGTGCAGAGTATGCATGATGTCGTGATGGCAATACTTTGCATGTGTCCATGTCCCGGTGATGACACCTCAAGGGTAGGGGATTAGCAGTACAAACGCAATCATGTAATAAATAAATAAATTATAACACGTATCTAGACTGCGTCACATAAATCCTCGATGATATGGAGATAGAGATGGGGGCAGTGCAATGGTTATCTAACCTCTGGTTGCAGGATGGCGGGCACCAGCGACCGAGTCAAGTTGCATATACCGAATTTGGTCACATGTGTCTCCCCAACATGCAGTCGGGGGGGCAGAGCATCCTTCATAATCTCAAGCCAATGCATGCTTTAATTCATCTGCCGCGCCAGATCACAGGTCGATAAGCCAGAAGGCTGACCCGGCGGGGGTGAGCCCAGTCTAGCTTCTATATAGGATAGCACATGTCTCTAGAGGCCTAAAATATCATGGCAGATATGACGTACGTGAGGACAGAGTGTAGATGGGCTGCACGGTCAATTTGGTGCCAGCTAGCTAAATTAAATCTATCTGATATGTCTACCTATTTATGCGAGCTAGGCCGGTGCCCAGCCAGGCCTAAATAAAATTAAATTAAATTATAACATGACTCCGTTGGAAGGTCATGTAACACATTTACCTGAGAAAGGGTATATGTTTTTTTAGTACATTCTAAGCCACAACCTGCAGGAGGGGGGTGTACAACTGCCACCGGCTCGGGGTGCACATGCATGCACCTGCACCGCCATGATGTATCAATCGCGCAAGCGATGGCATGGGCTGAAAGATCAACAGTAGGCGGGAGAATGAGCTAGGGTATGGCTTCTCAGCAGCGAGCATCTCGCTGCATCTATAGGCACAGTGTGGCGAGAGATATCATGTGCTAATACATCAGGTGTGTATCCCATTATGGGCAAACACATAAGCAAACATATGGGCTGGAGCCACTGCATCTATCATCTAAGCTACACTATACTATGTCCCTAGCCCGTGGGGGGTGGTGCTGGGGTTGGCTGCCATGGCTTGTGGTCGACGTAGATGGCCGCCCCCCTCCAGTATACCGGCTTCCTCGGCCCGCTGCTTGCCGGAGCTGGAGGTAGGTCGGCCAGAGCTCCCGTCGCTGTTGTTGCTGCGTCGGCGTCAGGTCATCGTCCAGCGTGAAGGGTCGCCCCGGCGCGAGCCTCTTGCGCCGCTTGAGGAACTGCAGCTTGTCCGCCATGGTTTCAAACGGGTGAGGAGCACTGCGCCCACCTTAGTGTACATATCCCGGTACTGAGTATTTTCGCGTATGTTCGCCGTATTTACTGAGATACTGAGGGTGCCCGTACCCGTATTTTCTACGTATTTGCGGTATTTTCGCCGTATTTTCGCCGTATTTGTGCCGTATTCACTGCCCAGAAATGCCGTACCGTATTTTACCGTACCCGTACCGGGATACACTAGCCCACATTATCCCTCGAGCGGGGAAGGCGGGCAACGGCCGCAGTGCGAGCTCACCAGTGAGGTCCATGGGGGCAAGGATGTTGTCCTCAAGCGCCTTGTTGAGGGACGCGGGGTTCTCGGGCCCAGCGGATGGGCGAAGTTCCTGATGAGGACGTTGAGGCTGCATTTGTCGATGTCGACAGCCTCACGGCGGTCAAGCTCCTGTTGCTTGAGCTGTGCGCGGCGATGGCGGAGGTTGCCAGGACTAGGCGCCTATTAATTAATTAATTATCATGTAGACAGCTGTAGCGCTAGCGTCACGTGGGTCCCAATAAAGGAACCGTCTCGACCCTTATACACTACGAGAAGGAGGGAGGGCGCCCAGGCTTCTCTCACTGCCGCAAAAAAAGGCCAGCAGGCCACACTCAGGGCTCTCTCTGCATTGATGGTGCATGCCCAACCATTTGGGTGCAATACAGCAAGAGGTAAGCTAATACAAAGAAGCGGATGCTGTAAAGGTGTGGTCAAGGCGTACTAAGGCTGAGGTGTAGACTAATAAAGGCCACAATGAGCCATGGCTGAGCTATATTGGATCTTATGCTATTAGCTAATTAAAGGCCATCACATACATCACATCACATACTATGCCAATGTCATACACATGCCGGCCATCGATCATATACATGCCATTCCAATTTTGCCCTTCTCTATCCTGGGGCTCTCCATTCCATCCCATGTTCCCCTCCCCCTGAGGACTTCTGCTCACGCGACGCAGTCACGTGTCTATTAATTAATTAATTAATTAATCCTGGGGCTGGCCGGGCCCGGGGGGGCTGCCACAGTTTTTTGTTGACATAGAGCGGTCCCCCATGCCGAAGATTGTGAGAAACATGTGTATTAGGTACTTCTGCGCACACATCCTCACATGTGCTTATATGCAAACTGCATGCATAGGGATCAACATTCAGTGCTTTACATAATAGCTCGTTGATAGCGCCATCGAGCCAAGCCTCCATCGCCTGCGTTATAAAGCCCACGATTCCGCTCGGCATATGTAGGTGAGGACCACGTCAGAATGACGACCTTCAACATATTGTATACCGTGATTAGTAATCCTGGGCAGGGCGGGGTGGGCCCTGCCCATGCAGTCGGGTGGGCCGGCACAAGGGCGCGCGTGCCAGGCCGGACAGTTTAGAGAGCATCCCAGTGAACTGAGTCGAAAGCCCAATTGTGCATGATGAAGTCGACGAAGAGCAGTCCTGATGGCGGGAAACTCACCGGGCTGCAGCAGCGCGATCTCGGCCTCGATGCATGATCGAGGCGGCGCGCGACAAAGATGGCCATATCTACTGATAAACTAGGTAACCATTTAGTGATCTGAAAACGAATTCTCGAAGTGTGGTGGACATCGCCATTATTTCAGAAAGCATATTTCAAATTAATGTTGATGTTTCAAGTTGTACACTGTCAATAAATTATAAGAAACTTTTATATATTCATTGAGAATGATAGATTACGGAGGTGAGATAGGCATGCAACATAAGGAAAAAACCGAACTTTTATATATGTTTAAAAATATACTAAGTGAAGAACACCCACAAAGTGAAGACACCCAAACACTAGAGGAACCAAACCCTTTATATATATATTTTAAAAATGTAATTACTTTCAGCATAGGTAAAGCCCACCCACCCCCATCAGTCCATGGAATACGTGCTACATGCTCCCCCAGACTAGATTAGCTTTTGCAGGACATCTTGCTCGCACCAACCAGGTGGACACCGCCCAGGGCCTGGATGCCCCGGATAACTCACGGGCCGGCCAGCCATGCAGGCCGCCATGTCCTGACCTGGCCTGGCCCCACCGACCCTACGGGCAGGCCCATCCCCAAGAAGGTTGGCCGCCCGCCTCCTACCTACCCTGAGCACTCAGCTGCTGGCGGACCTTGCGGCCCCCACCTTGGAGAAGCAACACCGCGTTCCCTCCCTCACCCTGGCATGGACAGCCATGCAGGACAAGGCGAGATGGCAGAACATTGTCAAGGCTCACGAGCCCCCCGCTGTTGGCAAGCAAGGCCCCAAGCTCCCCCAGGCGGAGGGGCCGGGCCCGGTAGGCAGATGCGTCACTCGGCTTGTGCATGATAGGTAGGTTTTTGTAGATAGTTTTTTGTAGATGGGTTTTTGTAGATAGGTTTGTTTTTTTTTTGTAGATAGGTTTTTCTCGGTTTAGCCACCATCCACCCCCACCAGTCCAGGGAATACTTGCTACATGACCCCCCAACGGAGGCATGTTATAATTTAATTTTAATTTTAATGCTCCCCCAACGGAGTCATGTAATAATTTAATTTTAATTTAATTTAATTTAATAGGTAAAGCACCCAAATTGAAACCAAGCTAACGATGCAAACAAGATACATCACAACTACAAAGCAACTACAAGCCAGGACACCCACTGACCCACGAATGAAACCTTTATGTATATGGAACAACTTATTGCTGCCCGGGACAAACAGACACTCAAGCGGTTTGTGCACACCTGTCGGTATATTGATGATGTTTTTGTCATGGGCAATCCTAGTTTTCATGCTCATCTGTACCAAGCCCCCGGGAGACCAGGTATTTACCCTCAAGCCTCACTCACGCCCAAGCTTGAGCACTGCTTCAGGCACTGCATGCAATTACCTTGATCTCAACATTACCCACACTGATAGACGTGGCTGGCGTACTAAGATTTATGAGAAGCGTCTAGAGCCACAGTTTAGCATGATCAAGTTATTCGTTTTCCTGCCATTGACAGCGCTCTCTCAGATACCGCCAAGTATGGAGTTGTCCTTAGCCAGTTACATCGTTTCTCTCGCCTATGTTCCTACAAACAGGATTTTATTAAAGAGATTGTCCGCCTTCTGCACATCTTGATTATGAAGGGATACGACAAATGCATTATGCTAAAGCAAGTTAAGAATTTTCTCACGCAACGCCAGCATATATACGCCACATTCAGTCGCAGCACACTACATAGACAGATCGTCTCGCTGCTAGCATACACGCAATTGCTTAACACTTAACCGCTCCTACAGTATGCTAGGAGCGTTCCTTCTCTACTAATCCTATATGATCTCTGGTCTCCTGGGCATGCAGTCACATTTAATTTTCTTGCATGAATTCTCCAGGGTTTTACGTCATATCAACATCGCTTCCCAGCTCTACCGACTGGTTGGTCGCTCTACACCGCGTCTTGGTAATCCTCTCACGTGCCTCTTTGCGCTGCTATGTCGTCACTACACGTAAGTTTCTCACTCACACCGTCTTCTTTTGGTGATGTACAGTAGTGGGTATTTTCCTTGCTATTATTGAATTATTATTCTATTAACCGTGGAACTCCAGGGTAACCAGACTCTTTATTAAAACAATGAGTGGAGCACATACAAAAGGCAGGCCACATCCCGGCTGCCGATGCTCATGGGAACACTTATTGCTTGGCAAAGGCTAGCCTTATACCCCCAAACACGCAGGGAGGGTAGGCGGGAAAAGAAAAGAGGCCGACCTTAGCTAGGTGGGTTTGTTTTTGTCCTTTTTTGCGTGTCATGCGGCCTTGGCCCGGACGGCATTTTTTCGCCACGCAAATGTTGCGTCTGAACAAATGACGCAATGTGGCGTTCTAATTGCCGGCAGCTTACGTAAGGCTGCCGGGGCTATTAGGTCACATATTGCGTGAGAGAAGGAATCTAAATCTAGTTAATCACTACGCCATGAGCCAAGAAACCTAGACAGTGGCAGGTTTATACCTCAACGTAGCTCCTGCCACCTGGCCAAGAAAAACTGGCCAAAGTTTTGGCCACGACTGATCCGGATCAGGCCGCACCGGCCTCAAAAGGTATGTCACGTGAACCCAATAACCTAGCTATAGCGGCTACCCTTCCATCTCACTATAAAGAAACTATGTTCAGAGAACCACGATTCTATTAACCGTGGAACTCCAGGGTAACCAGACTCTTTATTAAAACAATGAGTGGAGCACATACAAAAGGCAGGCCACATCCCGGCCGCCGATGCTCATGGGAACACTTATTGCTTGGCAAAGGCTAGCCTTATATCCCTCCCTGGCGATCCATGCCAGGGGCAAAGAACCTAGCATAATGACAGAGAAATGAACAACCAAATAGGTGGAGGGCAATTTCAAAATAGCCCGCCAGGCCCGAGGGGGGCAGGCAGCCATGGCCCGAAGAATAACCTCAGGCAGCTCCACCTCCAAACTGCGGTGCAAGCCCACATAATGGGCAACCGTGGAGCTGCTAAGCCAGCGCCCCCGGCCCTGGATGTCCCCCATGCTGCGACCCGCGAGGAAATCGTGAGTGGCACCTCCATGCCGCAGCCCGTGAATGGTGAAAATCTGGGCGACCCCCAAGGCCTGACTCGCAGCCTGCCAAATGCGCCGGAATTGCGGGTAGGTGAAAGGGAACACGGCCTCCCAAGCGTGCTTACCCGCGATGCAGTGACGGAGGATGGTTTCAGACATCACATCTTCTACCACCACTGACTGAGTCTTGCCCTTAGAGGTCTTGGTAGACCTCAGCAGTAGGGCGCCCCGTTGAGCCGGCCCAAGCCGAACGTCAGGCTGGAGGCGCACATGGCCAACACGGAGGTTCAGCGCCTCCGAGATTCGCAGGTAATGGCGGAACACGATGACAACCAGCAGGCCCGCAAGGCGCTGACCTTGCATGACCATCGTGCTGGCAAGTGCAAACGCCGCCTCCCATGGAATGGGAGGAGGGGCACGGGGGGGCACAAGTGTTTTCCACCCAGCGAGGACGCCACGGGCCAAGTCCCACCGCTTCACCATACCGGGATAATAAAGTTGCAACCCCATCAAGGCATTGACACACACTTGGCGGCTGTACCCCCGAAAATGAGCCCAGGCGACATACGCACAAAATGTCTCCTCAAGGGTGTCAGCTCGTGACGATGACCCGTCCGCCCGCCCACCAGCCTCCCACCAAGTCAAGAGGGAATCAAGACCACGACGGTAGGCCAGCAAAGTAGCCGGCTTTACTTTCCCCTCTAGCAATGGAAGGTAGCTAACAGGTGCAGGGGGCCCCGGGTTAGGATGGATGCCTTCCGCGGTCAGGTCGCGCACCCAGCCTGCCAAGAAAGTCGCCATGGATTGGCCGCGAGAAACGCCATCGGCTGGTTGAAGTGCACTCGGCGTCCACACCCACTGGGAACGACTCCCCGTGGCGAGGGTCAGCGCGCACAAGCGGCGGCACTGCTTGTTGAGCTTGTGGGATGAGGACCGCCCCTTAGCCAAGCAGCCCAACGCCGCGGTGGAGTCCACCAACCTCACCACCCGCTTGCCTCGGTTTGCCAAGCTGCGCGCACTCCTCTCCACGCCCTTCACTGCAGCCCGCACCTCCTTCTCGTTGATGTGCATCCCCGGATCCCGCCAACGACTCCGGACCCCAACCCGCCATTGCTGGCTAGTGATTGCTTGTTGCGCCCGCGCGCTCAGTGGCCTAGGGCCAGCGTAGGCCACCTCACTTGGTATGAGCAAAGTCGGGTACCCCCGCACCTCTCGTGCCCTCGCCAGCTCCGTCACATCGCCCGGCTCCATGGTTGCGTACACGACACCTTGCCCGTAGGTGGACGCGTCAGATGCAACCACCTCACGGGCCAAAGGTGCGCTTCGGTCAACCCTTAGCATGGGAGCCAAGGCCAGGGCACACTCTAACTCCTCCCGCACCCCGGCCCACAGCACCCAGGATCGCTGCCCCCACCCTTGCAGGCTGATGAATTTGAAACATTGCTGCCAAATGGACAAGCAGCTGCGGCTTAACATCTGCAGCCACAACCACCGCCCCAAGACGGCAGCCAGCCCCTCGGCCGTAGCTCGGCCTCGAGTGAGTATAGCCTGCGTGTGGGCGATCACAAGGTTGAGCTGCTTGACCGTTGGTTCCAGCACGCCGTTCCGTCGGTGCACCACCCCTAGGGCTTCTAGCTCGTCCCCTTCCAGGCTCGCCATCTTAGTCTTCTCCTTAGACGGCACAAGGTTGTTAGGGAGGTAGCCTTCCTCAATAGCGCGCGTGATGAGCTGGTTCACCGCCTCGCAGGTCCGCCCGTTGCTGGCCACCAAGTCATCAATATGGTGATGGACAGCATGGGGGCAGGGGGGTTTTCCAGGTCAATCTGAAGCTCCCCGGCGCGCTCCTCCTTGTACTCGATGGCCAAGCGCAGTGGCTGGCCACACTCGTCGCGCACCAAGGTGAGCTCACCTGCGCTTGAGAGGTAGTTGACCTGGCGCCTCGGATCCAGGGCACCGGTCATGTAGAGCACCATCTCATGGATGGCCTCCCCCAGCGCCACCGCATGGGAATGTCCCATGGCCAGCACCTTGAGCACGGGCCACACCTTCCGCCTGGGCCCTGCCAGACCTACGCTAGTCGACCACACACTAGGAAGCCCTTGGTAGTCCCACCACCACTCGGGCACCTCGATGGAATAGTAGTATGACACGAGGTCGCTCTTGGCGCAGTAGCACCAGCCTTTGATGTAGACCTCCACGAGGATGCCCAGGTGGGGTAGCAGGATCTTGGGGGGGTCCACCCACAGCAGGTTGCCCAGCTTCCTGTTGACGATGAACCGAAGCTCACCCACCCCCTTGGCCACTCCAAAGCAGCCATCCACCCACTTGGGCCGCCTCTCCCGGAACGCCACCATGCCCACGCCCGCTGCCCGGCTCATGAGCTTGCCCCATTCAGCCATGGAGCATCCCCGGCTGGGCTTGGGCACATTCCAATACTTTGCGCTCGCCACGACCGCTGGCTTGATGCAGTTCTCTTCGCTGGCATATATCTCCCGCCAGCTCGGCCGCATAGCCAACAGGTCGAGCAGCCGTGCCTTCCCCGCCACCTCCGCCTTTGGTAGACTCACCGCGTCCGCGCGCAGTTGTTCATACTTATTCTGCTTCCCATATATTGCATCAGCACCTTCTTGCTCCTGGCCTGTCGCAACGCCCCCTACGCGGCGACTGTGCCAGGTGCAGTGCCTCTTGACCCTCGCAAGGGCCTCCTCCCTCCCCTTAGAGCACGCCCCTCTAGGGTTAGGAGGAGGGTCTTGCCCCCCTCCCCACAGCCAATTAAGCCAACGCACTACCTTGCATTGCAGTGTGTACTCGCGGTGGCGGCGCGTGGCACGCTGTCGCCGGCGTGCCGATCTCACCCTGCCCCACGCGGTGTACGCTGGCCTAAGTGGGTATGGCAGCGGGAAAAGGGAGCGGTCCCGCTGGGATTCTATTTCCCTACTTGTTGAGCCTTGCTGAGCTTGTCCAAGAGGATGGCAGTTTGGAGAGCTGCCTTGACAGCCGGGGTGGCTGACAGTGCAGCCTCCTCCCCCAATGGCAGGAGGTGGCTGGCCACCTTCCACCCCCCCCTCCTTGCCCTCCACCTGCAGCAAGGCCGCCACCACCCTCATTAGGTACTCCATGCCCACAAGCTCCCCGGCTGCTGAGCCCAGCTCCTTGAGAAGGGTGTCCATGGCCAATGCAATGTTCATGACAATTTTCCTGTTCTCCATGTTTCGCCAATTTCCAGGCTTGACCGTCATGACCCACGACCGGATTCCCATCCCATTGTCGCTGGCGTCCTCCAACACCCCCGGCAGCGCCACCCCTTTCGAGGCCTTGAAGTGGCTTCCCGCCCCCTCCATTCCTCCCAGCGCTGCCTTCAAACCTTGCATGAATTTCTCGGCTGCGACCTCCCCCTCCTCGTCCTCCTCGTCGTCCTGATTTTCGGTTTCCGGAGGTGCCCCAACGAATGTCGCCAACCTCGCCCTTATTTCCTTTCCGACAGCCCCCCCACCTGCCGAAACCTTGGCTGCGCCTTTCGGCTTGGCCATTTTTCGTTGCGCAGGTGTCGTTGGTGGCAGCGCCTGATCCTCCTCCTCGTCCGCCGCGAGATCTGCCACGGCCAGCAGTTTTGCCACCAACGTTCCGTTTGGGTCACGTGCGTCCAACACGTCGCCAACATCAACGTGATCGGCCAGCAACTGCACGACAGACTTCAGCTGGCTCGAGCTCCACGAGCTGGCGTCCGTCACCCAGTCCTCGGCACCGAAGACCTGCTCGACTGCCCCCACCGCCTCTGCGGGGCTGATGCACTTGGCGAGCAGAGTGGCGAGCTGCTTCTTTTTGGCGCTGAAGGCGACTGGCGCGTGACTGGCGGCAGCAGCCCGCGGTGTGGGCGTCCCGTCCTCCCCGCGCGTTGCCTGCCCTCCTGTAGCTTTGCGCCCCTTCGGCATTGCTGCTCAGGGCCAAAAATGGCTCCGACAGTACAGGTTCGTCAAACCAGAGGTTCGTTTCCCCTGGCTTGCTGTCGCCGCCCTCGTGAAAAGAAAAGAGGCCGACCTTAGCTAGGTGGGTTTGTTTTTGTCCTTTTTTGCGTGTCATGCGGCCTTGGCCCGGACGGCATTTTTTCGCCACGCAAATGTTGCGTCTGAACAAATGACGCAATGTGGCGTTCTAATTGCCGGCAGCTTACGTAAGGCTGCCGGGGCTATTAGGTCACATATTGCGTGAGAGAAGGAATCTAAATCTAGTTAATCACTACGCCATGAGCCAAGAAACCTAGACAGTGGCAGGTTTATACCTCAACGTAGCTCCTGCCACCTGGCCAAGAAAAACTGGCCAAAGTTTTGGCCACGACTGATCCGGATCAGGCCGCACCGGCCTCAAAAGGTATATGTCACGTGAACCCAATAACCTAGCTATAGCGGCTACCCTTCCATCTCACTATAAAGAAACTATTCTGATCAGACACTCCGCAAAGGTGAAAACCTTTGCGTTCAGTGCCGGGCCGCGGAAAACGCGGAAAACGCGATCTACAAATGAATCCGACCTGAATCGAACTGGGGACCTCTCGCACCAAATTTTGCTGACAATAGGACGGACGTCTCCGGTTACCATGGCATCGCCAACTTACACCTACAGTCATCCGCAAAATTTCTCCTGTCCGGGGAGTGATGCAAGCCTTTCGGATTTGGTACTAGATAAATCACTCGAGATCTGTGTGTAGGAGTACTACACACGTGTCTGCACGCGAGACTTGTTCAGTCTCGCACCGTGAGACGGGCTGAACACGGCTGAAACCTTCTCTAGAAGGGGGCGTAGCCGGTACTATCGAAATCAGCCAAGCGTATATTCTGATCAGACACTCCGCAAAGGTGAAAACCTTTGCGTTCAGTGCCGGGCCGCGGAAAACGCGGAAAACGCTATGATATAGAAACTATGTTCAGAGAACCACGATTATTTTATTTTTTTCCCCTTCCTCTTATTCTTGTTTCCTTTTCTTTTTTCTTTCTCTTTGTATCCTTATTCTTATGCTTCTTCTATTTTTCATTTATTCTTTTTTTATTTATCATTTTCTTCCTCATTACTTCTACTTCCATTATCATCCTCATTCCTACTTCTACTTTTTACTTGTACATGTTTCTTTTTTATTTATCATTACTTCTACTTACATCATTCTCCTCATTTCTACTTATACCTTTTACTTGTACATTTTTTCTTTGAGAGAGTTGGGCAAGAGGCATTGACCTTGTTGGATTGGAGTTCCCGGGAAGCAAGGGTGCTTACAACAATAATTATACTCCAGGCCCTAAATCCAACATTGACTATGCCTCACCGTCCCCAGCAATGACCTCTATGTGCTTCTTCTTCTTCTGACGATCCTGACCTACGGCGCCGAGATGTGGACACTGACACAGGAGCTGGAGCAACGACTCGACGGCAACGTCACCAAGATGCTGCGCAAGGCCCTTAACATCCCCTTTGGTTTGCACATTAGTAATGAGGATTTGTACGCTGATTTGCCCTATGTTTCCCACATTATTAGGCACAGGCGCCCGGGCCTAGCCGGGCACCTGGCCCGCACAGATCAGGTAGATACATCAGATAGACTAGCTGGCACCAAGCCCGCCCAGCCTGGGCAATATGTCCTCACCTGGCGACTGGCGTGCCCCCGGCCGCGCGCGGCAGGGCCGCCACCCGTGGAATTTTCGTGATTGACTCGGCATGGACATGTGCTACACTAGACGTGACGGGCTCACACCCGGGCATGCAGCCTCCTGGTTTGTCTGTCCTATGGAGGCAGATGGTGCGCAAGGATAGATGGCAAGTAGTGATGAAGGAGACCACCCCCAAGCCTGTGGGGGCTCCGCGTGTGACCAAGTATGGCATTCATAGCGATTCGGGCCGCGGTGCCCACACCCCTGTAACTAGGACCTAGTTAGCTTATACCATCCATTCCATCCCATGTTCCCCTCCCACTGAGGACTTATGCTCACGTGACGCAGTCACGTGTCTATTAATTAATTAATTAATTCTTCTTTTCACTTCTTTATATATCTTTCTTCTCTATCTTATCTTTCTTTCTATTTCTTTTTACTTTCCTCCCAGAAACATTTATTCCATGTGTTTTTATAAATCTGTTCCCTATTTGTCTCCCTTCATGCAGATCTTCTAACAGCCAGCACGCGGCATCCGCGGTCTTCGCGCCTTTCCTCACAGGACAACTGCTCTAGTCATTCCATGACGTTGGTACGCCATGCGTCCAGGACTAGTTGTCTCACTTAATACTGGAATACAACATCACGTTTTGCCTTTAGCAGAAAACAATGGTACGTCGCGGCAGGACATTAAATGAGATCTGCATGCAAGCTAGGCTGAACGGCCGGCCCTTTAACATCATGCATTAATGCATGCTAGATTACAGCTACCACGTTGGCAAACTGCTAAATTCAAGCACTGAGCAACACTCAAACTACTAAGGATTATAGATCTTGCACGTCAAGTTACTGCGACTATGATGCAGAAACCGTGCACTTGTGGCAGTCTCTAGAATGGCTTCTATGTATAGATCCCCCCATGCGTATGTCAAGCCAAAGGATAATTTGGCTGGAACGCTTTACCACAACTTGGTACGGTCATCATACTACAGTAGTAGTACCCTAAATTGCTGATGGTTTTCAGTAAAAAATTCTGATTCGTCCGGAGTAAGTCATCACGTTCAGAAGAGCTCAGCCTGGTGCGCCAAAGTAATCCCACATCAGGTATATCGGACAGTGCAGCGGGCGGCATCAAACAAGGCTCGGCACCCGGACGACACTTGGCAGCCAGCAATATTAATTGTCTGTAACTCCTTGCAATTCTCTGCAACCACACGAATGCTGGCGTCCGTTACAGCAGGGCAGTGCGACACATTCAAGTACCGAAGGTTCTTGCATAAGCCAATTTTGCTAATGCTGGTGTCGGTCAATCCGGAGCAAAAGCTTACGTCCAAGGTGGTCAGCGTTGTCAGCGTTGCGATACGCGATTCATGCACCAGGAACGCTAAGGCCTGGTCTGTCACGCCCCTCGGGCACCGCGCCACACACAAGGCATGTACTTTTGGGTTGGTCACATCAAAGTTCACAAAAATCCTGGGCACTACGCCCGGGCAAGAGTCTGCAAAAAATGCCTGCAAGTTCGGAGCATTGTCCAACACTTGCGCCAGGCCATTGTGGCTGACGTTGGGGCAGTGGGACACGTTCAAATACTTGAGACGATGGGCGATCTTGGCTATCGCGTTCAAGCCATCATCTGTCACTTCCTCGCAGCGCGAGATGTCCAACTGCTGCAACTGGGTGCAGCAATCCGCCAACCCTTTGAGCCCTGCGTACTCCACATTGGAGCCAGGGATCCACAGGACCTGCAGCTGACGGCATCCCCTGGCAAGAGCCCGCAGGCCATGCCCCGCTGATATGCCCCAGGCATCCTGGTCGTCGTCCAACGCCACGTCAGCAGCCCCACTCGTGGGCGCCGCGCGGTACAGGCACAGGTCGACCAGCTTGCGAGCATGGAGCCCCAAATCCATCAGCCCGTCATCGGTTACACGCAGGTTTGGCACCCTCAGCAGCTGAAGCTCCCTACAGTGCTCCGCAATGGCCGCGATGCCTTTGTCCCCAGCGATGGGTCCCTGGCAGGCTGCCAGCGCCGCCCGCGTGGGCTTGCCCGCATCCAGGTGCGTGAGCGCCTTGCAGTGCTCCGATATCAGCTTGAGACTGGCGTCCGTGAGGACACAGTCCAGGCCGATGACGTCGATCTTGGTTAGCGCAGGGCACCTGGGGACAAGCCACTCCACCGCAGCAACGCACGCCGGCCCCCTCAGGCCCGCGAGCTCTTCCGCGCACAGCTTGGTGACGCGCAGCAGCGCGCTGTCCACGGCCGCCTTGACGGCAGGCGACACCCGGCGCATCCGGATCCGCTGCACCAGGGGGACAAGCTCCAACAGGTCCGCACCCAGCTCAGGTGTGTTCAGGACCTTGGTTAGGTTGGCCATCTGGCGGCGAGACAGGGGGAGGCCCTGGGAGGAGTGGACGCCCAAGCCCCCAATAGGGTCCTGCAAATTGAGAACGACATGAAACACGTGCATATATAGTAAGCACACCTGCAGTTCCCTATTGACAGAGAATCTGGAACCAAGTTGAGCAGATGGTGGCTGACAGCGCAGGGGCACAAGCCAGCAAGTTGCATCGTTTCCGGCCACACGTGCACGAAGCGCACGATCAAGGAAGTCTAGTTGAGCGGACAGCCAAGCCTTAGTACAGGAAATCGGAAAACACACACATAAGGACAGGTTCTAATTGCATAATTTCCCAGCTTCAACTATAAAAGGGAACGAGATCCGCGGAAGACAGTGGCTGGCTAATTGCCACGTGCACCGACCGCGCATGAGGCCTACAGGCACATGCTAGCTGGAAATGCCGCGACGTTCCTAGGTTACCTGGCAAATGACCCAGTCAAGCTTACCAGTGGCGGGATAATGCGAATTCCATCGAGAAACTCATCGTGCCCCGCGGTCGGAAGGAGACCTGCTTCCGTGGAAACGACGTATCGGCCAGGAGGAAGAATGAAACCTTCCTCGTTCGTTCGGCCATCCACGACTGTGTCAATAACTTGGTCAGCATTTGGGCCTTGTAAAACAAGCTGGTTGGCCTCGTCGTTGGAGAGGCGGCACCATTGCCTGATAGTTGCTTTCGGAATAAAGAATGGCCCGACTGGCCCAGGAAGCGGCCGTGGTAAAGTAACCTCTAGCATCGCTGGGTCTCCCCAGGCGATAACGGTTGATGATAGTATGGATTGACCATCTCTACCATCTCCATCGCTAGCCATCATGCTGGTCATTCAGGCTAAAAGACGCTCGACACCTTGTCTGGCGAGAAGACGATCTGGTAACAACAGCCCTTCTTTACAGGCCCTGCTGGCACGTGCGTCGTGCTGTTTTCACTTTGCCCGGCGCCATGGCAGTACAACAACAGACAACAACACGCGAGTTGGCGGCCTCAATAATTTTTTTAGAACCCATCCTCCATACATACCTTGGTGCCTACTACTGCACACAGGCGGAGCCGAAGGGCTCCGCAGGGGGGCAGGGCCAACCGGCGAACCGTACAGACATCGAGAACTTTCTCCCAAGATAAATTGCTTCGAGAAGATTACTGTACAGTACGAGTGTACAGTACGAGGATTTCGAGGGAGTCCGCCTTCGGCCGCATTTGGCCCAACGCCGGTCGGCCAAGTCAGGCGGCGCCGCGCGTGCACCGGGCCCGGATTTGGGCGGGAAACTAGAAAAAAACAGTCATTCTCCGTCCATACTGTAGCAACTCTGACTTGAAACCAAATCCAGGTGCAACTCATAAAATGACACTACTTGCTATACTATATATCAAAGAGCCAACAAGAAAATAGGTTGGCCTCATTAATAGGCCATCATAAATAGGAACAATCATGGCCTCGTATTAGTCATTATTAGTCGGTGGCCCCACCCGCTCACCGCCGCTGCCTCACTACACTCAAAGTGCATGATGGCCGGGATCCCGGTGGCCCTCATCCGTCTACACGGCGGGGGACAGTCTACCGCGGCTATGACATGGCGGCGGCCGGATGATGATCGCCGGGCGACTGATCACACTCCGATGTAGTTAGTCGGATGTGAACTTCACATACCTCAGTGGGGTTGCCGAACCCGGGGGCTTGGCGGCGGCTGCTCAGTCGGTAGTGAGTCACCGCCGACTATGAGCCGGCCGTATGATGACCATTCCAAGAATAGTAAACTGATTGCCGACTTACTGACCGGCTGATTGACATGTGTCCACAAGTTCTTCCATATTTTATTGTTTACTGGTTTAAAGACTTCCGGCCGGTAATGATGAAGGACCATCACCATAAAGACCCGAATGCATAGTGGCATGCGGCCGACGGCATGTGGCCGGTGGATCTGCCGGCGGACTAGTCAGCAGTGCCGGCCACCCGACAATATAAGTACCGAACTAACCTTTAAAAAAACGGGTTGACTAACTGATTGAATGCCCTGACTGGCTGACTGCCGCCCGCATTGGAACTGAAGTAAGTAAGTAAGTAAGTAAGTAAGTAAGTAAGTAAGTAAGTAAGTAAGTAAGTAAGTAAGTAAGTAAGTAAGTAAGTAAGTAAGTAAGTAAGTAAGTAAGTAAGTAAGTAAGTAAGTAAGTAAGTAAGTAAGTAAGTAAGTAAGTAAGTAAGTAAGTAAGTAAGTAAGTAAGTAAGTAAGTAAGTAAGTAAGTAAGTAAGTAAGTAAGTAAGTAAGTAAGTAAGTAACTGAAGTGCGTGAACATGCACCATGGCATGTCACGAAGCACTTCATATATTGCAATAAAGCGAGCATTGCAACAATGTTCAGCAATGCATCAGCCCCAGTCCTTAGAGATCCATTAGAGATCCATTGGAATGTACTTAATGGGTACAGTCGCAGTCATGCCATGGAGCCGGCGGACGGAGGCCACAGGCGGCGGCATGAGGATAGTCAATGACACTCACCGATTATATATATAGACAAGGCAGGACCGCCTGGACCTGCTGGAAGGCCATCGGGCCCCGTGGTGCGCGCGTTACTACCTGGACGTCATATTGGCGCCAACGCCCTCGTTAGCGCTTACCCGGGCTAAGTATCAAGGAGACAACCAGCGCAGGCCAGAAATCGGGAGAATCCGGACCATGGTAGCTCGAGCCTGCCGATATCTTGTCCGCGTGTTCGAGTCGTTCAAGATGATGAATATGAATGGTGATGGAAATGTGTATCCGTGTGCATTGAAATTATGGCTGGCTTACGTGTGAGAGTGACCATCTGCGATAAGCACCTTCCCGAGGGGTATGCTCCTGTTTTCTCCCCACGGGCCCCGCGGCCCGTTGCTAGCCAGGGTATAGAAGTCCGCAGGTGGAGGTTATTGGTCCTGAGGATAGCCGCTACACTACCGCCTCGCGTCTGCCATTACAGTAGAGGACAGCTCGGATGAGGATTACATCCCCATATAGTGCTTAACGGTGGGGGGATCAGTGATGCAGACGATATTTGTTTAAACTTTTGTGTAATTATTTTTCTAATGAGATTAGCGTAGTACTCCGTGGCATGCCTTTGCGCATGACACGCAAGTACTTACTTACTTACTTATACTTGGGGGAGGTCTCCTTCATCACTACTTGCCATGCATCTATCCTTGCGTACCATCTGCCTCCAGATTACAAACCAGGAGGCTGCCCGGGTGTGAGCCCGTCACATCTAGTAGTGTAGCACATGTCCATGCATGCCGAGTCCTGGTCACGAAAAGTCCACGGGTGGCGGCCCTGCCGCGCGTGGCCTGGGGCACGCCAGGTGAGGACATATCGCCCAGGCTGGGCAGGCTTGGTGCCAGCCAGTCTATCTTATGTGTCTACCTGATCTGTGCGGGCCAGGTGCCCGGCTAGGCCCAGGCGCCTGTGCCTAATAATAATGTGGGAAACATAGGGCAAATCAGCACACAAATCCTCGTTACAAATGTGCAAACCAAAAGCGATGTTAAGGGCCTTGCGCAGCATGGTGACGTTGCCGTCGAGTCGTTGCTCCAGCTCCTGCGTCAGTGTGCAGGTCTCGGCGCCGTCAGCTGGTCAGGATCTTCAGATTGACGACCTTGAAGGGGTCACGTTTGACGATCCGGGGTAGGGAGGGGTTGCTCCACCAGCGGCGGTGGTCATGGAGTTGCGCCCATGCCATGCCGATCCGTGACGTCAGGTCGTCCTCGCAGTCGGGAAGCCAACTGCCGAGCAGCTTGAAGCGGCCTGAAGTAGGGTAGTTGACCGCGGCATCGTCTAAGAGGCGGAGTGTGGGTGGGGGCCCTGCCATGCCGAGGGCCAGGGCCTCCGTTTTGGGGCTGATTTCTAGACCAACCGCCTGAGCCTCGAGCGCCAGGCAGTCCAGCCAAAGTTGGGCAGAAGTCCGGCTTCTTGATGAGCGTGATGTCGTTGGCTTAATAAATGAGGTCAGCTAGTAAATTCTGCTTGTTAGTCGGCCCCCCTTCTCCAAGCTCGTTCATGATCACTAGGCCAGGGGCACGGCCAGCAATGCTAGCAAAGCGAGCACGTGCCTGGCGCATAACATCATCCACTACAATAATAAACAGGTACGGCGACAGGACGCAACCCTGCCAGACGCCGGTCTGGCAGCAGTGGACATGGCGGTGTAAAGCCGTGTTGAGTGCGCACCGAAGTGGTCGACCCCTCATACAGCGTGCGGATGACGGTAATCAGGGGAGTGGGGGCAAGAGCATGAGCAAGGACAGCCCATTAATTAATTAATTAATTAATTAATAGACACGTGACTTCATCACGTGAGCATAAGTCCTCAGTGGGAGGGGAATTAACATGGGATAGAATGGATGGTGTAAGCTATCTCAGTAGGTCCTAGTTACGGGGGAGTGGGCACCGCGTCCCGAATCGCTATGAATGCCATACTTGGTCACACGGGGAGCCCCCACAGGCTTGGGGGTGGTCTCCTTCATCACTACTTGCCATCTATCCTTGCGTACCATCTGCCTCCAGATTACAAACCAGGAGGCTGCCCGGGTGTGAGCCCGTCACATCTAGTAGTGTAGCACATGTCCATGCCGAGTCCTGGTCACGAAAAGTCCACGGGTGGCGGCCCTGCCGCGCGCGGCCTGGAGCACGCCAGGTGAGGACATATCGCCCAGGCTGGGCGGGCTTGGTGCCAGCTAGTCTATCTGATGTATCGACCTGATCTGTGCGGGCCAGGTGCCGGCCCGGCTAGGCCCAGGCGCCTGTGCCTAATAATGTGGGAAACATAGGGCAAATCAGCGTACAAATCCTCATTACTAATGTGCAAACCAAAGGGGATGTTAAGGGCCTTGCGCAGCATCTTGGCGACGGCGCCGTCGAGTCGTTGCTCCAGCTCCTGCGTCAGTGTCCAGGTCTCGGCGCCGTAGGTCAGGATCGTCAGCATGACGACCTTGAAGAGGTCACCCTTGACGATCCGGGGTAGGGCGGGGTTGCTCCACCAGTGGCGGTGGTCATGGAGTTGCGCCCATGCACGCCATGCCGATCCGTGTCGTCAGGTCGTCCTCGCAGTCGGGAAGCCAACTGCCGAAGGAGGGGGGACTGACATCCAGCCAAAACAGCACACTCACTCGTGTGTCCGGCGCGGCACCTCCAAACGTGGAGCGGACTCCAAAAATGTGTCCGGCGGCAGAATTTTTGCGACGGAGTGTACTCCATGCAGTCGAAAATTTTAGGGCGGCGCGAAGAAAAATTTTGTGGAGCTAACTCCTTTTGGCGGTCGGGCGCCTGGTTTTAGGAAAGGAGTGCGCTAGTGCGCTCTGGTGATCCCGCTAGCTCGGTCAGGCGTTTGATTTTAAAGTGCAGGTGTCCGCTTCGGCCCTGCTGTACTTACAACTTACACTGAGAACTTACCGAGTATTGGTTGATTCTAGGAAGACGTATCGACTTTCAGGCAGGCGTCAGGTTGTTGTTGTTGATTCTGACACCGGACCTGGCGTCAGGCAATAGGCATCGAATTTCCGCCGGCTTGACGTCATTCTTCTACTTGGAGAATATGCTATTACTATCGCTTACTAAGAGCTTCTACTAAGAGATTCTACAAAAAGTGCCACGTGTCGTACAAGCCACGTAGCACGTAGCACACTCCCAAGTCGGTCCGGCGCAGCTTTTTGACAGACTGAGTGCACTCCAGCACTTTTCACTTTGGCTGGCGCCGGGCGGCGCGGTAGGCCAAACTCTGGAGTACGCTCATGTACGATTTTAGGGGGGGATGTCCCCCCTCCTACTGCCGAGCAGCTTGAAGCGGCCTGAAGTAGGGTAGTTGACCGCGGCATCGTCTAAGAGGCGGAGTGTGGGTGGGGGCCCTGCCATGCCGAGGGCCAGGGCCTCCGTTTTGGGGCTGATTTCTAGACCAACCGCCCGAGCCTCGAGCGCCAGGCAGTCCAGCCAAAGTTGGGCCGACTCCAGTTTCTCGATGAGCGTGATGTCGTCGGCATAAATGAGGTCAGCTAGTAAATTCTGCTTGTTAGTCGGCCCCCCTTCTCCAAGCTCGTTCGTGATCGCTAGGCCAGGGGCACGGCCTGCAATGCTAGCAAAGCGAGCACGTGCCTGGCGCATAACATCATCCACTACAATAATAAACAGGTACGGCGACAGGACGCAACCCTGCCAGACGCCGGTCTGGCAGCAGTGGACATGGCGGTGTAAAGCCGTGTTGAGTGCGCACCGAAGTGGTCGACCCCTCCTCATACAGCGTGCGGATGACGGTAATCAGGAGAGGACAGACCATAGAGCGTCCCAGAGGACAGAATCAAAAGCCTTGATGAAGTCAACGAAGATCAGGATGGCGGGAAACTCACCACTGAGGTTGCAGGAGAGCGATTTCCTCGAAGAGGCGGCGCGCAACGAAGATGGCCATGACGGTGTTGCGCCCAGGACGACAGCCCATTTGACTTTCCCCTAGGTGACGGTCGAGAGCAGAACGAAGGCGGTTGAGGATCATGCGCATGAACAACTTGAGTGCGGCGCTCTGGATGCAGACTCCTCGGTAGTGTAGATTAGTCAGGCTTAGCATAGCACGTGGCTCACGCCTATGCGCATGTGCGCCTATAATGGGACTCCCCACGGATGATGCATTAAGAATTCAGCCAAGCTCTGCCTATGCAGAGAGCTACTCTCTGCTGAGAAGCCATGCCCTAGCCATTGTTTAGCTATGATGATCTCTCACCCTATGTCCACGCCTTAGGTGCTGGAATACATAGTGGTGCAGGTGCACGTTGTGCACACAGAGCAGGTGTAGTTTACACCCTACCCTTTGTAACAAGCAAAAATGACTTTGTTGTTACATCCTTTGTTTTGTGAATGTTTGGCTTTTATTCGAGGACTTTTGGATCAGTATTGAGAAAGTTATGAGGTTTCTAAGACGACTGTACTTGGAGCTGATACTTTGTCAGCCAACTGATAGGAACCCTCATTGGTCGTGGCCTGATCCACGTAGGGTTGTAGTTTGTTGGCTGATACTACTGATAGGAGCCCTCATTGGTCGTGGCCTGATCCACGTGGGGTTGTAGTTTGTTAGTTGGTACTATTGAGTCTTAAATGCTCCTTTGGGACTTCAGTGCTCACGACAGATTTAGGATCTCATGGAAAGATTCTGCCAGGCTGTGTGTGGTGTTGTTCTGTTTTGTGTGACTAGGATGGATACGAAGATCTTGTATAGGATTCCATGGTTCTGATTGGTTCTCTTCAGGCTAAGGTTGGAGCAAGCTCGACAAGCACGTCGATATCAAGGACGTGGGGTCGCCATTGTTGCTACGTTGGTTTTGATTCACCATGGTATAATAAAGCTTGGCTTTGTTGTCCAATCCATAAGAGCCCCTTGGCTATAGACGTCCTTCAGTTCCACAGAGGTCGTCTATACACGAGCTTGTCTTTGTGTCTACAAGGGGTTGTGATTCCCTAAATCACGTGCTGTGGAATTTCCATCTCAACGTTGCTCGGATACTTGAAGTTCTGCGACTCAGGAAAGCAACCCAGGTAAAAGATCTTTCATATTGGACTGTGGATGATGTTGATGATCATTTTTAGTCGTTACATTGGTATCGGAGGATCTCTACTTTGGTGTTTCTCTTGAAGTCGCAACCTTCCGGGTAGTACAACGTTGATCAGATGTCTGTCATCCGAGAAGATTCATAGAGTTGCGGAAAACTTACGGTGTTACAGACTGAGACACATCCTGATGTGACTGTCTTGCTCTGTAACACTAGAAGTCAGCCGTAACCGTTGTCTCTACTAGGCAGACGATCGCGACTCCATGTGGAAGTATGAGTAGTTCGAAGACACAATCACCTTTACCCCCTACTAATCAAGGTTTGGAGATCCGTCATCATCTCTGGAACCCATTGCTAGGGAAGGTGCTGAGACAACTGCTCGTACTCCACGGCGTCAACTTGATTTCAACCGTACTTCTATGTCTGAAGTGAGGCGGCCCTCGTTGTCCATAGGGCCCAAGTTTTCCGTCATTGCATCTGGTCTCCAACCAGGCGAGCCATCGCTGACAGGCGTGGGTCGAGGAGCGTCACTGTCGCCCAGGATTCCAAGCGCGCGAACGAGTCCTGTGCGGAGTGCATCTTCTTCATTTCTTTTCCCGCTAAATACCACGCCTGGAAGAGACGGGACCAGACTTGCAGCGGATCGCCTCTCAGCAGCTAAAATCAGATTATTACACGATGAACAACACGCAGCGATGTATAGAAAGATGGTGGAGGAGGTGGAACAGGATGTGGGAAGACTTCGTCAGAGAATTGAGGAGGAGGAGGCGGCCATGCGTGACATGGTTGCTGGATTGGGGAGAGAGGCTCCTCGGTTGGGTGACGGAAGGGTTTTACCTAATAGTACCGCAGTTACTACGAGGAATGAGACGCAGGATAGCGATAGGCAGGATCCAGCGCAGACGACCTCGGTCACCTTCACCACCCCCGCCAGCGACGTCCCCGTGACCGTCACTATACCACCGCATCAAGGTTCCGCCCCGCCATTTCCAAAAATCGAATCCGTAGACAAGCTGTCGCTCACCAATCTAACCCACCGCAGTTTCGATCATTTCTCTACTCGATTCCAGGATGTGTTCGCTATCCACTTTGCTAACTACGGCAAACGAGCGGAAGAACGACTTTCCCTGGACATCCAGAAGAAGATGGTTCGACAGCGAATGAGCGACAGTGCAGCCGACAGGTTTGATGAGTTTTTACGATCCTCGGCAGGTAATACTTGCAAGGATTTGCCATCTCTCATGCTTTCATTTCGACGTTTTCTCCTTCCCCAGGACCAGCTCCGTCTGGACCGGGACGCGTTGGCCAACTGTACTCAGTCGGCCTGACACTACCACAATACGTAGAGACGTTTACCAACCTGAGGGCCAAAATCCCCCAGTGCTCTGATTCTGAAGCTCTTCACAGGTTTCTGCATGGGCTCTCCCCTCAAGTCAGGGTGGATATTGACAAGCATTTCTCCCCTTTCGACTATGTCGAGTGGAAGTGGGATACTGTGCTGTCTTATGCCCTCACGCTGTGCCGTGTCCCTGACTTTTCCCTCAAGTGGGAGCCTGCTGCAGGCAACCAGGCGCCTGCTGTTAAGAAGCCCCTGAACCAGCTGAACGCTGTGATGGAGGAGCTCAGTGCCATGGAGCAGTCCAAAGGAGCCTGTTTCACGTGTGGCCAGCTGGGACACTTTGCACGGGATTGCCCCAAGCGAGACCAGTTCCCAGCGACACCAAGGGTCCTCAGGGGGTTCTTCCATTCACCAGACCACCATCTTCCCTCCTGGGGTGAGCCAGAGCGACCACAGGGCACAGCCTGGGTTTAGACCCAACTTCCAGGCTTCGGGCAAGGGACCATTCCAGCCCAAGGGATTCAACAGGCAAGACAGGCGTCGGATGGTCAACGCCCTGTGGCACCTCCTAGCAGAGGAGGAGGAGGGAGAAGGGAGGCAGACGGCATAGAGGATCAGCAGGTGCAGCCTTCAGTGGGGAGCTCGTCTTCAGATCATCCTCCTGAGCTGCCAAAAAACTAGTGGAGCCCCCAGGACTACGTCCAGCGGTGGAGTTAACTGGTTTGCCTGCTGTGCATGTCCGTCCTGTGAACAACTTGTCTGCCTCTGATTCCACCACCCCATTGGGCCCTCCTATTCCCAGTCAACTCTTGAAGTTCCAGGCTAGGCTGTTGAACGTGCCAGTCCCTTTGGCTCAGCCTTTATGTCTCTTCATGATTGACTCAGGTGCAGGAAGTAACTACATTTCCACTTCCTTGGTGCAGGAGCTGCATCTACCAGTGCTCCCCCACCCTGTGCCTGTTAAGGTCCAATATTCTGATGGTAGGCAGAGTAACTCACCTGGCTACGTGCAACTGCTTTTTCAAGTGTGCTCACGTCAAACCTTGTCTGTCACAGCAGATGTCATTCCACTCACTGCTGCTGATGTGATTCTGGGGATGCCATGGTTGGAGTCTGCTAATCCTGCCATCTTGTGGTCTGAGAAGGTGGTGCAGTTTCAGGATGGGTCAGTGTGGGACGCCACCACAGTGATTAAGGGGGGAGAAAGACCAGTCACAGAGTGCTGTTCTACTAATGAGGCTGTCAATGATGGGAGAGGGGTTGCAGGTGCCAAGGAGGACGTCAAGGTGCCTTCACTGGAAGAGAAACGTGCTGCATTACTTAAGCACGTATGGTCTGCCAATCACACCTTGTCTTACCTGGCTACTTACCCAGTGGAACACGTCTTTCTCTTACAGTTGGTTCCTAACTCACCCTCTGATGAGACTCATGGCCACACGGTGAATGCTGTGAACCCAGTACCAGCTGTCACAGAGGAGGAGCAGAAGCTGCATGATGCCCTTTTGGACAGGTTTGCTGCCATTTTTGAGGACAAAATGCCACAGTACCCCCTGAAGGGCCAATCACTCATGTCATCAAGCTTGTGGATGGTGCCAGGCCTCCCTTTGTTCCCATGTACAGGATGGGGCCAGCTGAGATGGCAGAGCTGAAGGTGATCTTGACAGGCCTGTTGGAAGCTGGACTCATTCTTCCTGCCAATAGTCCTTTCAGCTCTGGGTGTTTGCTTGTCCCCAAGCATGATGGTGGATGGCGGTTGTGCATTGATCTGAGAGGCCTGAACAAGGTCACAGTGAAGTCCAAGTATCCCTTGCCACGGATTGATGAGCTGCTAGAGAGGACAGCTGGATCATCTTACTTCACCAAGTTTGACCTTAGACACGCGTTCTGGCAGATCAGGATAGCTACTGAGGACATTCCAAAAACTGCATTCTCCACACCCTGGGGTCAGTTCCAGTGGACTGTGATGCCCATGGGGGCCTCCAACAGCCCAGCTACTATGCAGATGTTTGTGAATGCTATCTTTGGCCATCTGACAGGGAACTCTCTGCCTCAGATCTCCCCTGATCTCAGGAATCCCAGGTTCAAAGACATTGCCCACCTGTGTGACCCTGCAAGACCCGTGTTCAGGACCTGCGTGGTGGCCTACATGGACGACATCCTGGTGCACTCAAAGACGTTCAAGGAGCATCTGGAGAACGTGGAGGAGGTCCTGAAGGTCATCCAGCACTACCACTTGTCTGTCAAGAGGTCTAAGGTGGAGTGGGGGCATGAAGTGGGGTTCCTAGGGTACAAGTTGAGTTCCTTGGGTATGACACCTGACAATGCTAAGATTGCTGCCATCCTTGAGTGGCCTGTGTTGCAGTCTGCACATGATGTCAAGTCCTTCCTGGGCATGGTGGGGTGGTACAGGCGTTTTATCCCTGACATGGCTGCCATCTCCACCCCCTTGCTTGAGTTAATCAAGAAGGATGTTCAGTTTGAGTGGACAGATAGGTGTCAGCAGGCCTTTGACCTGTTGAAGCAGAAGCTCACATCCACCCCTGTGCTAGTGGGTCCCAACCCAGATCTACCTTATCAGGTTAGGTCAGATGCCTCTCAAGGCGCCATAGGTGCTGTGCTGATGCAAGACCATGGCTATGGACCACAGCCAGTGGAGTACATGTCTAAAACCATGAGCTCAGCTGAACGTAACTACCCTGTACACGAGCAGGAGTTGCTGGGTTTAGTGGTAGCATGTCACAAGTGGGAGCATCTGTTGAAGGGAGCTCAGTTTTCTGTGGCTAGCAGTGCTACAGATGGGCTAGGGCAAGAGTCTATCACCCTGATGACTGACCACAGGCCCTTGGTGCACGTGCTAGAACAGAGTAGGATGAGTAAGAGGATGGCTGGGTGGATGGAGTACCTAGGGGGATTCTATCCTTTCTCTGTGCAGTATGTCCCAGGATCACAGAATGTGGTGCCAGACGCCCTCTCTAGAAGAAGGGATCTGATGGGAGCATTTCACGAGGATCTGGATATTTGTGCTGCCATGGTTTCTGTAGTAGAGTGTGGTGCTGTCACCAGGGCACAGGCAGCTAACCAGCAAACCTCCAAGCTGAGCCACCCCCTGTAGAGGCTAGCTTTAGTCACGAGATGCTCATTGACCAGGGCTCTGTCCCAGGGTCGACAGGCGTCCAGGGTGGGGGTCAGTCACTGCAGAGCAGTCTTAGGGAGGGTTCTGCTGGTAGCCAGCCCACTCTCACAACACAACCAAGCACAGAGAATCCTAGGAGGGGAAGGGACGGCCCAGGAAGTGGATACTGGAGCCAGGGATGCTGACCAAGTCTAGAGGATTGGCAGCTGAGATCAAGGGGAAGTCACGTACACCTGTGGCTGATGTTCTGTCATCCAAGCATCTAGTCACTAGTCACCTGCAGGAGGGTGAGGTGCTGCAGCTGCAGCCTTTAGGACCTGGCAAACAGCTAGTCCTGCCTAACCCTATGAGTATAGCCCTGCTGGACGTGATTAAGGCCTTCACTAAAACTGAGGACCTGGCCACTAAGGCCATTCAGGAAGGAAGCTTTGGTAACAGACCTGTGGAGTACTGGGAGGGAGTCCTGTATGTCCACACCCAGGATGCAGATCATGTAGTGACCAGGAAGGTCTATGTGCCAGAAATGGCCATTCCCACTGTGTTGCATTGCTTCCATGACGACGTGACTGCGTGTCATCCTGGGTATGCTAAGCTTCTCCATGAAGTACAAGAGAGGTTTTGGTGGCCTGGCATGTTTCGTGATATCAAAGCCTATGTGGCTTCCTGTGACTCATGCCAAAGGAATAAGGTTAGGACTCAGGCAGTGCCTATCTTTCCTATGGCCATGCCTATTCCCCTTCGACCCTGGATCAGTGTGACCATGGACTTCATTTGTGGCTTGCCTGTTTCTGATGCTGGCAATGACAGGATACTAGTGGTGATGGACAGGCTGTCTAGAATGTGCCACCTCATCCCCTGCAATGCCCATCTCACAGCTGCCCAGTGTGTAGAGTTGTTCATGAAGGAGGTGTACAGATTGCATGGCATGCCACGTGTAATCATCACTGACCAGGATCCCTTGTGGATGTCTGGGTTTTGGAAGTCCTTCTTTGACATCCTAGACACTAAGTTGGCCTTTGGAGTAGCATACAGGTGTGCCAGCACGGGGGCTGTGGAGAGGCTGAACCGTATTGTACGGGAATGCCAGAAGCACTATTGTACCCATGATAACAAGGAATGGGACAAGAAACTTCCCTTCATAGAGTTTGCCATCAACAACTCACCCCTGGCTCCTCACCAAATGTCTCCATTTGTCATTTGCCATGGCCAGTGCCCCTTGACTCCATTTGACCTGGAGTTACCTGATAGGGATGCTGAAGGCCCCTTCAGAAGACGCCTAACCTCTGTCCACCAGTTGATTGCATCCTTCCAGGAAGCTCACAGTATGGTGGCTGCTCAGATGTTGCATGCACAGGACAAGTATTTAAACAATGCTTGGCAACAGATGTTGGCTACACACACCTTTGTGGCTCCTGGTGACCTGGTGCTCTTGGAGGCTAATCGTGTGCTACCTGAAAAGGAGCAATGCAGGAAACTGCAACCCTTGTGGTTGGGACCTTACCCTGTCCTGGACACCTTCCACTATGGGACTGTAGTTCAAGTCCAGGTGCCTTCCCACTGGAGGCTTAAGACTAACGTGTTTCACCTGGCCCAGCTCAAACTGTATAAACGCAATACCTTGCAGGGACGCCTTTCTGCTCCATTACCATTTGAGCTGGATACTGAGGGGGAGAGGATATATGAAGTGGAGCAGCTGGTGGCTCACAGAGTCAAAGGAAAGGGTAGGACCAAGCAGCTGCAGTTTAAGGTGCACTGGAAAGGAGAGTTAGAGTCTACTGCCACATGGCTGTGGTTGTCTGACTTGACTCACTGCCATGAGTGGTCCAGGAGTATTGCCAAAAGAAGGGGCTCACTCTTCCTTCTTGGTATACTGAGTTGGTGCAAACCACTGCTCCCCTTCCTATATCTCAGGACTAACGAATGGTTTCTTCGTGCATGCTGTGTGGTCCCAGATGGAGGAGGAGTTCACGTACCCCAACTTGGGCCTGGGCGCCACCACGGAGGAAGGGGTCACGGGTATGCATCCAGAACCCCAACCCCATGAGTTATGTGGAATCCCTGTTTGACAGTATTGTCAGGCGTGACCTTAGGAGGGGTCAGCAGATGGATACCATTAACAAGCTCTTGCATTCAGTGATCTCCAAGCAGGATAAGCTACAGGAGCTTCTTCAGGGGTTGTCCTTGTCCCAGCCCCAGATGGGGAGTGGTGTTAACATAGCTCTCAGCTCCAGCAGCACTCCCATCATTCAGATTCCTCGTCATGTGGTACCTGTCAAGAATGTGGTGGCCTATGTGGATCACAGGAAGTGCATGGGACCTTGTGAGCATTGTGAGACGCTGGCCAAGGCAGTGGCTGCCCTTAACAGGGAGGAGGGGGAAGTGAGCCCTGAGGGTTATGTGGAGGAGGTCTTGTCTCAGTTGCACACCAGCCTGTATGAGATTGGCTCTCCTTTTGTGGGCCACCTGTTGCACAGGATGTTTGCCTTGACTCCAGGACCTGAGATTGACATGAGACCTGCAGAGGGGCAGGATATGTTGACCACCTTGCCTGAGGCTTTGAAAGGAGCCTTCATGCAGTTCCAGCCAGTGAGCATGGGTGAGGCCTCCTACATGGAGTTGTTGGAGTTTTCAGTGCAGCAGGGAGATTTTGACTTGGCTCCTTCTTCTTCCAGCTCGGTCAATGGGTGCTTCCCTTTGGAGACATCCAACCTTTTCTGCAGCCCAGGGTTGCCTAAGTTCACCATGGAGCTCAAGGTTCGTCTGACCCCATTGAGGGTGTTGGTGCCTTTGACAGGTGCTAAGTGGTCAGTGGTCAAGACCTTTCTCCAGTTCTGGTGGGCGTACAGGTCATGGGTGAGCAGGCACAAGACGTCTTCTACTTGGGTGATGGATCCTGAGAGCCAGTCTGTGGTGCTTCTCTCCTACCCAGGGACATGCCTGCGTTATGTTGCCCAGATGGCAGCAGGGGCTGCAGAGACGTGCATGGTGCTGCAGGTCAGCAGGAACTGGCCAGACTTGGTTCACATGGTGGAGCAGTTTCCCTTGTTTGGGACCAGGGGCAAGGATGGGTGAATGGGGATTGGTATAGCCTGTGAAGAACAGAGCTGTGCAGGAAGAGGATGGGGAAGGATGGGGGAAGAGCATGGAAGGTGCTTTGGATTGTGGTGTGAGGGGGGGATTCCAGGATGGATGATGGGGGGGGGCTCCAGTCCAGTTCTGATGTTCCAGTCCAGAGTTCCAGGTTCCAGGATGCTGAATGGAAGACCTTGTATTATGAGAGTGTTTATCTGGCTTTATAGTAGATAAGGTAGTGACTTGTTTGCTGTAGAGACCTGTGACTAGATGTTATGAGATAGGAGGCCCTGTTTTCAGGGATGTAAAAACCCATCTGCTTTTCCCAAGAGATGGTGGATTTCTGTTCAATGTTCCTCTGCCTTCAAGAGTTGGCTATTGGACCTGGGAGGTCCAGTTTTGAGGGGGAGATATGTAACAAGCAAAAATGACTTTGTTGTTACATCCTTTGTTTTGTGAATGTTTGGCTTTTATTCGAGGACTTTTGGATCAGTATTGAGAAAGTTATGAGGTTTCTAAGACGACGGTACTTGGAGCTGATACTTTGTCAGCCAACTGATAGGAACCCTCATTGGTCGTGGCCTGATCCACGTAGGGTTGTAGTTTGTTGGCTGATACTACTGATAGGAGCCCTCATTGGTCGTGGCCTGATCCACGTGGGGTTGTAGTTTGTTAGTTGGTACTATTGAGTCTTAAATGCTCCTTTGGGACTTCAGTGCTCACGACAGATTTAGGATCTCATGGAAAGATTCTGCCAGGCTGTGTGTGGTGTTGTTCTGTTTTGTGTGACTAGGATGGATACGAAGATCTTGTATAGGATTCCATGGTTCTGATTGGTTCTCTTCAGGCTAAGGTTGGAGCAAGCTCGACAAGCACGTCGATATCAAGGACGTGGGGTCGCCATTGTTGCTACGTTGGTTTTGATTCACCATGGTATAATAAAGCTTGGCTTTGTTGTCCAATCCATAAGAGCCCCTTGGCTATAGACGTCCTTCAGTTCCACAGAGGTCGTCTATACACGAGCTTGTCTTTGTGTCTACAAGGGGTTGTGATTCCCTAAATCACGTGCTGTGGAATTTCCATCTCAACGTTGCTCGGATACTTGAAGTTCTGCGACTCAGGAAAGCAACCCAGGTAAAAGATCTTTCATATTGGACTGTGGATGATGTTGATGATCATTTTTAGTCGTTACACCCTTGCAGGAAGTAGCCCAGAATGTATTAAAAGCCATATGCCCCTTCTCAGGGATATGAGCTCCATGTACTCCCAACGGAGACATTAATTAATTAATTAATAGACACGTGACTGCGTCACGTGAGCAGAAGTCCAACGGAGACATGTTACAATTCAATTTAATTTAATTTAATCTAGTATACGCAGTCACGTGTCTATTAATTACTTACTTAATTAATATAGTATACAGCCCTTTATTCTGATTTGCCCTTTATATTACAGCCCATATCAGCCAGGGAGCACCAGTCAGTGCGTAATGCAGTTACTAATGCACATAACTTAAAACGTTATACTGATCCATCTCGTAGTGTTTATGCTTTGTAAGGTTCCAGGCTGAAGGTCAGAGTCTTGGAGCAGCTGCAAGCAGGTGGTAGGGCAAAAGAAAACAATTGCAGTGCATGACAGCAAACCCACCCAGAAAAACCACAACAGCCAAGGGTGAGTGAACTGAATAAGGTCATCTTTACGGGGGGACTCTTACTCAGATATGGTTGGATATGCAGGACAAGCAGCGTTGGGCGGACATTGTTTAAGGGCTATGAACCCCCACCTGTGGGTCCTAGGAAATATAAAAAGCATGGTAGGCATAGTTTGCGTGCAAGATTAGCTTGAGGCCTCACTCGAGGCCCATATTTTAGACTAGCTGTGGACATACATGTACATATTGACGTCTTAGGGAGACGTCCACTATATCTTAAACTGGGGAATTCAGTGCTCCGTGGTTCCCCAGCGGGGACACGAGACTAATTAATTAACTAATTAACAGGGGGGGGGGGGGGGACCACGACTGAGGTGCAAGCAAGGCTCAACCATGTCACACTAACAGCGGAAAACGACACCAGCTTGCCACTGCATTATGTCAACTCGCCACTGCACCATGAAAACAACGATATCAACTCACCGCCGCAGTATGAAATACAGCCAGCGAGGGCACAAGTGTTGAGAAGCAAAGGATTTCTATACACACCAATAATTTCCTATCAATACTGATCCTTCTAGGTAGAAAAGCAGGCACATGACAGAATGGGCGGCAGTGCCACCACCATCGCAATATCCTGCTCCAAACAACCTTCATTTATCTAAATGTATTGATAACAATGCTAGTGCAAGGGAGGACACGCAAGATGGCCCGAGTACCGTTTAGGGTTTTACTGCAAGTTCCAGGCCTGCCCTGATTGTCTCGTTGGTAACAATTCAAGGCATTCAACCCTGTGCCTCACCGACACACTCAGGTAGAGGGAGACAACCGCGTGTTTCTAACTAACGATAAACAAATCGAGGCAGATCGCCGATGCCACAAACCAACGCCAGCAGCCCTCAAAGAGACACCGCTACATGAGCCATCGATGCGCAGGTGGCAGGAACACACTGGCAGCAGCTAGGATGAAGGGGAGCGACAAGATGAGTCATGCGCCAGTGCCTTTATTTTTTTGGTCACCGGCGTTCCCTTACCCAACACACACGAGGGCTGACCCAATACCTGAGACACACCCGTGCCGGCCACACCCACTCACGGTCTAGCGCCAGTGACGGCCACAAGCACCCATTATAATTAGAAAGCCCGAGAGCATCAGTCGCAGGGTACCCTGTCCGTATCAAAACAAAGGGGCCACACTCAAAACTGGGGTACAACACAAGCCAATCCTGACACTAGCGGCCCGCTACTGCACACGTTTGGCACGAACGGTGGGCCACTGGGCATCACACACACAGTGCGATGGGCACCTGCTGGGCATCACACACACAGCGCGATGGGCCACTGCTGGGCATCACACACACAGTGCAACGGGCTACCTACTGGGCGTCACACACACAGTGCGATGGGCCACCTAGTTAGCATCACACACAGCGCGATGGGCACCTACTGGGCCTCCGCACACAGCGCGATGGGCCACCTACTGGCATCACACACACAGCGCAACGGGCCAACCTACTGGGCGTCACACACAGCGCACGGGCCACCTAACTTGGCGTCGCAGTCGCGATATACCCCCACGAGGGAGTCGGCCTTGTCGTAGAGTTGTCTTGAAGGGAGATTACCACGCTCTGGAACCGCCCCGTTCGCCCTCCCCCCATTGCGCGGCGCGCGTTGCTGAATGTAGGCAGCCACCTGGCCACATTGACGTTATCCAGCGTGCGTCCACCTCGTCGAGCACGAAGAAGGGGGCGGGCGGGAAGTGCGCACGCACGCGGGGGGCAGGGGGCGCGCGCAAGGGTCAGCAGGGAGAACAGTGGCGCGATGAACATGCATAGTGGCGGGGGTCATGCACAGAAAGGTGGACCGCCAGCCACAGGGGACAAACAGGGCCGAGCCAGCAAGGCAGGCGCCGCACGCGCAGCGGTTGCTGTTTGTACATGTCGGGTGCAGGATGTCTCCTACCACTTAAGGGAAAGCCTAGTTGGAGCAAGCGACGCTGCACACCCTCCTCCCCATGACGGTGACATGCGGGCTAGATGAAAACAAACATTGGACAACATAGGCCCCAACTACACCAGCATACGAACAAGTCTGCAGTGGACAAACCAGACAACAACACTGACAAGTGCTCCTGCAGTGAGTGGAAGGAGTTATGGGGGAGTCTTGAGGCAGGGAAAACCACCGACACCCAAACTCCAAGGAAGCCAAGACCCCAAGCAGTCCCAGCTCCGGGCGCACCTTCCCCCCCCCCCCCCCGGCCTTTTCCCGTCAAAGCACCCTGTGAATGGGCCCCCCAACAGCCCCCACCTGTGCAACTGGCGAACACCACAACAGCCCCACCTGTGTAATGGCGAAC
>RPFO01000910.1:0-37500 GCA_009746045.1 Mesostigma viride
GCTGACAGGAATTAGGTGATGTACCTACGACGGTATTGGATTAATACGTCGTACGCAGGAAATAGGAACCTTAACCTGTGGTCTGTTGGTACCGCAGGCTTAGTCCTGGACTTCTAGGTGCAGATGCAATAGTCACTGTGGACTGTGCTCTGTGGTCACTGTGCCTGTATGAGTTAACGTAAAGGATTTACGTTAGATGGATAGAGATTGTTACGCTCTTTCCAACGGCACCTTGAACGCCTCATTTGGTTAAGGAACGTAAAAGTTATGACGTTTCCTAGGCTGTGCCGACAGTACCCGGCGCGCCACTGTGGGCGCGTACGGACACAGGATGTACAAGTGTCACTTTGATAGTCCGCAGGACGTTGACAGGACTTGTACAGGACTTGATGGTCAATTGATAGGTAGGCGCACTGTAGCGCGCCAGGACCTATGAGACAATTGATGCTGACTAGTGTACGGATAGGTCCACAGGACTAGCCGTATGGACAATTGATAGATCTGCGCGCCAAAGGCGTGCCAGAGTCTGTGTAATCAATTGATTGACAGTTCAGCTGTGACAGTGCAGCTGAATACTTGGACGCGTCCCTAGTAAGCTATATGAGTGACTTGGTCACACCGGGACGCTAGTTCTTGCGTGCACGTTCTCTTGGCACTGCGACCCTGTCGTCTGTGCTGCGTGCAGTCTTGGAAGTGACGTGACTTACGTCTGTGTTTCCTGTTATTAATAAAGGCAACTTCCTGCAAGAACCATGGCGGAATTCGTGGCATTCTTACCCTCACAACTCGTATTACACGCTCTGTCAAAAAGATGCCAAATTCGGAAGAATTTCGGATTCCGGACGATGAGGAAATAGCCGCTCCGCCGGCTGGTTCTTCGTCAAGACCGACTGTGCCGTCGTGGCAGCAATTGCTCGACGAAGTTACGTCTCGCTCGACGAGCTTCATCGTCAGCAGCGTGCAGCTCACGCATTGCTCGGGGATAACCCCGAGGACCCCGATTTGCCAGCACTGGTGCCGGCAATCCGCAACCTGTTGGACCAGATTCGAAACATTTTATCGACATTTACGGTCCAGGTGCGGGGAGGTTTGCGGTCGGTGACCGAAGTCACGACTGCCATTGAGGAGTTGGACAACGTCCTCTCTTCACTCACCGGTTACCAGAGAAACCTGCAAAACTGGGCATCGCTACGCACGGGGGGCGCGCCGGCGGTGTCGACAAATTTGTTTCAGGATCTCGCGCTGTTATCGCTGCTCACTCGCGGCGTACGCAGTCGCGAGCGCCAGGTTTTAATTAACCTGGTGGCATTTCTCGCCTCTGTGCGAGAGTGGATTCCCGCGGGGTGGGAATTATTGACGATCTTTACACATCCTCTGCGCCTCGTCGCGCGTCGGCGCGTCGCAACTTACGCGGCGGGGAGCACGCCGGTTTTAATTCATACCGGTGCAGGTCCGGAGCTGGATATGGAGGATCGTGAGTTCGTATACACGTACTGCGACTTCAGGGGCCTTGACTACTAGTCGGCCTAATTTTCTTCTGCAGTACTGTCGACATTTTTTTGTCGAATTTCGGCGGCAATTCGCGGGGGCGGCAGCGACACCGGCGCAGGCGGCAGTGGCGACACAAAAATTTTGTACATATTTTCTGCTGCTTTGTTAAGGTGTTCTTTGAATAGCTGGTAGTGCAGGATGGCTGAGGGACGCCGTAGCAAGGGTCCAGCCAGTGGGAATAATAATGGGGGTGCTGGTAGTGGAACCGCTCACGTAGATGACGTGGGGCTTACCGGAGAGATTACCAACCTTCCTCACAATAATAATAATGCACAAGCTATTCATGGCTTTGATCTTACCACACAGGGTCTTTTAATTGTCAATCAGTTGCAGCCTGTAACCTCAGACTCCAAGCCTAAGCAGGCTGAAGAGTTTGTGGAGGGATTGGAAGGGTTCCCTAGCTTGTACGGTGGTACAAATTACTATCAAATCTGGATAGGCAGTAGCACTTTTGGCAAGTGTACTGACCAGATTAAGGACCTAACCAGGGAATGCAAAAAGGCCAATAAGGCCTGGGCACTGTACGTGGCTGAGCTGAAGGAGCTGCTGGAGGACCAACGAAAGAAGGTCGGCATCCATTGGCAGGACAAGTACCAAGGGTGGGAGGTTAAGGGGACCTGATCCAGAACTTTCTCAACTATTGTAAGATGGTTGAGGAGGGCAGGGCTCACGGCTTTAATGTCGCTGATAACATAGCCCTAACCAACTGGCTCAAGGTTTCTGGGCTGGATAAGGCGACACGTGGCTCCTTAAAGTCATGTGTGCCCCACACTCTACCCTCAAGGCCTACAAGGTCATAATCAAACAAGCACTCGAGGCAGAGGAGCTGTTTGAGGGTGGAGTGCCAGCAGTGAAGGCTACCCAGGCAGGTGGGCGTACCCAGGGTGGCTCCAAGACGTCTGAGGCTGACCGAAGCCAAGGAGGGCGTAGGGGCAACCAACAAGCGCAAGGGAGATCATTCACCTGATTCTGACAGGAGGTCACACTCCAAGTCGGTGTTCAGGCGGGTGGGTGGTCAGCCCAAGCAGGGCAACGCGTCTGACAACGGGGGCAGTGGCCAGGGCAAGTCAAGATACAATGCTACCTGTGCAAGGGGTGGGGGCACATCAAGAAGGAGTGTCCCAGCTTCAAGAAGTCCCAGGGCCAGGGCAGCAACAAGAATAACAACAACAACAAGAAGAACAACAACAAGTCCCAGGCAGGCCAGCCTTCAAAGGGCAGTCAGCAAGAAGACAACAAGGAGCAGTGACTGTCTGAGGCAACCCCTACACACCTTAATTCACCCAAGGGGGAGGCCAGGTGCTCCAATGCAGATTTTATATCTGGGCAACAAGAGGGTGATCTCCAGGTTCAGGTGGCCCCAGGTCACCTGGAGAGGTACAGGTTCCTATGAAGACGTCCTTGACAGCTGTGCAGCTGTAAGAATGTCTGACCCCATGCATCCTCGTGCTGGGCACGAGGGTGGACCTCTCATTTTGAGAGAAACCAATGTACAACCACAGAGGGGTGTGAAGGCCTCTGGTGGTATGCATGTGGTCCCTGCTGGCGGTCCAGGTGTTGGGCATGAGCAGGGTGACTCAGGCTCTGAGTCAGAACAGGATGGAAGTCAGCATGGTGATGCTGGACAACCTGACAGCACAGTCCTGACTGTGCCAGGGACTGCTTCCTCTGTGTACCAGGAGTTGGGTGCCCGAATCCACAACATGTTTGGGCATGCCACTTCTCTGTCAAACAACTTTGCCTTCCGTATGGGCAGGGCACCCCTTCTTAAGGCGTGTCAGCAAGCTGCCTCACGGTGTAAGTGCCAGTTGTCCTCCAACAAGCCCAGGAAATCACATGCCAAAGCTCTACCTCAGAGCATTGGTGATCTGCAGTGTGATATCCAACACATCAGGGGCATGCAACTGTTGGTGTGCGTGGACAGGTACACGAAATACAAGGTGCTGGAGCATTTACCTTCTATGAAGAACAGGTACTTGCTGGCTGCCCTGCAGAATGTAAGAGCCAAGTTTCCTACCACAAGGATCCAGGTGGACATGCAGTTTCAGCATCTCAAGGGTGATCCTACCCTTCCTGAGTTGCTGGTTACACCTAGGGAGGCTCATGGGCAGCAGGGTGCTATCGAGAGGGCAATCCAGGAGGTCAAGAAATTGATCATCTCTGAAGACTGGGTACCCTTGTCTGCACCTGCACTTGTCAGGAGTGCATGGCTGAGGAACGTGGAGCAGCAGCTGAACAGCAGGGTTAACTTCTACTATGATGGAGTTGCTGTCAGCCCAATGGGTCTATATCATGGCCTGTGCCCACCACATGTGCTGGAGGGCTGGAAACATGCTGCACATGTCACCTTTGCCAAGCTGAGGGAGAAGGACCGGGGTTGGAAGATGCTGGAGCCACAAGTGGGTCAGAAGGTCCTAGCTTGGAAGGAACCTAGCCTTTATGGCAAACGTGGTAGCTGGAGTCCTGGGGTGGTTACCCAGGTTGATGAAGCTAGCCACGCATGCTTGGTCAGCATGGAGGACGAACCAAAGCATGTACACCGGCTGAGTTGGTCATATGTCAAGCCTAACCTGATGAATGAGGGCAGTCAGGCACAAGGCTCACAGGATCTGCAGGATTTTCAGGTCCCAGTGACATCACTGACGCAACGACCACATCTGTTGCAGGGGAATCTGTCAGCCCTGGCCAGGTTGCAGAGGTACTTGTTGAACAGGCTGCAAGGTCAACAGCTGGGGAGTCAACTGTCAAGCCCAAGGCACTAACCAAGCCCAGGGGGACAAGTTTGGCTGGATTGATTGGGGCTCTACAAAGGGCCAAGAAGCAGCCCAAGGTAGCCAAGCTCAGGTGGCATGGCAATCTGGGGCTGGACACTGCCTTAGAGGTAGACACTAATTCTCAGGTTTCCATCATTGGGACCAGGGCTGCAGCAGGGTACAGCATGTCTGAACCCAGCTATCAGTTTGTGTCTGACTTCAGTGGCGGGGTACACGTGAAGGTACTGGGTGAGGTATTCATTCCTATCCTTGGACAGGACACTGCTTTTTGTGTCTTGGAGGGCTATCAAGGACCTGCTCTTCTGGGGCAGAATTTCCTATGCCAGGATGGGGTAGTGATCACGTCCTCTCTCCTGACTAAGGAAGGGGCTGGTCAGGTCCCACTGATTAATTTCAGGACCACTCACCTATCACGTGCAGTAACCAGGTCGGTTAAGCGTGTGCAAGTGTGCCAGGGGCAGGAGCCCTTGGTTGATGACCTCATACTGCCAGCTGCTAGTCATCCAAGCAGTTTGGGCATTGGTCCTCACTCACTTGCTGGACACAGCCCTATCAACTACCAAGGCCTGGTGAAGCTCATGTCCTCTCCCATTATGTGTCCCCAGGTCACACTGGGTCTGATTAAATCTGGGGAGGACTGGATCTCCAAGAAATGCGTGGAACCTGTCAATGACCTGCCTCCTGCACGACGTCTACTCAAGCTCAAGTTTGTCATCAAGATGAAGGAGGTGGACGGGGTCAAGGTACCACATGTCAGGCCAGTGCTGAATGAGTTCAAGGGTACTGGTGAGTGCACTGCTGAGGAGTTGTATACCCCTGGCATGTTGCATGATACTTGGAGGCTGCTGCTGTGTGTATTTCTAGGCCTTCTCAACAAGGGCTTGGACTATGGCTCAGTGGTGGTAGACTTCAAGAGGGCATTTCTGGAGGGTGATGCAGATGTGGCACAGGAAAAGTGGGAGGGCAAGACGCCTTTCTATGTTAGGGTGCCTGCTGTATGGAAAAGGGACATCCACACGGAGTTCCTTAAAATCCTCAAGGGCCTGGAGGGCCTGAGGTCAAGTCCAATAATCTGGAGGGAGACTCTCAACCGTTTCCTGAAGGAGCATTGCAACTTGAAGGTCTCTCCTGTAGACCCCTGTCTGTTTCTGGGGCAATGGGAAGGCCTGCCAGTGTATGCTTCGCTGCACGGGGATGACCTACATCTGATAGCTCCCACGTCGTGGCTTAAGGAGCTGATCTCCATCATTAAGTCCAAGTTTCCTCTGGGTAGGGAGCAATGGCAGGTGGAGAATGAGCCTCTGCTGTTTGTGGGCATGGAGGCCACACTGGTGAAGAAGGGGGGAGTGGCGTATGCTGCTGGTGGGGGGCAATGATTATCAAGAGACCCTCATTAGCAAGCTTCCTCCAACCATCACACAGGCACTGTGTCCCATGGTGAGGGGCATGGTTGCTTGGGTGGCAGGCATTTCCAGGCCAGACCTTATGGTCATAGCCAGGTTGCCTGATGACATGCTGGTGGAGCTAGGGTCTGCCAAGGTGGCTGATCAGGTCAGGGCTTCATCTGGCATTCTGTTGTCTGCAGTGGATTTATCACAACCCATTTGCATGGAGCTGTATGTGGATAGCTCAATGGACAGCAGGCAGGTCTCCAAGGTCAGGGGCAGGGCTGCAGGGCTCTTTGTGCTCAGACAGGAAGGCCTGGGGAGTTTGGTGAGCTGGTTTAGTCGCCTGCACAAACGGGTGGCTGTCAGCAGTGATGTGGCAGAATGCAGGGCTATTTGTGAAGGCATTCACACAAGCCTTTATCTGAAGGAGTTGCTTCATCAGATGACTTCTAACACTCCTTGGCCACTTCAGGTTACCACTCTTCTAAAAACAGACTCCATGGGGATGGTGCAGTTTGTGCACAGGCAGATGGCCAGAAGTAGGGACTTGGATTATCTCCTTCTTAAGGAATTGTCCTCCTTGGCCAATATTGAGCATATCCCTGGGGTTGACAATCCTGCTGATGCTTTGACCAAGCTAGTGCAGAAGGCAGCAGTGCAATACAAGGTTCTTCAGTCTCTGATGGACCCATCTCAGCAAGCTGTCTAAGCTGGTGCCTGGTTATAGGGCATTGGAGAGCAGATTGTGTGGTAGTGTCAGCATTGTGACTGGCATAATACCTGTATTTTAGTCTGTACTAAGGCTCATGGACCATGGTACACTCACTCTGATTTTAATCAGGATACAGCCAGGTTTTGGCTGGGGTTCATGCTGTTGACTACACAAGGTTGACAGGTCCATTACAGACCATGTATTCTATTTTAAAAGAAATGTATATTTGTACATACTTCTCACAATGGTCTGGGAACCTTTATTCTGGGGTTTATAGGGCGGGGTTCGATTCCCTGGTATTATGTTTCTACAAGCTGGCCTGTTCAGGTGTTTGCCTGTTCAGACTTCCCTAGTTCCCCAGGGCAGGATTTAATTGTTGCCTATGTGTTTCATTTTGTCATTTGTTTGCTGTGGCAGTTTACCATCTGGCAAGTAGACGGGCGCCGTAAGACGGGCGCCAATAGACCCCTGTTGAGAGAATGACAGGCAAACTATTGTAATACGCCTTACTTTGTCAAGTGGTATTTTAATTGTCATGGATTTATTGTACTTATATTGAATATGTACTGGGTTTTATGGGATTAGTATCTGGGATTAATGTAACTCACCGCCAGAAGGTCATTGTACTGGAGGCTCTACCGAGGTGATGGGATTAATTCCTGGAGAAGACCTCATAGAATTAACCTGTATGTATTTAATTTTGTGTGCTTCTAATATCTGGTGGTACTCTGTAATGCCACTTCCATAGGTTTTCTCCATTTCTCATGAAATGGTTTTCCCTGTGGCAGATCTGTTTCTTTTCCAGTTCCTTAAAAGAAAGGGCTGGGGGAATGGCAATGGCCATTAAAGACATCTGTTCAAGCTTCAAGCTGGAGTGAAGGACATTTCAAGCTACTTCAAGGGTCCCTGGCAGGGGATGTGATCCCTAAAGAAAAGAAGGGATTGGAGTTAACGTAAAGGATTTACGTTAGATGGATAGAGATTGTTACGCTCTTTCCAACGGCACCTTGAACGCCTCATTTGGTTAAGGAACGTAAAAGTTATGACGTTTCCTAGGCTGTGCCGACAGTACCCGGCGCGCCACTGTGGGCGCGTACGGACACAGGATGTACAAGTGTCACTTTGATAGTCCGCAGGACGTTGACAGGACTTGTACAGGACTTGATGGTCAATTGATAGGTAGGCGCACTGTAGCGCGCCAGGACCTATGAGACAATTGATGCTGACTAGTGTACGGATAGGTCCACAGGACTAGCCGTATGGACAATTGATAGATCTGCGCGCCAAAGGCGTGCCAGAGTCTGTGTAATCAATTGATTGACAGTTCAGCTGTGACAGTGCAGCTGAATACTTGGACGCGTCCCTAGCAAGCTATATGAGTGACTTGGTCACACTGGGGCGCTAGTTCTTGCGTGCACGTTCTCTTGGCACTGCGACCCTGTCGCCTGTGCTGCGTGCAGTCTTGGAAGTGACGTGACTTACGTCTGTGTTTCCTTGTTAATAATAAAGGCAACTTCCTGCAAGAACCATGGCGGAATTCGTGGCATTCTCATCCTCACAACTGTATGGCAGACCTACTGTATAGGAGTTGAGCGCTGTACAGGTAGTGAATACTGTACCGGGGGTGTTATTACTGAGCAGGCCTCCTAGGCTGCTCAGGACTAGCAAGCACAGTGCACAAGTATATAAACAAGAGGCCAGTGCCAAATGGGCATCTCTTGCGAGCCCGCCTCACGTGTTGTGCCTTGACTTGGCAAGCGCGTGTACAAGCCTCAAGTGTGTGAGCGCTGTAACATTATCCGATTTTAACAAAGCTCCGTTTCCAATCATATCACACATTGCTGCATTGCAACCATATCCTTCACATTGCGTGTGATAAGAACGTTAACTCAAATTACAACCAGTCTCAGCGGAACGGCCAGGAGGGTCGTTGCCGGTTGCGGTGTGCAGCGTTGACGACGCGAGGAGCTCGTCTGGTGGTGAATGGTGCAGGAGGAACAACGGCAGCAGGATTTCCGGTTTCGGCAGTCTGCTGGGGGTTCGATTTCTCCTGAATTACGTCGTGTCGTTCGGGATCTATCTTTATTGCTTGCAGATCGTCCGCCTGTAAATCGCAGCTTCGTGCAATTCGTCGACGACCAGGTCGAAGATTGGGAGCGAATTCTGCGACACGTACAAACCATCGTCATTCCGGAGCACCGGAGCATCGACGACCTCGAGCAGGAGCTTCACGGGTTGGTCGGCATCCAGACGGTGATTACAGCAGTAGCTGAGCGAGTGCGGACGGAGTTGGCGGCAAGGCGAGGCGAGGTTGCGGAAGCAGCTGGCGCAGGGCGACACGAGTTTGTACCGACAGTAGCGGGCGCGGGAGTACCACGTGCTTTCGCAGGCGGCATCGGCGACGAGGGTGTTGCAGCGGGGCCAGTTAGGCGTGAACGACGCGGAGCGGAGCACTACAGGCGGCTTGCAGAGGTCGGGGCGACAGCGGAAGCCATCGCCGGAGGACAGCGCGCGACAAGAGTCGGCAGGTTTCCAGAGCGAGTAAGAGTTCCTTTTCAGGAGCTGCCCCCGCCCCTTCGCGTTCGTGTGACGCGTTGGGAAGAGTTTGCACCTCTTGGGTACGATAGTGACCTTGAGGAGGGAGCAGGGGGTGTCGCTGGGCTAGGCGACGAGACACTTGGCGACCACGAGGTGCCAAGATACAATCCGCGGGGTGCCAACGACGGGTTGTCACCTGTCTACTATACCAACGGTGACGATTCAGTCATCGCGGGCCGACAGCGGGTCGACGACGGCGCAGCAGGTAGCAGGGTACCAGAGCTGATTGTGGTGAGCGACAGCGACGACGACAGCGACAAGGAGAACCAGGACGCGCCTGGGGCCAGCCGTGGTGGTCTTGCCTGAGTGGTAACACTTGGCACTTTCCTTTCTTGTTCAGTAGCTTATATTGCTTTAATTGCTGCTTGGCCACTTGGCTGGCTGTAGCAGATCTGAACAGAGGCCATCATGGAAGATGGAGCTATCAACCAACAAGCGGGCTTTATGGGCTTCGGCGGCGCGGCGCTGGGATGGATGGACGAGATGGACGCGATGGACGCGGTGGACGCGATGGACGCGGGGACGGCCAGGCGCTGGGAGACCAGGCTGAGGTGCCAGATAATCAGAGCCAAGGATCGCAGGGCGGGCAGCACGCGCCAGCCGCAGATCAAGCGGCGCCTAAGCGACCAACCGTTGCTGAGGGGTACGCGGTGCTAGGCCAGTTTCAGTCCATCAAGGACAATTGGCAGCCCCGGGATGCTGAGAGGATGTTAGAGGACATGAACTTGTACACGGAGATATACAACGGTGACAAGCTTCGCATCCTGGCGTCTAGTGCCTACATACGGCAGTCGGCGAGGCGGCTGTTCAAGTTTGTTCGGGAGCGACATGCGGCGGGGGACACCTGGACGGCGTTTATGACGCGACTCAGGTCGTTCCTGAGTGACAAGAGGACCATAGATGGGTCCCACCTGAAGCAAGAATACCTGGACTACAAGCCCATCAAGGGGCAACTAGTGGTCCACGCCTTTGAAGACTTCGTCAAGCTGAGGGAGGACGCCATGGCCAAGGGCTTCTTCGTCGCAGATCGGATGGCCATGGGCGACTTTCTCAAGTCGCTGCAGCTGGATCCGGTCACCATGGATAATGTGACCATCCACATGCGACAGGTCCATGGCTGGGCAGCCATGACGGACCAGTTGTATGAGTGTTTCAGCGGCAAGTACGTGGGTGGTAAGCGCCCTCGTCAGGGTGATGAGGAGGCCACTGAACCCACGGTTAAGTCCATGAGGGGATCGGGCCACGGGGGCCCAGCGCCCTCGAGAGGGCCTGAGACCTCTTCAAGGGGTCGAGGAAGGTCCAGGAGGGGGCGTGACAGAAGGGCTGGACGGGGGACCCCGCCGAAGTCGGGACATCCACAGTCCCAGTTTGACTTCAAGAGGGTGGGTGGTCCTCCCAAGGCTGGGCCCAGCAGTGGGACCTCACGGGACATCAGTCAGGTGGAATGTTATTTCTGCCAGGGGAAGGGTCACTTCAGGAATGAGTGTCCCTCGTACCTGAGGCAGGAAGGTCAGAGCAAGCCAGCTCAGGGTGGCAGCAAGGACAAGGCTGGTCCATCCCAGGACAAGGGCAAGGGCAAGGCTGCTGATCATTGACTTGAGCCTGCACACATCCCTGAACCCTGGAGGGTGCCCCCAGGGGTGTGTAATGAAGCTGCTAGTGACAGCAGTGAGGGGCAGCCCCATGCTCTAGTGAAAGAGCCTATTGGACACGATGGGGCAAGCTTGGTTACCACAGAGAGTATGCCAGCTGTAGCTGCAGTGGTTACTCGCCAACGTGCCCGCCATGGCGGTGCTGAGCCTGAGGTAGGACCTGGTGATGTGGACCCAGGTGGATCTCAGAAGCATTCTGACCGTGCAGGACTGGCACAGGATGGTCAGGATGAGGATAGGGCTGGAGACAGTCTGACAGGCACGACCCTGGTGCCTCCTGTACATAAGGGATCTGTACATACCTTGAGTGCTAATAATGACAATAAAAGGTTTTCTCTCTTGTATGACATTGCCTCAAGGTTGCATACCATGTTTGGCCATGCAGCTCAGTCTTTGCAAGTTGCTAGACGGCTGGGAGGAAGTGAGTTGTACTCCATCTGCCAACAGGTTGCTCAAGCTTGCAAGTGCAGGCTAGTTGCTAGAAAGCCCAAGCAGTCTCATGCCAGGACTCCTATTTTGCAGCCAGGCCATGTGCAGGTAGATATTCAGAGAATCAGGGGTTTGAAGCTGCTGGTGGCAGTGGACAGATATACCAAGTACAAGACCCTAGAGATCCTGCCTGACATGGAGAAGCCTACATTGATTGCTGCTCTGAAGTTGACAAGGAGCAGGTACCCTGGGTTGGAGTTGTTGCAGTGTGACATTCAGTTTGAGTGCTGTGAGAACCTGCCAGAGTTTCCAGAGTTGCTGATTACACCCAGGGAGAGCCACGGCCAGCAAGGGGTGGTGGAGAGAGCCATCCAAGAGATCAAGACTGTGCTGCTGGTGGAGAGGATTCCAAGGACGTCATCTGCCATTGTGACATCTGCATGGCTACGTTCTGTGGAGGACAGGCTGAACCTGAGGACTCCCATGTTCTTTGGTGACATTGCCATCAATCCTCTTATGCTGCATACCAGGATGCTGCCAGCTGATGCTGAGCAGGCATGGAAGGAGAAGCTAGAGGCCAAGTTCCTCAAGCTGAGGCAGAAAGACAAGGGCTGGAGTGTCCTAGAACCTAACGTTGGACAACAGGTTGTTGTGTGGAAGGAACCAAGCTTTCCAGGGAAACGTGGCAGCTGGCATGATGGGGTGGTGACCCGAGTAGAAGCCGCTGGCCATAAGTGCTGGGTGGCCATTGATGGCTCCCAAGCAGTGCACCGTCTGTCCTGGTCAAAGATCCGTCCCCGGGGAGGTAATCAAGGAGACCTCTTCCAGGTGCCCGCTGGTGTACAAGGCGGGGGTGACGTGGAGCTTCCTGATCAGGGTGCTACAGCTGTATCGAGCCCTCAGGGTGACCCTGGCCCGGCCCCTGGGGTACCTTCACATACGGTGGTTGGGCAAGCAGGCGGACAGGCTGCACCTCCGGAACGGCCCGACACCAGGCCTAGGGGTGTGCGTCTATCAGATATTGTACAGGCTTTGCAAAGAGCCAAGAAGGAGCCTAAGGTGTCCAAGCTTGTCCAGTTGGATGAACCTGAGGTAGCTGCCATGGAGATAGATACCAATGCACAGGTTTCTGTCATGGGACCTCAGCATACAGGAGAACTGCTGGTCGGAGAACCAAGTTGCCCCTGGGTGTCTGATTTCAGTGGTAGGACGCATCTAAGGGTGTTGGGAGAGGTTACTGCCCCTGTCATGGGTGTGGATGTGACCTTCCTTGTCCTAGAGGACTATGATGGCCCTGTGATTTTGGGTCAGAATTTTCTGGGCAATCCTGGGATTTCTATCAGAGCTACAGCTCTGAGAAGAGATGGCTGGGGGATGATTCCCCTAGAAAATTTCAGGACAACATTTCCAGTCAGGTGCAGGGCCAAGCCAGTCAAGGGTGTAAAATGGGATGAAGGGGAGGTGCCCCCAGCGGCCAGTTTGGTGATTCCAGCTGTGTTGCACCCCAGCAGTATTGGCATAACTCACAGGAGCCTTGCTGCACACTCTCCTTTGACATATGACCAGCTGGTCCAAGAGATGAGCTCGCCTACTTTGTTTGAGGCTTGGAAGCTCGCCTTCTCCAAGGCACTGGAGGAGTGGTTGCAGTTTGAGTGTGCTGCACCAACAGACAGACGTCCCCCAGCATCAAGGAAGCTTGCTTTGAGATTTGTGCTGAAGAGGAAGGTTGTGGATGAGGTATCAGTGCCCCATGTCAGGCCTGTCCTGAATGAGTATCACGGCACGGGGAGTCTGCCAGGAGAGGAGCTATACACGCCAGGGATGCTACACGACACATGGAGAATTTTGCTATGTCTCTACGTGGGGTTGCTGAACAGGGGAGCAGCTATGTCATCAGTGCTGCTGGACTTCAAGAGGGCATTTTTAAAATCTGATCCAGAAGTGGCCAGGAGGGTGTGGAAGCAGGATGAGCCTTACTTTGTTGAGAGTTATTATAAATAGTGACGGAACCTTTTTGCCACTTGGCAATCAGGTCCGTCACTATTTATCCGGCGAAAACCACTCGCCGGCATCTGTTCCGCGTTAAGTTCCTGTGAATTACACGCGGAATTGATGCCGGCGAGTGGTTTTCGCCGGATAAATAGTGACGGACCTGATTGCCAAGTGGCAAAAAGGTTCCGTCACTATTTATAATAACTAAAACGTCGTAGTGTGGGGGCCGATATCTATCGTACCGCTGATGCCTACTGCAGTACCGAATCTCGCCTTAACGATATTCCAACCGGGCATATTTTCCCTTCTGGCACTTTCGTTTGGCCTTCTGGTATCAATTCCTTCCGGTATTCGGAAATACCCGTGTCACCACAGGGATTCGAACCCCCGACTTACGAGGTCTTAGTTATTATAAATAGTGACGACGTGAACTACACGCGGAATTGATGCCGGCGAGTGGTTTTCGCCGGATAAATAGTGACGGACCTGATTGCCAAGTGGCAAAAAGGTTCCGTCACTATTTATAATAACTAAGACCTCGTAAGTCGGGGGTTCGAATCCCTGTGGTGACACGGGTATTTCCGAATACCGGAAGGAATTGATACCAGAAGGCCAAACGAAAGTGCCAGAAGGGAAAATATGCCCGGTTGGAATATCGTTAAGGCGAGATTCGGTACTGCAGTAGGCATCAGCGGTACGATAGATATCGGCCCCCACACTACGACGTTTTAGTTATTATAAATAGTGACGGAACCTTTTTGCCACTTGGCAATCAGGTCCGTCACTATTTATCCGGCGAAAACCACTCGCCGGCATCAATTCCGCGTGTAATTCACAGGAACTTAACGCGGAACAGATGCCGGCGAGTGGTTTTCGCCGGATAAATAGTGACGGACCTGATTGCCAAGTGGCAAAAAGGTTCCGTCACTATTTATAATAACTTTGAGGTGCCTGCCATCTGGAAGCTGGAGCTGCATCAACAATTCCTGGTTATTCTGAAGGGCCTGGAAGGACTCAGGTCGAGCCCAATCATCTGGAGACTCACGCTGCAGGAAGCTCTGATCAGTGAGTGTGGCTTGAGAGTGTCTTCAGTTGATCCCTGTTTGCTGCTGGCCCAATGGGAGGGTCTGCCAGTGTATGCTAGTTTGCATGGAGATGATCTGCATTTGCTAGCCCCCACGACCTGGCTGAAGAAGTTTATTCCTGTCATCAGTGGCAAGTTTTCACTGGGCAAGGAGCTGTGGCAGGAGCCCAACAAGCCTGTAGTGTTCTGTGGAATGCAGGCTACCCTGTTCAGGAGGGACGGGGAGTGGAGTATCAGGCTTCAGGCTGGAGGAGATTATAAACAGACCATTGTGAAGGCCTTGCCAGAGAAGATCACCCAGGCTGCAGGACCTGAGTTGAGAGGCATGTGGGCCTGGTTTGCCAGCATCTGTGGTCCGTCTTTGATGGTCCATAGCAGAATGCCTGATGAGGTGCTTGAGGATGAGAAGCCTCGAGTCATAGCCCGGTTGGTGGAGAGTACCCCTGATCTGATTTTGTCTGGGATTGACTTTACCCAGCCTATCACCTTGGAGATCTTTGTTGACAGTTCCATGGATGCTCGCCAGGTTACCAAGGTCAGGGGGAGATCTGCTGCTCTGTTTGCTTTTTATCAGAGCAGGGCAAGTTTGTTCAGCTGGTACAGCAGACTGCAGAAGAGGGTCTGTATCAGTTCAGATGTGGCAGAATGCAGGGCCATATGCGAGGGGATCCAGTCCAGCCTGTACATAAAGGAGTTAATGCTGGAGCTGGCTTCAGTTACCCCTTGGACCTTGCAGATGGAGACGTTGTTGCTAACAGACAGCATGGGTATGGTCCAGTTTGTTCACAAGCAGCTGGCCAGGAGCCGGGACCTGGATTATTTGTTGCTGAAGGAGTTGGCCAGTTTGGTTGACTTGAAGCATATCCCTGGCGAGGAGAACCCTGCTGATGCATTGACAAAGCTGCCACACAAGGCCCCAGCCCAGTACAATGTACTGAGGAAGCTCATGAATGCTGACTGTCAAGTCGGTCTATCTGTCTAAAAGCTGAGAGCTGGGTGCTTAAGTCTCTGGATATCAGGCTGGGAGCTTGATTGTACATAATCCTGAGCACACCTTGAGGGGTGAGACATGTCTCTGGTGTGGGAATGTCTGACATTGTCTCTGATGGAGAGATGTCTATCTGGGGTTTTCATCTCAGTCTGAGGTTTCCCCAGATCTGTGGTTTGTGGGCGGGGTTCGATTCCCTGGTGCCGTCTTAAGGCGGAGTTTCACGGACTGGCTGACCCATCCACCATGCTGGTGAGGTGGCGACAGGTCCCCTGATTTTCCACGGTTGGAACGAGTATGGGAGCTTGTGTTTTGCATGTGCTTCGCGTAGATGTTGTGTCTGGTTCGATAAGGGGCAGCAGACCGGCGCCGACTCCCGTCTGGGGTCAGCAATGTTTTCTGATGAGCTGTTGTGGGTGATCTGTGGGGTTTCGCCTAAGGTCCTGAAGGTTGTACATACTTCTCAAGTTCTTAGCTGAACACCTATGGGCTGCCACAGTTGGCCAACCTCTTGTACATGGGTAACACAACGAGCTTCCCGTGAAGGGATAGGGACTCATTGTAATTTGTTTGTGCTCCTGAGCCAGTATGGGTGCTATGTACATATAATAAGGAATCCAAGCTGACTGTCATGCCCAGCGGGTTGTGACTTGTAGTCGGGGAGGATGTCCAGTACCCATTGTGTGTGTTTGTATGTAGACTTGTGTGAGCTGCTACAGCTCAAGAAAAGAAAGGATTGGAGTTAACGCCAAGCGCATTGGCGTGATCCTGATTCGGCATATCTCTGCGATTCCAGCGGCACCGGAACGAGTTCATTCCGACAAGTATCAAGAAAGTTATGGCGTTCCGACTTCCCGGTCGCGCGCGAGCGCGAGCCGGCTGTTCTTCTAAGTCGGACGTGAATATTTGCCGACGACATATGGGGTCGACAGTAATTCCTGGGCTGACAGGAATTAGGTGATGTACCTACGACGGTATTGGATTAATACGTCGTACGCAGGAAATAGGAACCTTAACCTGTGGTCTGTTGGTACCGCAGGCTTAGTCCTGGACTTCTAGGTGCAGATGCAATATGTCGCGTACTCGTGCCAAACTCCCTGCACTGACAGTAGCCCACGACCTCGTTGGCCCTCATGAGGTATGGCTGCATGGGCCGGTGATCGATGGGCCACATGCTAGCCTTACCCCACTAGTGCTGCCCACTTTTCTCCCCCCCCTCGCTACCAAGGCCTTTGCTGGGTAGCGAGCAACAAAGTGGCAGTAGCTGCTTGAATCGCATGGTTGGTGAACCCCGCAGCAATGCACACAGGGCAAAACCAGGAACCCTCAGGTACTTGAGACAGAGGGGGTTGAAGGCAGTGAAGATGCCAGCCGCAGTTGCAGTGATCACACAGCAACATGACCTCAGGCTGGTCGACCCGGTGACAAATTTGACACTGCGCATCGCGGATGCGCCTAGCGGTGTGCGGCTGGATGCTCCGTGCCAGGTGGGGCATGGAGCAAGGAGACAGGTTCGACACATTGTCAGTGGTCTTACTACCATCCGCACCTTCGAGGATGGCCACCCCCGAAGGCTTAATCTCCACAATGCGAAGGATGGTGGGCCCGGCCGTGACGTCCAGCGTGTGTTGGGGTTGAGTCCGCAGAAACACATACTGGCCGGGGTGGAACTGCAGCCGCCTGGCCATATACTTGCCACCCCGTCGCTGGGCGTACCGCAGTGTGTCGCGGTGCTGCGCGATCAACAGATTGTTCATCGCGATGGGCATCACCTTCTTAAATGTGGCGGCGCGCGCCACAACCTCCCGCAGCCACTCATTGGCGTCATCCCATTGAATCGGCTGGGGGTGAGCTTCCTGCACCTCAGAGGGCAACAATGGTGCCCGACCAAAGAGCAGAAAATAGGGGGAGAACTGGGCGAGGGATTCTTGTGGGCTCATCCGGTAGCCCATGGCGATCCAGGGTAGTTCCCTATCCCAGGTGGCCACACGTGCTGCTTGCAACGCCCATTTGCGCAGCGCCTGTTTGACTGTCTGAACCAAACGCTCAGCCAGTCCATTGGCCTGAGGGTGCTCCCGCGACGTGTGCCGATGATCGATGGAGCAGGAATCCAATAGCTCTTGGAATTCCCCACGAAATTCCCCGCCTTGGTCTGAAACCACCTCCGCCGGTGCCCCATACCGAGCAATAACATCCAGGAAGTAGGTGGCTGTGGTGGCGGCGTGCTTGTCGGGTAGGGGAATCAGTTCCAGCCACTTGCTGAACGATTCCACACACACCATGACGTAACGGTTGCCGGAAGTGCTGAGCTCAAAGGGCCCACACAAGTCGACGTGCCACCGGTAGAACAAGCCCCGGATGGGCAAGCTCATGAGCTCCTTGTCATGATGGTCCAGGTTGAAACGCGCTTTCGCGCGAGCACACTCAGCACAACTGGCTACCTGCCGTGCGATGGCATGCTTCATGCCCGCCCACCAATAGACCCCACGCACCATGGCACCTGTGCGGTTTGCACCCATGTGCCCGAACCGCTCATGGTAATGTGCAACGAGGGCAGCACGCTTGTCAGGGGGCGGCACGACCAGCTTGCGGCGCCCCACAAGCTTGTAGACCTGGTTGCCCTCCCAGGTATAATTCACAGCCCGGCGCTCCACGCGCTCTTGCTCGGCTTGCCTCTGCGTCGGTGTCCAGTCAGCAGGGGCTGGAGAGGCAGGCAAACCCTGCACCCGCTCGAGAACCCTCCCATCCAGCCACACGTCCCCAGCGCAGCACTCCACCGCAATGGCGTGACTGGCGGCAGCATGCAGCACCACACAGCCCATGCTCGCCGGATCCACCGGCTGCGCAAGCGTGTCTTCAGCCAAAGGAAGAAATATCACGCCCTGGGATGGCGTGAAAGCCGCTGGCCGTACGGGATTGGCGTAGCACGCAAACTCCGCCACGGCATCACTGCAGGAAAGCCATCGCGACTCGGAATCGCATGGCCCGGCTGCGTTGACAAAGACGACTGAGCCCTGTGGTCCCTCCGCGCCCTGCGCTCGCGCCCCCGTCCGGTCCTCTGACGTTGCCAAAGCATAGCGTGATAAGACATCGGCATTGGAATGGTCCACCCCAGCGCGGTGTACAATGGTCATGTTATATTCTTGAATAATCATGGCCCAGCGCGCCAGCTTGCCAGTCAGATTGGCACTTGTCATCAACCACTGCAGTGGCTGATGGTCGGTGACCAGCGTGAACTGACGCCCGAACAAGTATGGCCGAAAATGTTTGATGGCCCACACCACGGCCAGAGCCTCGCCCTCATACGATGAGTACTTGGCCTCAGCCGTGTTGTTGCTCCTGCTGGCATACGCCACCACATGTTCCTTGCCATGCACGTCCTTCTGTGCCAACACAGCACCAAGTCCAACCCTGGACCAATCCGTGTATAGCACAAATGGCTGGGCATAGTCGGGCTGACGGAGTATCGGCGCTGAGGTGAGCTCTGCCTTGATGGTCTCAATGGCGCGTTGCTGCGCCGGACCCCATGCCCAGACTGCACCTTTCTTCAACAGCTCCGTCAGTGGCTTAACCTTGGTGCTGAAGTTGGGGATATAACCTCGGTAATACCCCGCCAGCCCCAGGTAAGCCCGCACACCCGCCACATCCGTGGGCGTTGCCGCGTTGACGATCGCTTCCACCTTGGCCGCTTGTGGAGTTCTGCCGCCAGGAATGATCTGGTGTCCGAGGAAGTCGAGGCTCCGCTGCGCAAACCGACACTTCTCGGGATGCAGCTTCAGGTTGGCTCGCGCCAGTGCCATGCGCACCTGCTCAAGGTGCTGGAGGTGTTGCTCAAATGTCTCACTGAAGATGATCACATCATCAATGTAACACGCAGCGAATGGCATGCCATTCAACACTTGATCCATGGCACGCTGAAAGATGGCACTCGCATTCCTATGCCCGAAAGGCATCCTGACCCACTCATAGAGTCGGTGGCCCCCCCAGAACGCGAGCTTGCGTTGGTCACCCTCCGCCACTTGGATTTGGTGAAACCCACTGCGGAGGTCTAGGGATGAGATGAACTGCACGCGTGGCGATATCCGGTCAAGCACATCGTCCACTCGCGGCATGGGGTACCTGTCCATCGGGGTGTGTGCGTTGAGTTGCCGCAGGTCCGTCGCCATGCGCATCCCAGTCCATTCACCTGTCACCGCATCCTTCTTGGGCGCCACGACGGTCGCGGCCGCATAGTTGGATGTGGATGACCGAATGATGCCAGCAGCCTCCAGCTCCTCGCATTGTTGCTGCACAAACTCCAGCTCAGCTTGACTCAGCCGGTGTTGTCGGCGAAACAGTGGCTGATCGGTGTCCAGCGGGACCCGCATCTGCCCACCATTGTAGCATCCCAGCTCTTGACTGCTGAATGCAAACGCGTTGCGCGCACCTTCCAGCCACTTGAGCAGCCTCGCACGTTGCTCAGCTGTGAGGTGCTCACAGACGCTCCATTGATGGTTTGCTGCCGGGTCGCTTGCGCTCGAGACATTGTGCACAGCCACCGTGGGACCGCGCACGGCCGCCGACTGAAACAGCATGTATGCCGCCGCTCCCGGCGTAATGCCTCGCTCTCCCACCTGCCGTTGTGCCTTCGCCACGAGGAACTGAAAGGCCGGAGCCGCCGAGAACACACAGCTGGTGAGGAGCGCAGTCATGAGGATGACTGACCATACCTGGCGCCAGGTGTAGGACCACCCTTGGCCCCTGCCGCCTGCACGCTCCGCCTTAGGCACACCAGCCGGCGCAGCACCGGTGGGTGGAGAAGTTTCACTCTGCGCCTGTGCAGTCGCAGCATGGACGGGAAGTGCAACCCGCTGCACCCTCCGCACACCTTGCGCTGCTAGCAAGGTGTACCCCACCTGCCAGGCTGACATGGCCTGGCCAATGAGCGACCATCGCTCCACCTCCAGGAGCCCTGGGGCGGCGGATGCACCTTCGGCAAAGCCCATGCTTAGTTCACGAAACCCCGCGGGTGGCTGAACCAAGAGACCTGTGGCACGCTCCCACACAAGCCCCTTGCCCCGGTCACGATAAGCCTGGGACCCTTGGTAACTGACAAGGGTGGGCAGTGCTCGCATGGGGGCGCCTGCCTTGTTGACGGGCGCGTAGGGTGCCTGATCATCGTGCTCCACATACTGCGCCGTGAGTTGACTGGGCAACACGACATCGACCGGTGGCAGCTCAATGTGGCTAGCGACATGCTGCATCACCGCCTGCGTAGAACCTTGGCCAGCGATGTTGGTCCAGAACGCGCGCAGCCGATGGGTATTCCCTCCCAGCCCGGCATTGTCCGACACCACGGGTTCCCCCAAAATACCCACAATGGTGCCCCAATCCTCCCGAACAGTGGGGCTGGGACTGTCCACCGCCACTACGTTTTCAAATAAGTAGGCGGGTGGCACCTGCTGCAGCTGCTGGAGCTCGCCCACAATGCGCAGCATGTCCCAAAATAGGCCGCTCCTGCTGTCGGCAAGGCCCCGGCCATGCCCAGCCTGGCTCATGCCTTGGCACTCCCAGCCAGCAATGACCAACCCTACCTCGCCATGTTGTGAGATGAGGCGGCGCAGCTGCTGCTGCCCAAGGAAGCGCACGTCATGAGTGCCCTCGCCGAAGACATCAGCCCAGGCGGATGGAGGAAATTGTGCTGGGTATGCTTGCGACAAGATAGCGCAGTGGTGCAAATATGCCGCCCTGGCTGTGAGCGATGCCTCCACCGCAATGAGCTTGCTGCATACCCCCCCGCTGCTCAGGAAACCGGCTATGCCGCCACCCATACCTGCGAACAGCTCCAGCACGACGGTGGCACGCCCGAAGTCCGGGATGCGTTCCAGCACCTCTGCGCTAAAGCCGGGGTACTGCGTGATGGCACCCGGCTGGCGCCGCTTCCCCCCAGCACCCTTGGGCAGTGCCTGACATGCCGCCATCACCCGTGCGCGCACATCGCGCAGGCGTGGCAGGGGCGCAACCTGGGCAAGCCAACTTTGCCTCTGCGCATCCCGCGCTGGCAACGCCGCAGGCAGCACACACCGGTGCCTATCGCGCGCGCGCTTGTCGCTAGCCGCTTGCGCCATGTGCACCGCTTGCGCGTCCGGCCACACGCCCCCCCCCAGTTCTCAGCCGCATCCGGCCCTGGCTCCACCTCTATGCTGGCGGGCGACACCACTGCAGCCACACACGCGTCTAGCGACACCACCCCCTGCGGGTTAGGCTCCGGGTCGCTGCTGCACTGAATGGGAAGAAGCGCCTTTTGCTTCCCCTCCCCCTGCCAATCACGGCGGTAGGTCGCAACCTCCAGCCAAGGGTCAATTATGAGCCCGAGGCGATACATGACGTCCATCCCGATAAGGGCTGCATACCCACACCTGTCGACCACCAAGGCCGGCACAGCCACGCAGGCCATCCGCTTTGGGTCCGTGGGGTTGAGGATGACGTTGATCAGCATGGAAGTCATTGCATCGGGTCGCGCCGCTGGCCCTTTCCATCCCTCCACGAGAACGGTGCTGTCTATGAGCCCGCCGTTCTCACGGGTCGCACCACACATCTTGGCCAGCTCCATGGTGATCACGAGCGGCCCGGCTCCGCCATCCAGCTTGGTGACGGACTTTGCGCTGGGGCACACCATAGGGCCCCAACAAGTGCCGTCCTCGCTGATTGCCTGGAAAGCGATAGCCGGGGACCCATCAGGGTGCTTTGCCACCGTGACTGTCCTCGGCACCCGTGACATCCGCTCCTCGCGGGTTGCTTCCCGGGGCATGGTTGGTGCTGGGACGTCTGCCGGGGTTGCCGGCATAACTGGCATGGTGACCCGCCGCGCAGTTTCCGCCACCGGCAATGTGCGTGCGTCTAGGCTGTCGGCGCACCGCTGCAGTGCCGCAGCTGCTTGGTGCACCAACGTGATGCCCCGCTGCCCGCAGCCATCAATCACTTGCCTGGCAGAAAACAAGGGAGCATCAATCACTCCATCCACTGGCAAGAATGGTGGCAGCTTGCGCCGCTGCTCGGCGTCGGCGGGGTTCGGGTGCTCCAGCAGCGATGACTCACCGCCGGTTGAACCTGCCGGGAACGATGCAGGAAGCTGGGGTGGCCCCCCCTCACCATTTCCCGTGGTTGGTAGGAACGACGGCAATGCCCGTGCCTGCTTGCCTCGGGTAGCTGCCTGGACCTCGACGGCATGGATAGGAGCCCAGAACAAGTCGGGTTGCTCCACCAGCGTATACGCGTCATACGCTTCCATCCCCGCCGCCTGCCCACTCGGTTGGCTGGGTGACGCCGGCGCTGCCGATACCTCAGCTGCCTGCTCTGTTGGCGTGCTGTCGGCCGCCACCATGGCCGCTGCATGTGCTTGCACGGTCTTGGTGACCACTGGGTACTTGCACCCTGCCGGAGCATGGGCGGGCGTTCCAGCCGCGTGCTCCTTCTTGCACTGGGCTGGGCAGGCCCGCTTCACGTGATCTGGCTTCCCGCAGATCCAACATGCCTTGTGCGGGTCAGCCGTCGCCTGGCCGGTGCTGCTGGAGGCCGTGTTGTCGCCCCCCGCGCTGGCTGGCTTGTCCGCCTGCGACCCAAACTGCCGGCTGCTTGGTCCACCCCTTCCACCGCTGGACCCTCCACCGCCTGATTGCGCGCCACCCACCCTGTTACCCTTGTGCGCTTGGGCGACTTCTTGGCGTACCAGCTCCACTAGGTCCGGGAGACCCCGTGCCTGTCGCCGGTTGAATGCATGCACTTCCGTGCACAGCTGGGCCAGGTCCCAGTGACAACCAAATCTAGGTTGTGGGATCATGGCAGCTTTTGGACCCAACGCCTTGAGCCACTTCTCACACGCCTCCGCCTCCGTCCATGCCGGGACCTCATCCCGCAAGACCTCCAGGCGGTCCATCGTGGCGTCAGGCGACTCCTTGTCCCCCACCTTGAAATCATGCCACTCCGCCTCCGCCTTGGTGGAGGAGTGGGCGTACTTGGCGCGCAGAAGTTCCCACAGCTCCTCGGCAGGGTCGACGTCAAATACCACGTGTTGGTAGTCCGGCAAGCCTTGTTGGTCGCGCCTGTACCACACATCGGATCTTCCCGTCTTCAGCGCCACCTCATGGTAGCCTGTGACCCACCGCTGCACCAGCTTTTGCGTGTTGCCCGAGAAAAACATTGGGATGTTGTCCATCTCAAAGGACTTCGGCAGCTGGTTATGCGTGACGATATACTGCTGGTGCAGCCAAGTCTTATATTTCCAATAGGCTTGGTTGATGTCAACAAGCCCACCGTCAGCAGTATACCTGTCCTTGAGCTCCACCTGCGCTTGCACCGGCATTCCCACCTTGGATCCCTCAATCGGCGACCCATTGTAGCCCACCGGCATGCTTGGCGTCCTTGGTAGAGTAGCCACAAACCTCGGCTCCAGCCCATAGCCTCGTTCCACCGTGTATGGACTGCCTCGCTGCAATCCCGGAATGATGCCTGGCCGCACCCACGGTGTTTGTAGCCGTGGCGTCGCTGGGTTTGTTGGTGCCGGCGCATGCGGCACGCCAAAAGAAAACCCAGTTTGTGCACTAGGCATCCCAGGCACATGCTGCCGCGACGCCTGCATCTGTGGCGCTTGCGCCTGTGGCTGCACGGATGGTGCCTGCGACATTAAAGGCACCTGCGACTGCAACACCTGCGCTTGGGGCTGCCAAACTTGCGCCTGCGGCTGCAACACTTGCGGCTGTGGTAGGTGCGGCGCTGGTGTCAGCGTTGCTTGCGCGGTCCACGTCGCGTGCAGACTTGCAATCTGCGCCGCCAACTGCGCCGTCTGCTGCTGCTGCAACTGCATAGCCAGCTGTTGCTGCTGCATCTGTTGTTGGGATTGTGCTACATGTTGCAAAATCTGCTGCAACACATCCGCACCCACCCCCTGGCTGGCACTTGGCCCCGGCGCTAGCCCGGTGCCTGCCAACCCGCTGAGCCGTATCTGCGATGATGGTGTGATGGGAAGTACTGTTCCATCTTGAGGACCTGCCGCGCTGCCACCCAGCCCTCCGTTGACGACCGATGTGTCACCACCACCACCACCAACGCCACCACTCCGATCGGCGACCCCCCCCCATTGCCCATCCCGGAACCCGAGGCTGCTGGTGGGACGAGTGGCCCATTGCCGTTGTCGCCAGTTGGCAAGGATGCCTGCGTGCCTGCAGCATCACCCTGCCGCGGTGCGCCATCCACCACCGTGCCTTGGTTGGGGTTGGCGCCCCCTTGATGTTGACCATCTTGGTCTGCCATCAAGCTTCGTGCTTGTGCTCTCGTGAGCACCGTTTCTGCAACCAATCAGTGGGCTACAGAGTGAGCAGACGTAGTGCAAAATCAGTATGCACCACAGGGGCCACCACTTGGCCCCTTCAACTTGCTGGCACCACACCAGATGCCAAGGGCAAGGAGAAAGAAAACAATTGCCTGAAAGCTGAAAACCAATGCTGCTTCAGGACCTTCTTGCAAGCTGCCTGCCTTGACAGCCTTGCACAGCCAGCTTTACCTCTATTCCTAGTATTCAGGAAGAGGCCTCAGCCTTGACCTAGCTTACCTACCAACTCTCAGTCTAGCTATAACTCACTGTGGACTGTGCTCTGTGGTCACTGTGCCTGTATGGCAGACCTACTGTATAGGAGTTGAGCGCTGTACAGGTAGTGAATACTGTACCGGGGGTGTTATTACTGAGCAGGCCTCCTAGGCTGCTCAGGACTAGCAAGCACAGTGCACAAGTATATAAACAATAGGCCAGTGCCAAATGGGCATCTCTTGCGAGCCCGCCTCACGTGTTGTGCCTTGACTTGGCAAGCGCGTGTACAAGCCTCAAGTGTGTGAGCGCTGTAACATTATCCGATTTTAACAAAGCTCCGTTTCCAATCATATCACACATTGCTGCATTGCAACCATATCCTTCACATTGCGTGTGATAAGAACGTTAACTGTAGTTGGAAGGAGGTTGCGGGGTTTGACGGGCAGCGGGCCTATAAGGTGGCTGGGCAGGTGCTCATGCCCATCCTAGGGGTAGATGTCCCTGTGCAAGTGCTAGAGGGTTACAAGGGGATCACCCTCATAGGTAACCCTTTTGTTTCCCTCCCCGGGTTTTCTGTGTCAGCCGGCTTGGTGACCCTCGAGGGGGTGGGGAGCATAGGATTATACCAACGTGATGACTGACTAGCTACCTTTTCAGTGGTTTTCCATTTGCGGGTATTTCCTCGTAAATGGTGGGAGAGCGATCGCAGCAATGGTGCTCACCACTAGACACTCCCGGCCAGTTAGGCTCGAAACACACGCCCTGATCAAGCATGCTGTTTCCGGCCCCACCGTCTAGGTCATCTAGTCGCTCTACACGTAAGCCAGCCATAATTTTAATGCACAAGGATACACATTTCCATCACCATTCATCTTCATCATCCTGAACGACTCGAACACGCGGAAAAGATAACGGCAGGCTCGAGCTACCATGGTCCGGATTCTCCCGATTTCTGGCCTGCGCTGGTTGTCTCCTTGATACCAATATCACGTAGCGCTTGCATGCAGCCCTCACGGGCCGGGGTCCCCCCGAGGCTATTAATCACCCTGAGGATTATGCCACTGCAGTAGGGGCCATTCGCGGGGCGGAATATACGGCAGAGCCGCTGGTAGCCGATGTCACGCAGCCGCAGAAGTGTCACCCCAGCAGTCTTGGCATTTTTCCCTGGAGCATCGCCACTAAATCTCCTATTAGTTATCCGCAGTTTAAGGAGGACTGCCGGGACCCTGTCAAGTTCCATAAGTGGCGCGCGGCTTTCTTGCGCGCGCAGCTGGAGTGGGCTATGTATGGGGTGTATGGGGAGTTGATGGAGGTGCCGCAAGGGGCGGTAAAGCTGAACTTGAAGTTTGTGCTCAAGTATAAGCAGGTCCTCCCCGCTGACCCTGTCACATTTCATGTACGGCCCTGTGTCACGGAGTTTAGGGGCTCGTCTGAGTTGTCGGAGGAGGAATTGTTTACGCCCGGGCTGTCGCAGACCACTAGCCGGGTGTTAACATCGGTGTTCTTGGGGCTGTTGGATCGGGGGTTGGACTATGCCATGGCCTGCTCAGATTTCCAGGTTGTAAAATACGTGTGCGGGGTATAATACGTGGACTTAAAACACGCGTATTATACGTGGGGGGTATAAAATACGCGGTGGTAAAATGCGCGACAGTTTTTGTGGTCCAATTGTCAGTCACCCAATTAGCACGCTCCTTGATGATGGTCATGCAGTTATTACAACTGAAATTTGGTGTATATGCTTATTTATTAACATCTTCCATTTATGCCCTGCAATCCTATCTGATTATGATTTGTTAAATGCAGGGGGGAGCATGCTGCAACGGGAATAGTAAGGATTCAATTAATTAATTGATTGTAAGGAAAGCCATCCACTATATAATGCATGAGAGGACATAAGACACAACTTCCGAGAAGGAGGGGTGACGTGCCCTCCTTTGTACTGGATCATGCCGGCCACCATCTGCTTGAAAGAGGCGCTCTCAGCCGCATTGAAGGCAATGCCGTTCTCGATAAAAAATTCGGCAGCCAGCAGCTGGACACCTTTCTCGTCGACGGGAACCAGCCATTTGGTGATGCTCAGCTGGCCTTTGCTGGGAACCGACGACAAGTCAGCCGGCGCAGCCCCTCCCATCTCCGCCATTGCCCTGTTCAAATTGTGCTGCTTCTTGGCGTCTGACTGCTGCGACTTGTTGTTATACATCCTGAGAAACTTGCTCCGGATATTCGGTGGAATTTTGTCGCAGGGTAACATCCCTTCCCCTGCGATTCCGGCAAAGTGTGCACGGACTCGGAATACGCTGATTGCCCCCGCCCCGTATGAGAACTTCTTGTTGCAAAATGAGCAGAACTTATTCGACACAAACTGCGTTTTGTTACTAACAGCATCTGTGACTGCTTCTTTCTTCTCGAGAACGAAATCCCATTCAGGCCCTTTCTTCCTCATGGCTGCAAATCGAAAATGGCTGCACACTGTCGCACAGTCGCACTGGCCTCGTCGTCGCTATATTGCATTACACCGTCAGTAGCACAGCTGGCATTTGCTGGCACACTGTTATTATGCGTTATGTACCTAGTCCTAGCTGTCTCCTACCGGCCAAACCTTTTGCAAGGCTTGCGCTTTATGAAAAGAACTGTACGCATCTACTTCTAGTAGTAAAAATCTCAAATGTGCAGTGAGCGCGCCGCGCCCAGAATCTGGGCACCGCGCCAGTGCCCGCTGCCCGCTGGTACCCCCGAAAAATTCCAAGTCCAAACCGCGTGGTCAGACGTAAAATACGCGTAAAATACGTCGAGGCCCATAATATGCTTTATCCCGCATTTTATCGCAAAAGTGCGGCGTACATAACAACCCGGTCAGATTTTCAGCGGGCCTTTCTCCATAGCGACCCGGCAGTGGCCGAGGAAGTGTGGCGTGGCACGGTGTATGTGGTCAAGGTCCCTTTGGTGTGGCAGGGGGAGCTGCGCCGGCGGTGTGTGTACTTGCGGCTTCTCCTTGGTGTGGAGGGCCTGCAGTCTAGCCCCATCATCTTTCGCAAGACGGCTGAACGCATCTTTGCTAGCATGGGGGCGGTGTTTTCCCGCATCGATAGCAACCTCTTTCACATCCACACACCCAACCCACATGAGCCCGCGTTCATGCAATGGCATGGGGATGACTGGCGGCTTATTGGACCCCGGGCGTGGGTCCGGCAGTTCATAACCGCTGTGGCCCAGCTTTTGCCCACTAGCCGCACGTTGTGGCTGGACCCCGACACCCCGTCCCTTTCTGTGGCCTAACCTACACTTTGCACCGCACACCGGTTGGCTGGTGCATTGACGTGGCGGCCAAGCAGGAATACGCCGACAAGCTCGCGCAATCGCTGCCTGAGCGGCTGGATGCGTCCGAGGGACCGCAATTGCGCGGCCAGCTGGGGTGGCTCGCGGGCACGGTGCGACCCGACCTGTCCATCTACGCGCGTGCGCCCGACGCCGTGCTTGCGGGCATGGGAGCGCAGCATCTTCGGACGCAAGTCTTGGCGTCACCGGGCCTGCGCGTGTGGGGGGTTGATATCACCCGCCCGGTGGCAATGACCATTTACTCTGACGCGAACCTGTCCAGAGTCGCGTACCATCACGCAGCTGCGCGCGCGGGAGGCGGCCATCTTTTTTCTTGATAGCCCCACTGGGCAGCCCACTATTGTCGACTGGTATAGCCGCATCCATCAGCGGGTAGTGGTAGACAGCAATCGCGCGGAGTGTCGCGCGTTCATTTCCGCTGTCGACCATGCGTGTTATGTGCAGCATCTTTTGCAATGGATTGCGGATAAGGCCCGCGTGGCGCTGTCGCTCCGCATGCGGCTGTGCACAGATAGCAAGTCAATAATTGAGTTTCTGAATAACCCGCTCGCCTCCACCACCAAACTAGATTACCTTGTGTTGGCCGAGTCCGCCACGGTGTTGGATGAGCGGCGGTGGATCCCCGAGAGCGAGAATATTGCCGATGCCTTGACCAAGCCAGCGATGCTGTCGGGGCCTCAGTACAAGCTGCTGCGGAAGCTCATGATGACATGAGTTTTTTTTACCGTGTGACCTGTCGTCTTTTTGCATGGGAATGGGCGCTTCTTTCATTTGTGAGTACATTTCCCTAGACCTGACAGGCGGCCAGTGTGCCTAATAATGATGCATGTGGTGCAGTTGCACCCAAGTAGAAAAGGAGGCCAGGAGCAAAGCCCGGGTGTTTTTGGCGTGCTCAGATCCCAGCGTAGGGCACCCTCCTTGGGGTTTAGGATTTGGGGACGGCCAGTGTGCCGTTACGTGTTTCTCTACTTGAACGTACGTAGGGTTAGTGCTACCCTATTGCCCCTCGCTTTAAATAATTTATGATAATTATTTAAAAAGAAAGTATGGGAGTTGTGCTCCCGAGTGGCATCTATCTTTTTTAGATTATTAGGGCTCAGCCTCCCGCAATCGGTTCCCCAAACAACAAAAATCCCGTCTCCATCGCCGGCGTGCTAGCCAGCGGTGAAGGGCATTCAACTTGCTTACAGTGGTGGTAATGGATGCATTAGCTCTTACTCGTCACAGTGACACCAGCATGAACTTCGCATATTCTACCTGCCATGTACGGTATAAACTCCCGAGAGCACATAATGCCCAAGACTCGAATATATACAAAAAGGCTCCATACCAAGGTATGTAAATGGAAGCAAACATAAGCCATTGTGTATGGTAATGCCCCAACCACAATCGTCTGTCCAGCTCATTTCACCCAGAACCAGCAAGTCGCACAACGCCTTCATCAAAGCTTCCTTAAGAAAATCCCCGGCATCGCGCCGTTGCTGCACCAAGTGTGTTGGAAGTGACACCGGAACTGACTCAGTCACAGTTGCGGGCAATATACTTCAGAAAACCCTTTGACGTGGTGCCCGGAGAGACGACGTCACGCCGCATATTGGGACCTCGCGGGCGCTGAATGACAGGTCGAATCTTGTCAAGAAGATAATCGAAAGCGTCAATTAGCGTGGCCTGAGACGTTTCCTGCATCAATCTCCCGCAGTTTCAGGATCGCATCGTCGCCACCTCCTCATCTGGTACGCGAAGTCATTGATCCTTTAAATGGACTCAAAACCCGGCGTGACATCCGCGCAGTTGCGAGGCCCACGCCCGGCGGATCATCTTCTCTGACTGCGCGGAACATGTCCTCGCGATTAGCCCCCCCCCCCCCTCCCCGGCACGAGCACGTGATGGTATTAACAGATCCCGTTGCTGGCGAAGCTTCTGCCTTTCATAAAGCGCAGCCATCATCGTACGTATACTTTGCCAACCCATGATTGCTGCCAGAAACGACTAAGGAGGAGTGGGGAAAGGCTATCAAACGGGAAGCAGATCAAGGATACGAACGCCTTTGTCTAACCAAGCCAAGAATCGAGTCACAGCCAAGAAATACGCCAGCCTACTCTAGCTAAGACGAATGGCTGCCCAATGACGCTTGTCATGTAACTACAGAGAATAACTGACGCGTAGAATGCCAAACTAGAACGCAGGTATATCAGTAACTCTCTCGAATAGGATCGACGCCAGGAGAGCGTCATGAAAAAGTCACTGTGGCAGACATGCAATGTGGAGGGGAAATGACACATAACCTTTGGTGCAATCCCAAAAGCTACAAAGATCCGTAGCGAGATTACGTTCGTGATGGCTAGAAGCAGGAAGCACTGATCAAGTGTCGGCCATAGTTTATTATGGAATGATGACCATGAACGCTGACGATGTCACTTTGTTGACACAAGCTGGAACGTGCAGTTTGTGGCCAGGATCGGTCCGCGCCAAGGTGCGCCGACTTTCCCGCGCAAATTCTTCTGTTCACACATGACCTTCCCCAATGAGCATTTCCGACCCTGTGAGTCAGTGAACGGATCCGGCGAACAGGCCGGCGAACAGACGCGACGAAACGGTTCACACGGCCGTTCGCAAACCCGTTCGCACACCCGTTCGCACACTCTTGTTCCCCCGGACCTGTGAGTTCAGCCATAATTATACTGTATAACCGACGTCGGTTTCCCCCCCTGAGTTTCTGACTTTTCAGACGTCTGACCCAACCCGGTCGATAACCGATTTTCGTACCAAATTTCGTGTTGTTGCCCCCGTGTCCAGGATTTCTGTTTTTGTAAACATCAGACACTGATTTCTTCAGACGGTGCGCAAGGCTGGGGAGTGCGCGAGGCTGGGAGTGCGCAAGGCTGGGAGTGCATCGTGGCTGGGCGCGGCGCGGCAGCGTGCGCAAGGCTGGCGCGTAAAACTGCAAACGACGTAAATCGTATCGGCTGCCTTTGGACTTAGCCGAATTTCGTCGTCGATGCGAGTGGTGATGGCCGTTTAGATCTTAGTTTTTAACCCGACGGGTTTCCTTATGATGCGTTCAAAATGGCAGCTGATGGCATGATTACTTAACATGTGGCGCGCGCAAAGAGCCTGTAGTCGTGCAGTTTACCCTCGATAATCAATCAATCTGAGTCTCGAGTCCACGTTGGAGTCCACTGACCCCCCCGACTAGAATTTCCGACCCCCAATGTTGCACGCAAGCTATGCCTGCCATGCTTTTTCTATTTCCTAACACCCACAGTTGGGGGATCATAGTCATTGACAATTTCTCCCCGTTGCTTTTTATGCTGCATATCCAACTATATCGGAGTAAGAGGGGTCGAGCGGATGACGCCGACATGGTTTGCATATACCTTCATAGTGGCTTCAAATCGTCATATTCTTGAAGCGCGGTCAGTTCAGCCCACAGAACCTTACGTACGTCTTACCAAGGTACATGCACGGTGGGGACGCGGTCGGCCGGTCGGGGTTTGCCTGCTTTCTTTACCCAACCAGGGACATGTTCGTGATTTTCTTGCAGCGCTGGAAGATCAGTCCCGGGAAGAACCGCCTGCGACCCCTGGACCGTTCCGTTCCAACGATACCTGTGACTCTTCAGCATCAACGGTACGAATAGCACGAACCCGCCCACGTGCTTGGCCGCCATACCCGTTCCTAGTCATGCCATGCTCCTTCCTAGTCATGCCATGGTCGTTCCGAGTCATGCCATGGTCGTTCCTAGTCATGTCACTCCCGTTCCTAGTCATGCCATTAATTAATTAATTAATTAAAATGATAGCTCCGTTGGGAGCATATGTAACACATAGCCCTGAGAAAGGGGCATCTATGGGTTTGTAATACAATCAGGGCTACAACCTGCAGGTGGAGGATGTACAACTGTCACCTGCTCTGGGTGCACAAGGTGCACCTGCACCGCCATGATGGTTCATGCCTCCTTAACAAGCACAGGCACCCAGGGGGGGCTTGAGGAGAGGGCCTAGAAGGCCTGCATGACATATGGGGTGGAGGGTATGTGGCTAGGCTATAGCTGGTGTACACATGGCATCTCAGCAGAGAGTAACTCCCTGCATAGGCATCGCATGGCTAAATTCTTAATGCATCATCCATGGGAGGTCCCATTGTAGGCTGGGCGCGGCTAAATACTGAAAGCATCATCCATGGGGGCCATTATGGGCGCACATGCGCGTGGGCCACGTCATGTCATACCCGTTCCTAGTCATGCCATGGCCGTTCCTAGTCATGCCATGGTCGTTCCGAGTCATGCCATACCCGTTCCTAGTCATGCCATGCCCGTTCCTAGTCATGCCATACTCGTTACTAGTCATGCCATGCCCGTTCCTAGTCATGCCATACCCGTTCCTAGTCATGCCATACCCGTTCCTAGTCATGCCATACCCGTTCCTAGTCATGCCATGCCCGTTCCTAGTCATGCCATGGCCGTTCCTAGTCATGCCATGCCCGTTCCTAGTCATGCCACACCTGTTCCTAGTCATGCCATGCCCGTTCCTAGTCATGCCATACCCGTTCCTAGTCATGCCATACCCGTTCCTAGTCATGCCATACCCGTTCCTAGTCATGCTGTACACGCTCCTAGTCATGCCACACCCGTTCCTAGTCATGCCATACCCGTTCCTAGTCACGCCATGGTCGTTCCGAGTCATGCCATACCCGTTCCGAGTCATGACATACTCATTCCTAGTCATGCCATACCCGTTCCTAGTCATGCTGTACCCGTTCCTAGTCATGCCATGGTCGTTCCGAGTCATGCCATACCCGTTCCGAGTCATGACATACTCATTCCTAGTCATGCCATACCCGTTCCTAGTCATGTTGTACACGTTCCTAGTCATGCCACACCCGTTCCTAGTCATGCCATGCCCGTTCCTAGTCATGCCATGCTCTTTCCTAGTCATGCCATACCTGTTCCTACTTCCTAGTCATGCCATACCCGTTCCTAGTCATGCTGTACACGTTCCTAGTCATGCCATGCCCGTTCCTACTCATGTCATGGTTTTTACCTGTATGTCCTCTGCCCTTGGTGCCAGCGTTCTGTGAGCACCTCAATGTATGGTCTGTCGTGAGAACAATAATGGCAGTCTAGCCAACGTCGATACGTTCGAGTTGGGCTCATAGTTAGTTGGTTGTTGTCGACCCACACAATAGCTGTTGCTTGTGTTAATTGGGAAATGTGTTTTATTGCAGCTGAACATGTATCAAGCTTCATTGCAATCTAGAATTGAGATGTGTGTTTCCGACAACCCCGGTCTTCCAGCCACAACCCCGGGCCCTGCACAACCGATGATAGCTCAGCACCCACTCCCAGTCAATGCGCAAGCAACATCTGCGCCAACCCAACAGCCCTTGTTATGTGGCAACCCACCAATCGCAAAGCCGCGGGGAAGGCCTAAGGTCCACGGGGCTCAGTCTAGGAGGCACCGCAGTGCTTGCGAGCCGGATAGAGCAGCTAGTCGCAAAGGCAAGCAGCCTCGTAGTGCAACTGCACAGTGTGAAGAGGGGCCTATTTCCAAAAAGCCATTCTTCCGTGGCTCCCACCCTACCTCCTAGTTCATCCCCTTCAATTAGTCCATCCCAGCCTTGTCCATTGTACCACTCGGTCACGAGATAGCTGCCCTTGGGTGGTGCCATGTCCGACGGATGAGTTAAAATGTTGTTATTGTATTAAAGCATGGATAAAATAATTGCATTTTCATTTTAGCAACATCAAAGAGACAACATAACATTCTGATCAGACACTCCTGATCATAACATGTTCATAATTCAATTGTGATTGATTTGGGTTTGATAAACAGTGCTCTCAACGTTTTCCAATTCATCTACACCTTAGTCATGAATTTCAATACAAAATGCTTGTGGGATGGTGATGCATGGAGCATGAATTAATGGATTAAAATATTTACTCATATAATTTTAACACCTAAAAAGTGATTTCAGTCGTCACATGCAATGTTGGGCTACCACCTCTTTTGTTTTGGAATTTTGGCACAGTATCGAGAAAGAGGTAATTCCAAAGTTTGCCAATGACTGCATGGTCTCGGAGCTAAACCAAGAGTTGTGTGTACGACCCTCATTTGTCGTGGCATGATCCACGTAGGGTCTGAGTACAAGGCTAACCAGGACAGTCATAATGCGTACACTCTATTCTGATCAGACACTCTATGCTCCTAGTACTTGTTGATATTGACATATTCTCCAGATTTCTGGCCTGCGCCGGTAGTCGCTTTGATATTGCATTCATTATGCTCACGTGATGCATGTCACGATAATATTATACTGTCTAACGTATTAGTTGCATTGAATTGAAACGTTACTCCGTTGGGAGATCACGTAACACATGTCCGGTAGTCTGTAATATTAAGGCAGATGGTGCGCAAGGATAGATGGCAAGTAGTGATGAAGGAGACCACCCCCAAGTCTGTGGGGGCTCCGCGTGTGACCAAGTATGGCATTCATAGCGATTCGGGCCGCGGTGCCCACACCCCTGTAACTAGGACCTAGATAGCTTATACCATCCATTCCATCCCATGTTCCCCTCCCACTGAGGACTTATGCTCACGTGACGCAGTCACGTGTCTATTAATTAATTAATTAATGTCCGGTAGGGGCACCTCGGGTAACCCGCTACGGTCGGCACAGTGCCACCGGCCGCGGGGCCCACAATCCTGCTACCCGTGCTTAGATAGTTTCTTTCGCATGTCATCCATTCCCTTCATGAGGATACTGCTCACGCAGTCACGTGGTATTAATTAATTAATTAAATGTCCGTGAGAGGGGGTACATGGTCTATAAGCGTGCTAAGCAACAACCTGCAAATGATGTAAACTTAATAATGCTCACGTGATGTTTGTTAATTATAATATTGATAATTGTCTCTTGTTCACGTGGTGCAGTCACGTTCTTATCGCACGCAATTGATAGCACTGTTACGAGTTAACCCACCTCTATGTGAGAACCTGTACGTCTCCACCGTTGGCACTCGAATGGTACCTATCACCACTAAAGATGATTTAGAGGAATCGTTCGCGACAGCTAGATTGCAATGAAGCTTGATACATGTTCAGCTGCAATAAAACACATTTCCCAATTAACACAAGCAACAGCTATTGTGTGGGTCGACAACAACCAACTAACTATGAGCCCAACTCGAACGTATCGACGTTGGCTAGACTGCCATTATTGTTCTCACGACAGACCATACATTGAGGTGCTCACAGAACGCTGGCACCAAGGGCAGAGGACATACAGGTAAAAACCATGACATGAGTAGGAACGGGCATGGCATGACTAGGAACGTGTACAGCATGACTAGGAACGGGTATGGCATGACTAGGAAGTAGGAACAGGTATGGCATGACTAGGAAAGAGCATGGCATGACTAGGAACGGGCATGGCATGACTAGGAACGGGTGTGGCATGACTAGGAACGTGTACAACATGACTAGGAACGGGTATGGCATGACTAGGAATGAGTATGTCATGACTCGGAACGGGTATGGCATGACTCGGAACGACCATGGCATGACTAGGAACGGGTACAGCATGACTAGGAACGGGTATGGCATGACTAGGAATGAGTATGTCATGACTCGGAACGGGTATGGCATGACTCGGAACGACCATGGCATGACTAGGAACGGGTATGGCATGACTAGGAACGGGTGTGGCATGACTAGGAGCGTGTACAGCATGACTAGGAACGGGTATGGCATGACTAGGAACGGGTATGGCATGACTAGGAACGGGTATGGCATGACTAGGAACGGGCATGGCATGACTAGGAACGGGTGTGGCATGACTAGGAACGGGCATGGCATGACTAGGAACGGCCATGGCATGACTAGGAACGGGCATGGCATGACTAGGAACGGGTATGGCATGACTAGGAACGGGTATGGCATGACTAGGAACGGGTATGGCATGACTAGGAACGGGCATGGCATGACTAGTAACGAGTATGGCATGACTAGGAACGGGCATGGCATGACTAGGAACGGGTATGGCATGACTCGGAACGACCATGGCATGACTAGGAACGGCCATGGCATGACTAGGAACGGGTATGGCATGACGTGGCCCACGCGCATGTGCGCCCATAATGGCCCCCATGGATGATGCTTTCAGTATTTAGCCGCGCCCAGCCTACAATGGGACCTCCCATGGATGATGCATTAAGAATTTAGCCATGCGATGCCTATGCAGGGAGTTACTCTCTGCTGAGATGCCATGTGTACACCAGCTATAGCCTAGCCACATACCCTCCACCCCATATGTCATGCAGGCCTTCTAGGCCCTCTCCTCAAGCCCCCCCCTGGGTGCCTGTGCTTGTTAAGGAGGCATGAACCATCATGGCGGTGCAGGTGCACCTTGTGCACCCAGAGCAGGTGACAGTTGTACATCCTCCACCTGCAGGTTGTAGCCCTGATTGTATTACAAACCCATAGATGCCCTTTCTCAGGGCTATGTGTTACATATGCTCCCAACGGAGCTATCATTTTAATTAATTAATTAATTAATGGCATGACTAGGAACGGGAGTGACATGACTAGGAACGACCATGGCATGACTCGGAACGACCATGGCATGACTAGGAAGGAGCATGGCATGACTAGGAACGGGTATGGCGGCCAAGCACGTGGGCGGGTTCGTGCTATTCGTACCGTTGATGCTGAAGAGTCACAGGTATCGTTGGAACGGAACGGTCCAGGGGTCGCAGGCGGTTCTTCCCGGGACTGATCTTCCAGCGCTGCAAGAAAATCACGAACATGTCCCTGGTTGGGTAAAGAAAGCAGGCAAACCCCGACCGGCCGACCGCGTCCCCACCGTGCATGTACCTTGGTAAGACGTACGTAAGGTTCTGTGGGCTGAACTGACCGCGCTTCAAGAATATGACGATTTGAAGCCACTATGAAGGTATATGCAAACCATGTCGGCGTCATCCGCTCGACCCCTCTTACTCAGATATAGTTGGATATGCAGCATAAAAAGCAACGGGGAGAAATTGTCAATGACTATGATCCCCCAACTGTGGGTGTTAGGAAATAGAAAAAGCATGGCAGGCATAGCTTGCGTGCAACATTGGGGGTCGGAAATTCTAGTCGGGGGGGTCAGTGGACTCCAACGTGGACTCGAGACTCAGATTGATTGATTATTGAGGGTAAACTGCACGACTACAGGCTCTTTGCGCGCGCCACATGTTAAGTAATCATGCCATCAGCTGCCATTTTGAACGCATCATAAGGAAACCCGTCGGGTTAAAAACTAAGATCTAAACGGCCATCACCACTCGCATCGACGACGAAATTCGGCTAAGTCCAAAGGCAGCCGATACGATTTACGTCGTTTGCAGTTTTACGCGCCAGCCTTGCGCACGCTGCCGCGCCGCGCCCAGC
>RPFO01000910.1:47500-70088 GCA_009746045.1 Mesostigma viride
AGGAGTACATGTAGCATTGGCAGTTGCATGGCCACCTGTGCAGACGCTAAGGAAGGCAACAGTGAGTACTGAGTCACACTATGTAACACCTCGGCTAAGCCATCCAAGAGTCTCCACACCTGCATGCCCATGCAATTCGACCACAACGTAGAAGGAGGTGCATGGCTGGGCACCTCATGTGACCTTGCCTTACCTCGAGCGCTCGGCACGGGCAACCTAACGCGTGTGTGCACAGCAATGAGGCAGGCAGCTCTACATGGCTAGTAGCCAACACTTCAAAAGCATATCCCCATTCCCAGGTTTATGGTGTAAGCACCATCCATACCAAAATCAAGCTGTTCAATGCAAATACACCCTAGTAAGAAAGCCATATACACTGATTGCCCAACCTTGAAGCCCTGGGAACAACACCCAGTCCACAGAGAAAGCATACACACATCATACATGCTGCGTGCCATATGGTTACTTGCCTTGCTAGCAAATGATGGGGCTCTCCCATCATTCAGTACGTTGGCCAACAAAACAATGTTAATCCCTTAACCTACATGCAGTTCCAGTTATGCAGCAATAATGCCCCTCAGAACACCCACTATCACCTTAAATTTTCTTTCCATCCCAAGTGTTTGCTAAGAAACAACTTCAAGCTTGTGAGCTGCTAAGCACAGTGCAGCCGCTGCTGAGAAAGGCTGCGTCAATATTCACATAAAACTGAGTTCTGTTAGCAAACTCCTTCCAAGAAACCACTCAACAAATCCCTGACAACTTGCCGACATGCCGGCTGCGGCTAACGGTTTGATACACCCCAGCCATGCAACGTAGATAAAATCAATATAAGAGCTGCCAGGAATCTGGGGATGCGCAGTCGGATTCAATGGCATGCTACCTGGTGCTACTGAAAGAAAGATGCCGAAAACTTGCATTCATAACCCAGCTTTAAAGGAAGCAAAACATTAAAGGGCAGCGCTGAGCTCGCGATCGCATGCCATTGCCGCCATTGCCCTTCGCCCAGCGACGCAAGAAAGACCAACCTTCCATGGAAAGATAAGACGCGCATCTCGCAAGCTAGTATGTAGCCTGGAGATTGTCAGTTACCGATATAATGACGGAAATCTCGCCAATGTAACCAGCAAAATTTTTTAAGCCTTGATACTAATTATAACAATGTGACGCATCCTTGACGCTAATTTCAGCCCATAAAACCTACATATAGCAATCACCGCCGCTAGCGTACGTGAGTCCAAATGCATTGAATCCTCGCCACAAAAATTCCAGATTGGACCCCCGTGGCGTGGTCATCAATAAAATTATCGACATATACATACAATTTAACGCACATTGAAACTCCGTTATGTAATAACATCATAAACTCATCCGGTTTAAGATCCACGCAATTTCTCTACATGTCGCATGCTATCAATTGGTCTAATTTGCCTGAAAGCACGACTCGCCATGGCTAGCTCCGGTAGGGGTGCGCGCACCGTGCACCACTTTTTCACGGTACGGACGGGTACCGAGAATGTTTTCGGCTCCCAAAAATTTCGCTGGGACCGTCACCTTAAGTGCGTCGGGCTGTCTCAGGAGGTAATCTAGTTAAATGCGTCAAGGGAAAAGCTTGTGACAATAATGATAAGCGATCATTGGCGGCTTCTTGCCACGGCTGGACTGTCAGTGGTCACTGGTGGTCGGCATGCAGCAGACAGAAAGCACAAGTTGCCACGGCGCCAGGCTGGGAAGAGCATATGCATATTAGCCACGTGACTGCAGCACACTGCACAGCTATAGTGCACCCATGACCCAACCCGGGCGCACCCTCTCTGTTGTCAGGCGGGAAGCCTCAGTGGGCTGGCGCCTCTGACACGGCCGACTGTGGCGTACTAGGTACCAACTACCGTGCGCTTTTGACCAGCACATGCAGCCAACCCGTGGCGATTGAGCTTTTATGTACAGTGTTGCACCACTGGCACCGCCCAATGTGGCATCTTGGACGGGCTCAAAACAATTAAGGGCGATGCCGCCACATGTTTCCAAAATTATAGCGCGACACCGCCACCAGCAGTGCCAATTATTTTCTACTTGCTCTGCTTAATTATCATCGCCAGTGTCTATCGATGTGCGCCCCCGGCCTGATAATTCTTCATCTCCTTCATTTTGCGCTGCAGCACATGTGAGACTGTGCAGTGATAAGGCGAACGAATTTAAGTTTGGAAAATGAGAAGGGCATTTTCGATAATGACCGATTTGCAACATAGGACAAGTCTTAAATATGCGTCTAACACAGAACAATCCGTTATAATGCATATCATCTTTTTACCTGGCCACTGTGCATGGAGAATATAGCCCACAAATTCAAAAGTTCATATCGCGTTCATCTGACAGTCATGCATGCATTTTTTTCACTGTCTGTACAACAACACCCTGTGATGTGCAGCTACCTGCTCTGTTCGCACCGATTGCACGAGCGCCACCGAACTCTGCATTTCCGGGAATTGCGTGGGTGAGTTCACAAATATAATGTCCAGTCGAAAAATTTGGTACTAAGCACTTGCGCTGCAGTCTATGTACGTAGCGGACATGTATACTTCCATGGATCTTGTACAGTATCATATCAATCAATTTGTCATACATAGTGTGCTCATCTTTGTATAATAATGTGTCAAGGGTATCGATTCAATGTGTATAAGATGATCGATTGTCTCGATAACCATGCATTGGGTATCTACTATAATTGTAACATACAATCGTGAATGAAATAACGATCCATTTCTGGCCTTGCTTTGCTTTGCATGCATCACCACAAAACATCAAATTTATTACAATATGTGTGCTGGCCAGCTCTATACGGTGGAAGAACACAGACATGTCTACTGGTCAGATGGCAACACGGCCATCTGTATGCTTAGAGGGTGAGCACACTATGTGAATTTGCAGGGCCAGCCCACAGCAGCTGTGCCCCTGCTCTACCCCCTTTTGCCAGGGTGGGTGGGTGGGAGGCAAAAGAAACAACCTGCTTCCCTAGAATGGAAGCCCACCTTTTATAGCAACCACCTGTCCAGCCAACCCCTACCTGGGTGGCTGGGGTACAGGTGCCAGGACAAAAAATATTTTTTCTGAAAGTTATTTTTTCTTTGTGTGCTATACGGCGTTGCATTCTCCACTCAGCAGGTTAGTCATAGATAAAATGAGCATAGCTCACCAAATCCATTTCTGGCCTTGCTTTGCTTTGCATGCATCACCACAAAACATCAAATTTATTACAATATGTGTGCTAGCTCTATACGGTGGAATAACACAGACATGTCTACCACTGAGATGGCAACACGGCCATCTGTATGCTACATCTGTAGGGTGAGCACACTATGTACAGTATGTGAATTTGCAGGGCCAGCCCACAGCAGCTGTGCCCCTAGCTGCTCTACCCACATCTCCTTACATGGCTAACAGCAAAAAAAAATTACGTAGGACATGCAAGAAAGAAAACTTAAAACTACGTAGCGATAGGGGTACTTTGTCCCAACCCAGGTTCACCCTCGGGTTAGTTCAACCATTTCCCCCCTGACCTCCCACACAAGGGTGAGGTCAGTTGATAGCTAAAAAACGAGAGATGACAACTGGAAGACGTAAAAACTCGACGCCACCAAAGTGGCGCCGAAAAGCCGCTGGGTCAAAACCCAGGGCCTGAGCCCGGAGGGCGGGCCGGATGTCTCGCCCCAGGAGGCTGCGGTGGATCGAGGCCAATGTAGCGCGTGACCGAGAGGGCCGAAGCCCACCGGCCGCGTAGCTGAATGGCCTCCGGCGACTCGCCAGCGATGGTGTCGTGCGTTGCCCCCCCATGCCGGAGGCTGTGAAAGGAAAACATCCCCGGGATGCCAATGCGGGCCTGCACAGCCTCCCACTGCTGCCTAGCCTGGCTGCACGTCAAACCCCAAAAAAGAAGTGCATCCGGGGGTTGGCCAGCCGTCAGGCGTCGCAGGAGCCACAAAGAAAGTGGATCCCGGACGAGCCCGGATGTGCTGGGCCGCCCCCTGCGCAGTCTTGGGGTTGCGCAGCACAAGGGTACCCACCGTGGGCCCTGGCTCGAGAAGGGGGTGGCCAGGATGAGCCACATCCCGAACCCGCAGCCCTATGAAGCGCCTCGCTAATGCGTAAATACTGCTGGAAAGCAATAATAATCAGCGCACTCAAATGCACCTGTCGACGTGAAACTAGCAACAGGGCAGTGAAATAGCAAAGGGGCCAGGGCATAGGCCGAGGGCTGACAGCCGGAACAAGCCGCTGCCAACCTGCTAGCAGGCGGTCCGCCAGTACTCAATTCCGAACAATGTCGGGGTAGTACAGGTGCAGACAGGCCTTGGCGTGCAGTGGCATAAGGTACGCCCCCGCCCGCCTGTGGCATGCTAGACAGCAGAAATCCACTCACAGAAAATGGCTTCCGCGTCAGCTGGGTCGACGGGGCCAGGTGGCGCCCACGCCACGTAGACAGCCGCCGCGCGCCGGTACGCTGGCAAGGTAGACACTGGGTTGACTGTGCCCTCCAGCAGTGCCAAGTCCCGAGGGCGTCGCGCCCCCTCAGGCCCAGGGTTGGGATGCACATCACCACACCGGGTGAAGTCAGGAATCCAAGCGCCCCATCGACTGGCCTTGTCAGCTGGGTAATGTGGTCAGTAGCCACCCAGACCCAGTGGCTCTGCATGTCGCCAGCCAGTGACAGAGCGCAGTAGCGCCGAACCAGCTGGTTGCTCAAGGCGGTAGGAAGATGACCGCCCTCTGACAAACGCCCCCACCACTGTCAGCACTAGAGTCGACGAGCCGGACGACTCGCTTACTGTCAAAATAACCAGGTATTGGAGGAAACCTGATCTTCCCTTGAGCCTAGTGCTTGATGAATGTCTCTCACGTTAGGAATTAATGTTTAACATTCCATTCGTTAATTAGACATCAATATTATGGGCGTCCACCATGGCTAGGGGACAGCCCTTTAGGTCACCTGGCCTGGTAAACAACAAGGAGCAACATTTTCCTCTAAGTGCTACGTCCACCCAAAGGGGCAAAACCACAACAACGCATTGTAGCCGTCAGATTAGTGGCGGCGCATACAACATTGTCGGATGCACAAAAGTCATGCACATGCATGCCAAGGGAAAATCGTGGCGCCAGAGGCGCGGCGCCGGAGCCAAAAGGTACTCTACCACTTATATTAGGTTTCTTTCTCTAAGGTCGGCGCAGGCTCAACTTATTTTTGTCTACACTTGTCACAAGGGAAGTGACGCGGCGCCACAACTGGTCCGTCTGGCAAAAATGTCAAAGTCCATGCGGCGCGTCATACCAGACAATTCAGAAATATATGGTACATGTAAGACCTGCGGACGGTACAAAAAGTCCACAGTATCTTCCGTACTGGAAAGTCGACACTGAAAATAAAGCAAGGCACTGACGTAGCTCACACAGAATTGTGCCGGTAAGGTAAATCACGGCACATCCTACGTAATAATTCCGTCAATGTCCCGACGGCAGAATAAACGATAATACAAACACGAGCAAGTGGCCCAAGCCTGCACTAATAAAAATGCGAGCCTGTGGCACATAACTGGTACAACTTCTGACACTTACGTCGACACGCCTTGGTCCGGCACGACCACTCAACCCCCTGCGTCGCAGCAATGGCCTCCTTGACGTTGATGTGGTTAGGCTGCCCCCGCCACCTGTAGGACAGTGCCGTACGCCAGTGGCCACTATCCAGCAGGCTGTAGTCCCCCTCCTCCATGCGCTCCAGGTCCCAGTCCTCCCCATACGTTAAGGCTGTCGTCCGCCACCCCCGCGCTTCGCGCCGGGTCGCCAGCCGGGTACAATCGGCCCTGGCAGGCAGGTCCCTGTAGACCACCCCACCGCCGGAACTGCTCGCATCACTTGCGACGACCCGGTCAGAAAGGGGCCGGGCCCTGGCAGCCCTCAAAAAGGGGGCCAGGTCGATCGCCGCCTGAAGCTCCTGGCGGGCCCCCGCAGGGAGGCGCCAGCGGCGCCCAGGCAGGGAGGCGTTCATGGCTGCTAGCAGCCAATACGTCTTAGACCGCACGGAAAGCATCGGGCGGCGCAGCAGATGTATCCACACCCATTTCCCAAGCACAGTTCTAACTAAGTTCGTGGTAGTATGTAAACCCGCAATCCAAGATTCTATGAGTAGCAGCGATAACTGCCACCACACGCTCAGGAACAGGCACCACGTCACCATCTCTTTGGTGAATGACACCCACCGCCTGCACATCAGTCTGCTCAGCTGTCGCCCGTACCACCTTGTCAGACTTCTGCACCAGCCCAACAGCTGTGTAGGTAGCCTGAACACGATCTAGCTGCTGATTCACCCCATCCACCGACGCACAATGGGTGAAATGGAGGTCATCGATCGTCACAGCATGCATACCTTCCAGATCCTGCCGAGATTCAAAGCACGGCGAGGGTGCCAAGGGCGCAGCAGGGTCCTCCTCTAGCCTCAGCCGGACGGTCTCCCCCGCCTCGTTGGCCTCCGCCACCAGGATCAGCGCTGACATGTCGATGCTCAGCCCACGACTAGCCTCCAACGGGGGCTTGGGGCCGCAGCGGTACAACACTGACTGGTGCACACACTGGGCCACAGCGACGGCCAGCTTGTTTCCCATCGGCCAGCACAACATCCACGGCCACACCTTCCGACGTGTCCCACTCAGGCCCACCAGATCCGACCACACCGGCATCCAGGCATGGTACTGCCGCATCCAAACGGGCAGGCGGAGTCTGTTGTAGTACGAATCCAAATCTGATACCCCCCCCAAAACATCCTCCCCAGCGCGCGTGGGCAAATCGCAAATCACGCCAAGGTGTGGTAAAAAAGCGGGCATAGGATCTGGTATGTAGTGGCATGTTGCCACGACGGTTGTCCACAATCAGCCGTATACGGCCGTCGGGCTTTCCGACCCCAAAAGTACCGTTCACCATACATGTAGGCGGCTCCTCAAAATATCCACCCAAAATCCCCCTCTCCACACACACCGTGCAAACCCGCGCGAACTCCTCCATGCTACACCCCCGCGAGATCCGCATCGACTTCTGCGAGATCCGCTCTGCTGGGCTCTGAGCGTCCGTACCATCTTACATGAACTCTCATCATTCAAAATTGCTCCCCAAGAGGGGGGTAGTAAGTTCAGCACATCCACTTGGCCACCTTCCCCCGGACCAGGCAAGGCCAAGCGTGCAGCTACTAACGGTTCTTAAGGGGCTCCTTTAGCATATTCACCCCCATCCACTACAGATCCTTCCATTTCCGCTACGGAACCACCGTTCCGGCGGACAAAGGACCTGCAAGCATCATCGATCCCATCTAGGGCCGCCTGCTGCAGAGGCCCGGGCACACGGGCTGAATCTACAGCAGGCGGGTCTCGCCCCCCCCCCCCATCCAGTTTAACGCCCTAACCGCTTGACAGGCTAGTGTGCGAGCATTAAAAGCCCGACTCATCCTATCGCGCCTACGGCCTGAGCGTACCTGCCGTCACCAGTCACGAGCTGGAAGCGGCGCTGGAAGAGGCAGCGGAAGGAGGCACCGCTCCCTCACTTGTTATTGTTGGATGGGCCGCCCTGCCCCTTGTTGCCGGGATCCGGCTCCAGCTTGTGCTGAAGCTTCCCCATGCTCATCGCTGCCCGGACCGCCGGAGACGCCAGCATCGCCCCACCCTCCTGGAATGGCAGCATTGCCGACGGAGTGCCCTCCCAGCCCGTCGACCCCACATCCACCAACTGGCACGCCGTGATCAGCTCGAACGCCAGATACTCGGCTGCTGCCAGCTCCAGAATTACTTCGGAGCGTGGCGTGGCCCAGTAGCCGAATTCCGTGACCATCGACGTGTCCAGGATGCCAGCCATTTGCAGGACCAACATTTGCCTCTCCCCGCTGGCTGTGTTGCCGTGCATCGTCAGCATTATCGACGCACGGATGGACTTCCCCCCCACGCTCTCCGCGTAGTCCAGCATCCCCGGCAGCACCGCCTCCAGCATTTGGCTCAGCAGGACCGGCACTGCATGCCTGCTCAGCGCCACTCCCTTCGTGCGCGCCAGCCTGCCAGCGTCGCAGCTGCCGGAGTCTTTGCCTGGTCCAGCAGCTTCGACATGGCCGATACAGGTCTGTATATGTATGTATCAGGTCGCCAATACATGTATCTCCGCCAGTGCGGGGGTTGCCGGGCCGGGATGGAAGCCCTCCAGCTGGCGTTGCATAGCCCGTCTCGGTCCCTAGCAGCCGACCTATGTTTCGGTCTACTGTAGGTCCGCCACATCCTGGTCGATCGCCCCAGGGGCGCCATCCTCCTCCCCACCGCCCGCTCCACCATGCCCCGCCCCTCTGCTTCCACCTGCCGAAGGGGGAACACCCCCAGTTCCCACCGCACCTGTTGACACTGGTGGATCCGGCTCTGCAATAGCCTCCCCCAGTTGCGCTGCTAGCACATCGGCCAGGGCCTCCTCCCCATCCCAGTCGCTGACAAACCCCCTTTGCTCCAATGCGTCCATGACGTTCTTGGCACGCCTCGGTTGAGCTTCTGGATCCGCTCTAGCCAAACCCCCTCCCCTAGGATCTTTTGGAACGCAGTGGCGGCCTCCTTTGGGGTGCATCCCTCCTTCAATGCATGGCTACTTGCTTGAGTTTCGCTATGAAATTCCGGTCTGGGGCTGTCACTGTTGAGGTCATGGTGGGTTATAATGCTTGATGTGTTGTCTTGCGTTTTGTTTTTTGTGATGTGGTCACGTGAGGTTCTCAGGCAAAAGAAACAACCTGCTTCCCTAGAATGGAAGCCCACCTTTTATAGCAACCACCTGTCCAGCCAACCCCTATTTGGGTGGCTGGGGTACAGTACAGGTGCCAGCACAAAAAAATATTTTTTCTGAATTTTTTTTTTCGGTGCTATACGGCGTTGCATTCTCCGCTCAACAGGTTAGTCATAGATAAAATGAGCATATAGCTCACCAATTTTCTTCGTCATGGGTACAACAATAGTTGTACAACGTACAGATAATTCCCATAAGTGATGCAGCCTTTGTTGGATACATGGCTCGATCCATAATTTTCCTTTCTTTCTTGTTTCCTGCAATTAATGTCTGAAAATTGTTGGATACAGTACATGTAGGTGGCAACAGCATCACGGGTATTTTTTAAACTCTCTCAAGGGCACTCAGTTTACCCAGGGTGCGCCAATTACATAATTAATTAATGAATTAATTATCACGTGACTGCGTCACGTACGTGGGTGCCAAAACAAAGTAGAGGAACCCTCAACCCCTGTACACAATGAGGAGGGAGGGCGCCCGAGCTTCTCTCACTGCCACCAGTCGGTGGACAGGCCACAGAGCGCTCTATCCACAGCACGGGGCCGGGGCGCGTCACTGTGGGTGCAATACTACCATAATGATACCAGAAGTACATTTAGGCTGAAGCATATGTAGCTGATGAGCACTGCCAGTACAAGAAAGGTGAGGTGGGCTCAACGGACGTGCGCCAAAATGCGCATACGCTATTATACGGTAAATAGTAACGGGCCGTATTATACAATACTGGGGGGGGGTTGGCGTACTAACGTTTGAAAAAGAAAATCGGTGTTCTCTGAACGTAGTTTCTTTATAACAGATGAGAATGAACGCCGCTATGTGAGTGGTACTACGGGACGGTGGGCCTTGGGCTGGACCGGTTCCATGAGTTAGAATTAGTTGGCCAGTTTTGTATGGCCATTTCTAGTTCGTTAAGTTAAGTAGCAATTAAGTTACTGTTGCTGACGGCTCATGAGGCGAGCCCGGGCTACGCCGCCCTAAAGTGCCATTTGCACGATGTTCTAGGTCTCTTTTTCTTGTAATCGGATGTATGGGGTATGGGTATGGCGGATTACAAGAAATTTAATGCTGCCCTAATCGCGTCAGCCTTTTGGCTGGCGGTGGCCGATTAGAGATGGCGCGTGACTGACATAGCTTGAACAGTCACGTGACTGTGAAAAGGAAATTAAAATTACCCTCGTCGGTTTTCTCCCCGCAGCTGGGTTCTTGGCCGACGAGAGACTATAAAATACTTCGCGTTTGCCTGCGCGTGGCACCTGTACGGAACTCTGAAACCATGAGTAAGATTTCCGTGCCACGCTGCAGTGCCTACCGCTTTGCTGCGGAATGTCGCAGCAGGGTTGCAGTTCCTGACTGCTGACTGCCGAAGGAAGGGTGGTCGGGTTACAGTACTTTTAGTGGGCATTGTGATGGACGACAAGTCTGTCGGCCCTCGCGTAAGTAGAAAAATATTTACCAGCATCCGCTCTTATGGGTGCGTGAGGTCTCGGGAATGTGGTGGGGACGAATTCCGGAATTATGCAATATTTCGATTCAAACCGAGACTTAAGGGGCCAGTTTAACAGACGGACCTGGGCCGGGCAGGACCAAATATTTTGGCCGGCCCAGTTGCGCTTGCGCTTTATCGGCCGCTGGGGTGTGTGATGAGAGCCTGCTCATCAACTAAAACCTGAAATATGGAAAGTTACTCCCCCAGGTGACAACGTTGACAGTAATCAAGATATGGTGGCATCGGGTGACGTCCTACAAGTTGTCGTCACGTTAGGGCGGCACTGGCCTTTGAGGGAGGTCCGTGATCGTTAAACGAGGCGTCTTCTTCCTTGTCTTTGCGTGCACATTCAACACCCTCTTTTACTGGCCGAGGGTGGAAGGCTGGGGGGGGCCCTGCGAAGGGTTATCGTGCATGAGGCTCGCTACAGCCGCCGGCGATTGTAATGGTCGTGACCGTTGCGGCAGGGCAGCCTCGAGAGCCACTGAGCGAAAGTGGTTGGCGGAGCTTTGGAGATAAAGCACCAGGAAAGGGGGTTGGGTAATGAGAACTACAATCAATCATGAAATGGGTGCAGCGTGGCAGGCTCACTCATGGGTTCTGTAATTGCCCACTTATTGTTTTAATCAAATGTTGGTGGATTGGTAATAGTGGGAATAGAATCGGTGTTCTCTGAACGTAGTTTCTTTATAACAGATGAGAATGAACGCCGCTATGTGAGTGGTACTACGGGACGGTGGGCCTTGGGCTGGACCGGTTCCATGAGTTAGAATTAGTTGGCCAGTTTTGTATGGCCATTTCTAGTTCGTTAAGTTAAGTAGCAATTAAGTTACTGTTGCTGACGGCTCATGAGGCGAGCCCGGGCTACGCCGCCCTAAAGTGCCATTTGCACGATGTTCTAGGTCTCTTTTTCTTGTCCCGCCCTCCCTCCCTCTTCTTGTGTTTGTTTCTAGGGTAACGAGAACTACAATCAATCATGAAATGGGTGCAGCGTGGCAGGCTCACTCATGGGTTCTGTAATTGCCCACTTATTGTTTTAATCAAATGTTGGTGGATTGGTAATAGTGGGAATAGAAAAGTTAATTGCGTTCTTGACGCAAATAGTAACGCCGCATAATACGTATTTTTCGCGTACGTATTATGCGATATGCAGCTTCGGAATTTGACGCCGGCAGACCTAGTTTTGGCGAAAGGTTTTGGCGTAGCTCACCTACTAGGTACGCGCAGCCTAAACGTACTCCGGGCAGAGTGCGGGCCTACGGTTGGTCCCGCTTGTCATCTCTGCCAGTTCACGGCGTCACTGGGTAAACGATGGCAAAGCGAGACCGACTTGCATGAAAATTATTATTGACATCCGCGGCCATGGGGGACGTGCAGAAAACTGAGTGGTACAGTATGAGAGCATGGCTTGACATATTTTTGAACTGCAATTTTGCAGGCATGATCCATAGGTCTTGAAAACTGCTTATATCCTCAGCCAGGCAACGTCTGGGTGTGTGCCGATACATGTATGGCTCCACCCTATGCTCGGTGCAGCAACCTCGTTTGACCAGCGGCTGGTCAGGTTGGTCGCCGTGCATGTGCTAAGTTGTTGCTATGGGCTGGAAATATGTCCATACATTTGTACGCGGATAGATGTGTCAAGTTATTGCTGACATGATTAATTTAATAGCGATAACGGCCAGAAGAGGCTCGCAGCTACGTCCATCAGGTGGGCATGCGGCTAGCTCCAGCAAGGAAGGTATAGAATGTAATTTTATATCTGCGGTGCTGATCTGGTATGTGCTATCCTGTTCGCGTGTTTATTGTATACTGTATGTATCAAGTTTTTGGGTCGAATCGTACATAGAAGGTCTATCAATTAGTTGTCATAAGGAATTAGTTCAACTAGCAATCTACATATGGATGTAGCATGCAGTGGATGTGTATCACTCTTCGTACACTGAGACAACCAAATGAGTCTCAAAGGCTACGTGCATTTCATTTACGCCTGACGTCAAGACGGAGGCATTAGTTAGCATGTTTGACAGGCACACCCATGGGGTCAACACCTTATGTATGTAGAATATGACGAGAGACTTGGGCACCAGCATGAATAGGGGCTCGAAAATGCCCTTTTTGAGCTTTTGAGCTTTTGGCGTATAGTACGCGTATAATACGCAATACGGAAATATGCCGACTGGTTTTGCTGTATCGCCGTACAGTAATGCCATATTGGCGCACTCTGAGTTAATTACCGCTGGATGATGATAGAACCACTTTGGGCTCGTTACATATCTACCATGTGTTATCTTGGCACATTGTGCCAAATTCCTGGTGCTAATTTTTTCGATTTTTCTTCGGCTTTTCCCCGTGATTCTGTGCAATGATGCGGGATGGCATGGGTGTTGGCTGCAGAGGTCCTCAATGGTTGTCCCCCAGGTTGGGTCGCAGATGGAGCCGGTGGATGCCTGATCAAGTTTGCCACAACCACAACCTTCAGCAATCAACAGGCCAACTGCGCAGCGATGTGGCCTTTGAAGTACCCAGGCGGCAGCAACAATGGCCACCTTGCCAAAATCACCAGCTCAGTCGTGAACAGCGCCGTGAACACTGTGGCGGAAGAAGATGCAGTATCTTGGATTGGCCTGTCGGATGCCGCGGCTCCAGGCACCTATCGTTGGTTGGATGGCGCGGGGGCCGCCTACTTCAACTGGGCAAGTGGTCAGCCTGCGGCTACGGGGGTATGCACTGTGTTCGCTCAAGGGGGCGGCAAGTGGTACACGGATGTCTGCACAAGAAATGCCTATGGGGTCTGCCAGATCAACGGATGTAAGCCACTCTTTTTCTGACAATCACTGCTCATGCTGTCGTCACCGCTGTGTAGTTCTGACCAGTCATTCCAATCTGATGGGTTTGAAGATTGCACGGTACATATTTGATGCCCCGTAAGATTGCCTCTGCTTCTGCATGGTATACAATTTACTACACTTAACTTACCGTACTCTTGTTGGCAACAACCCCTCTTTAGATTGCACTGACCTGTTCACTGGCGGAGCTTTTGTTTTGCGCCGTTCGTATCCAGGCTGGCTTAGTTGTGGCGGACCACTGAGGTTGCGTACTAATGCACAGTGTACAATGTGTTATGTATGTACAGCCGCGTTGACAAATATGCCGTACGGTTCAAATAAAATACGTAGGTACGATACTTTACGCCGCGGATAAAAAACATAAAATACGCTTGTACTTGGACCTGGAATTTTCGGGGGTACATACCGGGCTACCAGCACGCAGGGCGGCGCCTAGGTTCTTTGGCGCGGCGTTTACAGTCCCCGTCCGTGGATTTTTACAACAGAACCTGATGCGAACAGTTTGTAAGTTTCTAATTCCATCAAACGGAAGCCTTGCAAAAATTGCCTTGGGCCTAGGAATAAGCTGGCTTGAAAAGTTCCAGGTGCAAGGTGCGCGGGATCCTGTACTCATTCGAGAGTGGCCATGGCGAAATAAGCACCATAGGGCAAGAGAAATGCAAACCAAATGCTCGAATGTTTAAGACGATGAGTTAATGATGTTGGATTGTGGCGGAGAGTAGCTGGCTCATAATATCTCTGCTTTCTTTTGATGCCATCCGCATGGGGGGTAGTATGCATTTTTTGGTCACACGGAATGTCAGAAACAGATTGATAGTGGCAGTAAATGCGCGGTTCTTGGTGCAGTGTTTTTGCTGAGGGTTTTTGGGCTGCGGCCGCGGTGACAGACTTCGGCCACCGAAATCCCGCGGTCGCACATGACCGTACGTATGTAGCTTTGTTGCAAGCAATGTGTGTGATGTGTTATACGTTTCAATGCCTCAGCATACAGTAGGCTTGTGGGGGGCCCAGCCCTGGGGGGTTATAGGCACTTTGGCCTACTTTGGCAATTTAGTCTACTTACATCACAACTTATTGTTTGTTGTTTGTTTGTTGTTGTTTGCACTTTATAGGTGGAATTCTTGCATCAATAAAATTTGATGACCCTTCACCCTTTGGCCTTACAAAGTGTAAGCCTTGAGCATAAACACAAACTGGCTTACCCTGATGGCGCATTCATAATATGTAACATCAATGATTACACCTGCGACAAGTTTGGGCCATGGGGCATGGTCCAACGGCTACGGAGGTTTAAATGCTCAATCATACCTGCTTGAATGAAAATGCAACATAAAACAATAGCTTACATCCTTCACCGTGGTTGTCTCTTCGCGTATTTTAAACCGGCGTATTTTAAAGCCCCCACGTATATATGTACTCGTATATTTTAAGGGGGAGGCCGCGGAATAAAATACCCGTACACATACTTTGCAACCCGGATGTACAGTGGAGTCTCACTTCAGTGTGGAACCCTGGTGGAACGATTTTCATGTCGGTGATTAACACCCTGCAAGCTCAACTCGGTGGGACACCCCATTTTCCCTAACTCGTCGAGAGGTGGAATGTTCCACGTTGCTGGTTTTGTTCCACCAATGCTAGGTTGAACAGCCGGGTGCTGGGATCTCATCCAGGTACAGTTAGAATATCGCGGCGTCAATATTCTGATCACTCTTGTAGGACTAGTAGTGCCGGATGCCGGAGCCTAGAGTGCACAGGGCTATCATCGCGCCGGGCGCCGGTCCTGCAGGGGCCGGAGGCTTAATGAGGCTTACATAATTACCAGGGGGCCGAGCGTAATTAGTCTGCGGAGGCTGTGCATATGCTAATTTGTGAGTGCTGAGGCTGGCAGTGGGTTAGCGGCGATTGAACGATCCCCTTCCTGCGTGTCAAATTTATTTTAAGTAAATAGCCGGGATATATACTGTTATGCGTCGAAGGTACTTGCGCGCATCTACGTGATAGTTAATTATTTCTGATGGAATGTTCCACATTGCTGAGTTTGTTCCACCGCTGCTGGATTGGAACGTGAACCACGGAAGTGAGATTCCACTTGACAAGTGGAATCAGTACACCGGTCTCCCGGGTGGCATCACCTGCATGATGTTGTTGCTATTAGTTCTGCTGCATGCTTAAAATAGCTATTTTCTATCAGGGCCGTTGATGATTAATCTCCTTTGTGCTATACCTAACTGTACTGCCATTTTCACTTCCATATACTCTTTCATATATGCTCAATCTGATTTATTCGATGATTACTACTACATAATAATCAAACGTGTCCATTAATTAATTAATTTATATTAATTAATTAATAATCAAATAAGTTTCAAGATCACTGAGCTCCCAAGAAGACCAGCATTTGATTGAATACAATAAGTGGAGCCCTACCACAAATGCAGCAGTTAACAGTGGCCTTAAGGTTTCTCAATCCGCACGCGGAAGCAAGAAGCCTCCAGGGTGGGAGGGAGGGGAAAGAAACAGTTAGCTGAGATACCTCGAGGCTGACTTGTGGCCGGAGCCACACAGGGGAACATACAATGTGACCGGAGTTATTCTGGCGGAGACAGAATAACGGTGCCGAGCGCCGGTTGTGGCGCGACGCACACACGTGTACGCAAGTTACGTAGCTAGCAACTAGTCTAGTGGACGTTGTGCGTAGTAATTGCGGATCATTGCCTGCCTAGCTTGCTTAAGGCATGGCCCGCCGACACACAAGCTGAATCATCCTAAATTAAGTAACACCAGCATGCGTCACACGCCGGCCTGAACAGTGCTGAAAACGCCACTACAAACAACGTGGCCACACACCCCCAGGCTAGTGCGTTAACCGTACTGTACAGGTAGTTGTACAAGGTTCCCAAGTCTGACAAACAATAAACTCGCCCATCGACCCCCTTGGGCCGGTCCGAATCCACTATACAATAATTAATCACGTCTCACTAAAGAAAACAAATCAGCCAAAGATTCGTCAAGCAGCCAGCCGACCCTACAGGTCCCCACCTAACCTCAGCTGGTGCAACCAAACACGAATCTTTGCAAGCAAGTGGTATAACACCTACAATTAATTTTCTCGGACCACTACATGTAATTAATAGCCACCGACCCTTATAAACAACCGGGTCATCCAAGGAAAATTCGGGCGAACAGGAAACCCTTTGTACAGATTATCGAATCAGTCAGCCCATGTCGCAGACAGCCTTCCACATCCAGGCCAAGGCATAGCGGCCCTATCTTCCCCGCATTCCTGAATTAAACTATATTCAGAGAAAACCGAATATATTTATCCATTGTGCATCTGCATGGTGAGCGTTAATTATTTCTCTTTATATACTTCTGCTTTAAGCAGGTTACATGCGCCTTACAGTACTGGTATACATGGCTTGCTTGCTCTTGCAATCTACAGTGCATGTGGCTAACTAGCTTTACATCGAATTTGCACCTAGTTGCCTTATTATTATGTACTACACTGTACATAGTGCACGGAAACATCTATGTATTGTAATGAATTTTATTTGAAGTGCCTTGTGTACTGTAACACATGCAAGTGGTAACGTGTCATTGGGCACCAACTACTGTTACGCATGCAGCCTGTTCTCTTTCCGAACAACGAGCTACAAGATATTGTTATCTACAAATTATACCTCTGTTGACACATGGTTGACATGTCAATATTCGAATAAAAAAATTACCGTTGGTACATACAGTATGTACATACATATGCTTGTTGCTCCTCCACATCCGAGCTGCAATCAGTGATGCCACGGCCCTTAAGGCGACCTCGATGGAACCACAACATAGTCAGTCCTTAGAGTGGTGTACAGGACGTAGGGTGTAGAGTGTGTAGGGTGTAGAGGACGTAGGGACTCAGGCCTCGTTTCAGCTCCCACCCACCCACCCACCCACCCACCCACCCACCCACCCACCCACCCACCCACCCACCCACCCACCCACCCACCCACCCACCCACCCACCCACCCACCACCCACCCACCCACCCACCCACCCACCCACCCACCCACCCACCCACCCACCCACCACCCCCACCCACCCCCACCCACCACCCACCCACCCACCCTCCCACCCACCCACCCACCACCCACCACCCACCCACCCACCCACCCACCCACCCACCCACCCACCCACCCACCCACCCACCCACCCACCCACCCACCACCCACCCACCCACCCACCCACCCACCCACCCACCCACCCACCCACCCACCCACCCACCACCCACCCACCCACCCACCCACCCACCCACGCTGCTAAGAGGGGCAACGCCTTGCGTTCGTGTACATATGCTGGCCCCCCAGCATGGTGCTACAAATATAACCAACTTGATAATGATGTGCACTGTGTTTGAAGGTGTGGTAATTATGTAGGCTGTACGTATAAAGTCTAGCACACACAAATGTAAAATAAATGTCTCTCTTGGTCAATGGGAAGGAACTCCAATGGACCGAAAACAAGAAAAGTATACAAAATTCAATGATGGACTCATTAAGGGTTCTTCCCGTGCGTACGTGCATAATAATGTGTCAACAGACCGACAACATGCATGAGGAAAGTACCTGTCAGAGAGCCCCGGTTATGTATGTACCCATCACAGTTGCGCCACGCCTGACAGCTGGCGCAGTTACAAGGTCTACATGTAGTGACATATGTAAGAAGCTACCTAGGCCTGCACTTTGGAACCACACTCAGCGTCGGCACAAAAAGCCCGGCCGGACGTGCAGTACCCTCGTGACAAGCGCTAGTATTACGCTACCTACGGCAGCTCGGTCCCCTTGGAGCCCGTCCACGCGTCATATATAAAATGAGCGAAGCTCAACAAATGCATTTCTTGTTTGTGACCATCCCGGCGAAGTTCTTTGGCCCAAAGCTACGTGAAGAATTTATTACATAGTATGAGTCCGTATGTTGTGCACAACGATTGTGTGCATGTTGATCAATGAACCCATCATATTTGTGGCCTGCCGTGTTGTGGATGCCTCACCCTTCATCGGTTGATTGCGGTGTGCAGTTTGCGAGGTGGACGACAACTGCCCGGCCGGGAGAAGCTGCGTAGACAACCAGTGTGCCCGTAAGTTAACCGACGTGCCAACTCACGTAGAAGCATCATTCCAAGCTGCCAGCCAAAGGTGGGAAGTTGTACCTGGGCAAGGTGACAGTGCATAAGGTCACAAATAAATGTCGTACTATTCGCATCCCAAACAGCAAATCTGTTACTGTGAGAGTTTTAGAGTACTGCCAGGGCTTCAAGTACATTCGTGGGTAATCGTGATATGTACACTACATAGTAACTGGGGTCCTGATATTATCAGTTTTCCCATTTTTTGCACCTGATAAACGCTGATAAACGCTGATAAACGCCTGATAATGGCCTGATAATTGCTTCTTTTGCCTGATAAAACTGATAAAAAAGGGCGCAGTTTTGACTTTTTTTCTGATGAAAAGGGGCAATAAATTATCAGAAATATCAGGAGCACTCAGGGGTGATAAATTATCAGCTTCTTTATCAGGACCATGATGAACCTAAAAAAACTGATAAAACTGGGCACAAATCATCAGGTTTATCAGTCAGCTTTGTTCAAACAACTCTGCGGTGATCAATCATCATCTTTATCAAGTGCAACGTATGCATGCAATATATATCGTCGAGAGTCATTACCATGCAATATTAATTCACAGAAATATATATAGTAGCATCAGTGATGTCACGAGCAAAAGATCAGAACATCCGTCTGATCTTTTCAACATCATCTTCACGAGCATCCAGCGGCCATGCACTCCTTTCTTGCTTTTCCACTCCAGCCTTCCTGCAATGAAAGAAGGGATTAACAAGGGATTAACAAGAAGGGATTAACAAAGCAATTACATGTATCGGCCATCAGTCAGAACACGGCATGAGAATACTAGCATCATGGCTTGTTGACAGGGAAGGGGAGGGAAACCGGGGGAGAGTGGGTGGGTGGGTAGGTGGGTGGGAGTGCGCACGTGTGTGTGTGTGAGAGAGAGACAGAGACAGAGAGAGAGAGGGAGAGAGAGAGAGAGAGAGAGAGAGAGAGAGAGAGAGAGAGAGAGAGAGAGAGAGAGAGAGAGAGAGAGAGAGAGAGAGAGAGAGAGAGAGAGAGAGAGAGAGAGAGAGAGGGGGGGAGGGGGGGGGGGGGGGGGGGGGGGGGGGGGGGGGGGGAGGGAGGGAGAGAGGCAGGGAGGGAGGGAGGGAGGGAGGGAGGGAGGGAGGGAGGGAGGGAGGGAGCGAGGGACGGAGGGACGGAGGGAGGGAGGGATGGAGGGAGGGAGGGAGGGAGTCAGGGAGGGACTCAGGGAGGGACTCAGGGAGGGAGGGAGGGAGGGAGGCAGGGAGGGAGGGAGGGAGGGAGGGAGGAGGGAGGGAGGGAGGGAGCGAGGGAGGGAGGGAGGGAGGGAGGGAGGGAGGGAGGGAGGAGGGAGGGAGGGAGGGAGGGAGGGAGAGAGAGAGAGTGAGTAAGTGAGTGAGTGAGTGAGTGAGTGAGTGAGTGAGTGAGTGAGTGAGTGAGTGAGTGAGTGAGTGAGTGAGTGAGTGAGTGAGTGAGTGAGTGAGTGAGTGAGTGAGTGAGTGAGTGAGTGAGTGAGTGAGTGAGTGAGTGAGTGAGTGAGTGAGTGAGTGAGTGAGTGAGTGAGTGAGTGAGTGAGTGAGTGAGTGAGTGAGTGAGTGAGTGAGTGAGTGAGTGAGTGAGTGAGAGTGAGTGAGTGAGTGAGTGAGTGAGTGAGTGAGTGAGTGAGTGAGTGAGTGAGTGAGTGAGTGAGTGAGTGAGTGAGTGAGTGAGTGAGTGAGTGAGTGAGTGAGTGAGTGAGTGAGTGAGTGAGTGAGTGAGTGAGTGAGTGAGTGAGTGAGTGAGTGAGTGAGTGAGTGAGTGAGTGAGTGAGTGAGTGAGTGAGTGAGTGAGTGAGTGAGTGAGTGAGTGAGTGAGTGAGTGAGTGAGTGAGTGAGTGAGTGAGTGAGTGAGTGAGTGAGTGAGTGAGTGAGTGAGTGAGTGAGTGAGTGAGTGAGTGAGTGAGTGAGTGAGTGAGTGAGTGAGTGAGTGAGTGAGTGAGTGAGTGAGTGAGTGAGTGAGTGAGTGAGTGAGTGAGTGAGTGAGTGAGTGAGTGAGTGAGTGAGTGAGTGAGTGAGTGAGTGAGTGAGTGAGTGAGTGAGTGAGTGAGTGAGTGAGTGAGTGAGTGAGTGAGTGAGTGAGTGAGTGAGTGAGTGAGTGAGTGAGTGAGTGAGTGAGTGAGTGAGTGAGTGAGTGAGTGAGTGAGTGAGTGAGTGAGTGAGTGAGTGAGTGAGTGAGTGAGTGAGTGAGTGAGTGAGTGAGTGAGTGAGTGAGTGAGTGAGTGAGTGAGTGAGTGAGTGAGTGAGTGAGTGAGTGAGTGAGTGAGTGAGTGAGTGAGTGAGTGAGTGAGTGAGTGAGTGAGTGAGTGAGTGAGTGAGTGAGTGAGTGAGTGAGTGAGTGAGTGAGTGAGTGAGTGAGTGAGTGAGTGAGTGAGTGAGTGAGTGAGTGAGTGAGTGAGTGAGTGAGTGAGTGAGTGAGTGAGTGAGTGAGTGAGTGAGTGAGTGAGTGAGTGAGTGAGTGAGTGAGTGAGTGAGTGAGTGAGTGAGTGAGTGAGTGAGTGAGTGAGTGAGTGAGTGAGTGAGTGTTGCTCCCTCCCTCTCTATAAAGTTCCCCAGTCACGCCTGACCATATGTTGTTCTTCATCCTTCCCTCCCTCCCTCCCTCCCTCCCTCCTCCCTCCCTCCCTCCCTCCCTCCCTCCCTCCCTCCTCTCCTCTCCCTCCCTCCCTCCCTCCCTCCCTCCCTTCCTCCCCTGCTCCCTCCTCTCCCTCCCTCCTTCCTCCCTCCCTCCCTCCCTCCTCCCTCCCTCCCTCCCTCCCTCCTCCCTCCCTCCCTCCCTCCCTCCCTCCCTCCCTCCCTCCCTCCCTCCCTCCCTCCCTCCCTCCCTCCCTCCTCCTCCCTCCCTCCCTCCTCCCTCCTCCCTCCTCCCTCCCTCCCTCCTCCTCCCTCCCTCCCTCCTCCCTCCCTCCCTCCCTCCCTCCCTCCCTCCTCCCTCCCTCCCCCTCCCTCCCTCCCTCCCCTCCTCCTCCCTCCTCCCTCCTCCTCCCCTCCCTCCTCCCTCCTCTCCTCCCTCCCTCCCTCCCTCCTCCCTCCTCCTCTCCCTCCTCCTCCCTCCTCCCTCCCTCCCTCCCTCCTCCCTCCCTCCTCCTCCTCCCTCCCTCTCTCCTCCCTCTCCCTTCCCTCCCTCCCTCCCTCCCTCCCTCCCTCCCTCCTCCTCCCTCCCTCCCTCCCTCCCTCCTCCCTCCCTCCTCCCTCCCTCCCTCCCTCCTCCTCCCTCCCTCCCTCCCTCCCTCCTCTCCCTCCTCCCTCCCTCCCTCCCCTCCCTCCCTCCCTCCCTCCCTCCCTCCTCCCTCCCTCCCTCCCTCCTCCCCTCCCTCCCCTCCCTCCTCCTCCCTCCCTCCCTCCCTCCCTCCCTCCCTCCTCCCTCCTCCCTCCCTCCCTCCTCCCTCCTCCCTCCCTCCTCCCTCCCTCCTCCCTCCCTCCCTCCCTTCCTCCCTCCCTCCCTCCTCCTCCTCCCTCCCTCCCTCCCTCCTCCCTCCTCCCTCCCTCCCTCCTCCCTCCCTCCCTCCCTCCCTCCCTCCCTCCCTCCCTCCCTCCTCCCTCCTCCTCCCTCCCTCCCTCCCCCTCCCTCCCTCCTCCCTCCTCCCTCTCCTCCTCCTCCTCCTTCTTCTTCCCCCCCCTCCCTTCCTCCCACCCTCCCTCAGTTAAATAATGCGAAACACATTACTTATGGAACTTGCGCACTTGCAAAACTAATGCGTTTCGCATCGAGCTTAAGGTGACGGTCCCGGCACGATTTTATGGTGCTGAAAAATTGGCGGTAGGTCCGTCCGTACAGTGTTGCTCCCTCCCTACTATAAAGTTCCCCAGTCACGCCTTGACCATATGTTGTTCTTCATCCTTCCTCCCCTTCCCTCCCTCCTCCCCCTCCCTCCCTCTCTCCTCCTCCTCCCTCCTCCCTCCCTCCCTCCTCCCTCCCTCCCTCCCTCCCTCCCTCCCTCCCCTCCTCTCCTCTTCTCCCTCCCTCCCTCCTCCCTCCCTCCCTCCCTCCTCCCTCCCTCCTCCTCTCCTCCCCTCCCTCCTCCCTCCCTCTCCCTTCCCTCCCTCCTCCCTCCTCCCTCCCTCCCTCCCTCCTCCTCCTCCCTCCCTCCCTCCCTCCTCCCTCCCTCCCTCCCTCCCTCCCTCCCTCCCTCCCTCCCTCCATCCTCCTCCTCCCTCCCTCCCTCCCTCCCTCCCTCCCCCCTCCCTCCCTCCTCCCTCCCTCCCTCCCTCCCTCCCTCCCTCCCTCCCTCCCTCC
>RPFO01001056.1:0-47500 GCA_009746045.1 Mesostigma viride
GTGGGGCTCGGCGTACCTTCGTGCTCTTCCATGGCCCCCCCATTCGCCTTGGCTCCCAGCCACTACTCGGTGGCGCTCCGGCACCAGCTATTTGCCCCGCAGCCTCTTGTTCCGGCCGGGCGGCCTTGTGGTAGCTGTGGGCAGCCGCTGGATCCCACGGGGACTCACTACCTTGCCTGCATGGGGGCCAACAGAATCAGAATTGGTATTTGTATTTGCACACTGTCCTCCTGACGGTGGTGCTCGCCATGATTCGGTCAGTTTTCCCCCACGCGAACATCCGGTCCGAGGATGCGGATGGCGCTGCCTTCTATTCCCCCAACCACCGGCCTGACATCGTGGTGCTGGACTTTGAGGGGGGTGGCCGGCATCTGCTTATTGACGTTTCGGTGGCGCGGCCCTTGGCTCTTAGCCACGTGGCTGGGGCCTCCCTCACGGCAGGTTACACGGCGGACCGGGCGGAGCGGGCCAAGCTCCTGGCCTACGGCGACGTCGGGCACCATCGTGTGGTGCCCTTTGTCCTGGAGGAGTTTGGGGCCATGGGGCCCCTGACCTCCGCCTTCTTCAAGGAGTGCTGCCGGCTCCGGAGGACCGGCTGGACCTGGAGGGCCAGCGGGCCCCATGGTCGGCGCGGACCTGGACGTCATATTGGCGTCAGCGCTTGTCGGTGGCGCTGACTCGGGCCATGGCTGACATCATGCTCCGCCGTACGCGGCTGATTTTGCGGTGCAGCAGGGCTATTAGGTTCCTCCCGTTAGGCGTTTCCATTGGTCTTATCGTAGTATAGAGCTTTGACATGGCTCTGTATATAGGTTTATAGCTGGGCGTTTGCTTTGGTTTGAGTGATTTCACTCTGCTGTAAGTAATTATATTTTTAATACATAGGAAGGAGTGACTATGTACTCCACCCTATGTACCCCAAGAGTACATAGGGTGGCACCCTATGTACTCCAAGAGTACATAGGGTGGAGTACATAGTGTCTCCAATGCAGCAGCACTCCGCTATGTACTCGACTCATGACGACTGCCCGAAGCAGTTCCTCTGCGAGTGAGCCACGTGGATCGGGGCCGACGCGTCGCCTTGATTTTTGAATTTCCGAACGCGCCAGACCATACCGCCGCGTTACATTTTGCACGAGCGCACGCTTGAAAGCCTCACCAGTGCCCAGAACGCAGCACCAGTGCCCAGAACGCAGCACCAGTGCCCAGAACGCAGCACCAGTGCCCAGAACGCAGCGCAGCAGCGGAAAATATGGGAAAGCGCCGGACTGACATGGCGGCACCAAAGGGTGCAGCGACCACAAAGGGCGGGGTCTCGGCACGCGAGGCCCAGGGAGAAAGAAGGCGAGGCGAGCCGACGAGGAAAAAACGACCACTGGGGAAGCAGGAGGAGAACCTGGACTCGGAGGAGACATAGAAACCTCCAACGACTCCGACGACGAGGACGACGAGTATATAGACGATGGTTGGACACCACGCCTCAAGGGTGGGCAGGACAAGGGCTCGGGCCGCAAGGGGAAGACTAGGAAAGCTGAGGCAGGCAGCGGGGGCGCTACTCGCAGGCTGACCCTAGCGGGACAGCCGCGGACGTCCGCCAACTCAAGAGCGACATGGCGAAGCAGAAAGAAATGACCGACAAGATGTATGAGATGCTTCAACAGTTACTGGACCAGGGTCGGCAGCCCCGGTCGCAGGAGGCCACGCCCACACAGCCGACCCGGCTTTCCAGTGCCTCAGGTCCTGAGGGGAGCCCGGCGAGCGACGCTCGCGGCTCGATCGACGCTGGCTTCGTTCCAGTCTTCGAATGGGTAAACCCCTCTGCTGTATTAGGGGAACCCTTTAAAGTGCATCATTCCGTATGGTTCTCCTTGGAGTTGTTTGGGGTGATTATGATCTACGAAATGCAAATGCAATCAACAGTACTTGTCACGTGTTCGTTCATTCTGGTGTGTGTTTTTTGTGGTCTCGCAGTGGAAAAAGAAGGAGATCCAGGCTGCGTTTGACGACATGGATGGCCACTTTCTCACCCCTGAGGCCATGGACCAGGAGGATGACGGGGGGCTGTGGAAGAAGTATGTTGCCATCGTGGCGGACGTGGCCATCAGAACAATTACATGCGGCAGGGCAGGAGGGAGGCCGCCGCCAAGCACGCAGCATCGGCAATGAGATGCCACCTGACATCAACCAGGTCCAATGCCAAGAAGCAGATTCGAAAGATGACGCTGGACAACAAGAAGTACGTTGAGGCGGCGGCAGCGCCAGCCGGCGACATCCGCAAGGGGCGTAAACGCCTGGTATATGACGTAAGTAGGTACTTACGGGTCACTTTGCTGCTCAACTAGGTTTAATGGGTGGTGGCCTGTATACGTGTGGACTAAAAACGATATGGTAAAGCCTTGCTGTTCTTCCTTGTGCCCTTTGCAACATCATGCATTATATATCCATGCTGTCGTATGCATTACATTCTACACTTGCTCACTGTCATGTATGTGTGTACGCTTGCAATTGGACTTGCTCGTGGTGTCAATGCGCAGTTCCTCCTTCGCAAGTTCAAGCACTGGAACGTGGACACGATGAAGCAGCGAAAGGTCCTGATTGACCATGTCGGCCTTGTGGTAGACTCCGTGTGGGAAGCTGAGGCTGACATGAGGGCCAAAGCTAGCTGGCCTCGTGGCGAGGAAGTTTCTGACCACCGCTGACGCAGCCAAGTTAGATGCAGACCTGGACGACCTCATTGAGGAGGAAGCACTGGACGAGTGATGATAAATGGCATTAGCGGAAGACAATAATGACTATCCACAACTTGTGCACGGTATACAATGGCATCAGGCCATGCCTTGGCTGGACCCCAAGTCCAGACTTACCACCAGCTGGTAATGTTACGCTAGGTGGAACCTTGTATTATGGCAGGACCTTGAAGACATTGATGATGATACTGCCTTTGAATACTCTGTGTTTTTCTGATGTGAGCCAATGATGCTATGTGTTTTATCATGGTGGGCCGCACCTTGTCTTTTACACTTACACTTATGGTTCTCTGAATAAATTATTTTTATATCATATGTGCATAATAAATTGTTAGAGACTGTCTAAATCAAATCCTGCATTTGAGATCCATAACCAAGACGGTAACTAGTTATGGGTTTGGTTACTGGGCCATAATAACCATGGCAGTAACCAGGCCTGTTTACGGGGCAATAACTAGTAGTGGTTACTGGCCTGGTTACGGGCCAGTAACCACAGGCCCGTAACCTGCCCCAGTACATAATACCGGACCAGTAACCATGGCAATAACCAGGACCATTTACGGTGCCGTAACTAGTAATGGTTACTGGCCAGGTTACGGGCCGTAACCAGGACAGTAGCCATGCCCGAGACTGGCCCGTAACCTATGCTGATGCCAAATACCGGACCCGTAACCATGCCAGTAACCATGCCCGTTTACGGGTCAGTTACTTGTACAGGTTACGGGTCAGTTACTTGTACGGGCCAGTTACGGGTCCCGTAACCAGGCTAGTAACCCATCCCGGTTATCAGAACTGGTCCCGTAACCATGCCGGTAACCCATCCCGTTCTCAGAACTGGTCCCGTAACCATATCAGTTTACCGCCCGGTAACTTCTACTTGGGCCGTAACCATGCCCGTAACCAGATAGGTTACGGGCATGGTTACGGCTCCGGTAAAAGTTACCGCCCAGTAAACGTTCCGGTAACTACTATTACCGCCCAGTAACCATTACCGGCCGGTATTTAGTCTGTCGCGTTTAAGGTTACCGGCCGGTAACCTGGCCGGTAACCTTAAACGTACATGGTTACTGGCCAGTAACCGCCCCGGTAACCTCAACCGGGGCGTTTATGCCCCGTAAAATTAACTCCTAGTGATCCGGGTCTTTTCTCGACCCGGTCACGAACACGAACACTGACCTGGGAGAGTACCCGAACCCGAACACGAACATGTTCGGTACATTGCCAGGTGACCCGAACACGAACACGAACATGTACTGTTTAGGGTCAAGTGACCCAAACCCGAACCCGAACATTACCCGAACATTACCCGAACATTTTACCGAACACGAACAATTCATTAAATAAATTATAATAAGTGAGAAACTATACATAGTTTGTTGTCACTTTTCCTTAAATACATGATGTACTATTAATCATTACGTAATAATCATTACCTGAACTAGTCCGGTCGTGCTTAGACAATTCTACAGACTACAACCGTACAACAGCTTTGCTCTTGCCAGCGTGTCGGCGGACTAAAATCTAAGGCCTTTTCATCAGAGAATCGTTGCCGAGTCGTCTCACTGGATGGTACTACAAGGATTCCGCCAGAAAATGTTCGGTACCGGGTCAGAGGCGAACATGTTCGCCCGGTTCCCAGGGTGACCCGAATACGGACACGAACATGTTCTGAAAGTTTCCAGGTGACCCGAACCCGAACAGCACATGTTCGGCCGAACATTTTTGCCGACCCGAACACCGCACATGTTCGGTATCCGCCCGAACATGTCCGTGTTCGGTATGCGGCGGATGTGCCAGCCCTAGGAATAGGGGATGAAAATCCGTCAATCCATCCACCCATCCATCCATCCATCCACCGAAGGAAATTTGTCCCGAATTTGCAAGCATAAGGGTGAGGGTCTTCCGAAAATTGGCTCCGCCGTAGAGTTTCAACGGGCAAGTTGCAAACACGCACGTTACTTGATACGGTATACATGAGTTGTTGTTGTTGTTGTTGTGGTGGTGGTGGTGGTGGTATACATGAGTACATAAATCTGTATCGCAAACCACTGACCAGCCATTTGTACCTACTTTAAGATCTCTTGCCCAAAACCAGCCCTGCGATCTTAAAGCTGAAATTTCAAGAGAAGGGATTATTGGATATATTTGGAATAAACGTAAGGTAATCCACCCGGCTAAGGGCCACCTTAATTGCAAAACTCCTGGCATTCCCAGGACTGGGCAGATTGTCATTCTGAGCACGGATTTGGAATCAGCGACATCGACTTCGCATGGTAAAATTCTTGTTGGGACCGTTTTGGCACGTTTTGGGGTGGGTGGGTGGGTGGGGGGCGGGGAGGCAAAGTCGGGTTAAGGGCCACCCCTGTTTTTTAGCAGGAAAAAGCAGGGGAAAGCGGGGAAAGGCCTTGGTTACATGGCTAGCGGTTTATTAAATTATTCTGCGCAGCATGCAGCGCCTAACACAGGTGGGCTTCCAGTTTGCTAGCTGCTTCCATTGACGGCTGAGAACCCTGAACTGAAGACGCAGAACAGCTGAGTTACAGACTTCGTGAGGGGATGGCAGAAGACACGTCCGGGCATCCAGCATTCCCCCAGAGGATGCTGGATGCTGGCTTAGTTGACTATAGGCACTTTAAAGCCCTCGTCATCGTCACAATGAAAGACGCCGAGGGCAACGCTCCCAAGCAACCGACTGTAGAATTGTATCACCGGCGGGTTCCTTCTCGAGGTTGTTCCAGAGGAGAAATTGCGGGAATGCAGCTGGAACGACTATCAAAAACTGTTTAAGAAAGAGCACGCTACCACCGATGCTTGGAAGCAGCTGCGACAGCTGGCCACCTGAATTGTGTTCAAGTTTTCAATAAAGTCTTTGCATGGTTGTGTGATTGATGAGCCGTGATTTGCCATGAACTAGTCTAACTTATTATGGCACATCAAGCGACCACATATAGGGCCACCTGAATTGTGTTCAAGTTTTCAATAAAGTCACTGCATGGTTGTGTACGTGATTGATGAGCCGTGGTTTGCCGTGAACTAGTCTAACTTATTATGGCACATCAAGCGACCACATAGGGCCACCCTGAATTGTGCCAAGGTGTGTGGGTGTGTCAAAAGTGTTCGATTGTTGTGTTACTTGCCATATCGAGCAACAACATGGAATCATAGATCCATTAAGACATATGAAGTGAGATCGACAACTATTCTATTGCAGTTGTGAAACAACTAATTTAGTTAGACATTAGTTACTTCCTTGGTCGTGGTCGTGTGCGTGTGCGTGTGCGTGTGCGTGTGCGTGTGCGTGTGCGCGTGCGCGTGCGTGTGCGTGTGCGTGTGCGTGTGCGTGTGCGTGTGCGTGTGCGTGTGCGTGTGCGTGTGCGTGTGCGTGTGCGTGTGCGTGTGCGTGTGCGTGTGCGTGTGCGTGTGCGTGTGCGTGTGCGTGTGCGTGTGCGTGTGCGTGTGCGTGTGCGTGTGCGTGTGCGTGTGCGTGTGCGTGTGCGTGTGCGTGTGCGTGTGCAGGATTGAGTGTGGGCAAGGGCAAGTGCAATGGCAAAATATCTAGAACCTTGATGTCTAATCACTGCAAGAAAATGTCCTCAAATGAGGACATTTTAAAGATGGATACCATTTGTAATAACTCACACATGTCAACACATCCATGGGTACGGTATGGAACCATTAACTTTTATGATATGCTTGAGCAAGAGTTGAAATGCTTTACATCCATGAAATATGCTCATTTTATTATTGTTTACGATTTATGAATGCAGGGGGGTCGTTACAGGAGTGACCAAAAAGCACTCTGACAAGTCATGTTCAATGTGCCAAGAAAGAAGGCATGGCCAGGTCATGGCTGGTCCTGAAAATGCACCGAGGGTGCCCACAACATGTCTACGTTACACCCTCGCTATCCTAGACCCTGCAGCCTGCCAGGGGGGGGGGCACAAAATGTAACTGGCAGCCAGGGACGATGGTGCAGGCCAAATAGCAGGTGTAAAGCTAGCTCAGTCCAAAGAGTGAAACAAGAAGCAAATATTTGCGTAGGCCAAGGTTAGGTCCAAGATTGTCGTTAGAGGCTTGGCTGCCACCACGGTGCTAAACCATGATGCTGAAGCCTCGCATTATCAAGGAGACAACCAGCGCAGGCCAGAAATCGGGAGAATCCGGACCATGGTAGCTTGAGCCTGCCGTTATCTTGTCCGCGTGTTCGAGTCGTTCAGGATGATGAAGATGAATGGTGATGGAAAAGTGTATCCTTGTGCATTGAAATTATGGCTGGCTTACGTGTAGAGCGACTAGATGACCTAGACGGTGGGGCCGGAAACAGCATGCTTGATCAGGGCGTGTGTTTCGAGCCTAACTGAAGCCTCGCATTATATATGAAACATATACTGAAAAGAGGCACATATTGTAACACAATAACAATGTAAACATGACAAGCTCAAGTTTCCAAGCCAGTCTTCATCACTTGGACAAGAGTTAAAGCGTTAGAAACATATGAAAATCAGAATATGGGCAACATCCCAGCAATCCTTGAAAAGCTTCAGGCAGTATATGTGTTAAATAAAACAACCACATTGCAATTAAACACAGCGACTTCTACTTGCTGCTGTTTTGACATCGCAAGACCGTTTACCTTTTCAGTGACGCAACGGGAAAAGAAAGCACTGTCCAGCAAACTTCCGTAATTCCGCTTTGTCGCCGTTTACCGAAACAGCGATAACATTTTTGTCGCGAGGGTTTTCTAGCTCCAACTCGGACCAGCCAGCAGCAACCTCTATTGGCACCCGTGATCATTACTATCATAATACGCCGTCTAGGTCATCTAGTCGCTCTACACGTAAGCCACGAACACGCGGACAAGATAACGGCAGGCTCGAGCTACCATGGTCCGGATTCTCCCGATTTCTGACCTGCGCTGGTTGTCTCCTTGATAATACGCCAACCCCTTCAGGGTGACATCCGTTGTCACGACTCGACGGCTTATGGTCGTCATAGGGAATGAACGCCGGTTCATATGGAACAGTGAACAAGCTGCTTGTCGAGCTTTATGCGGAGCACGTAACCTTGGGCAACGATCGTTGCTCAATCCATACGATGCAAGTACCGACTGGATACATACGAAGCAACGACCGACAACAAACAGCTGGAATTACGGCATGGCTTGGAGGCAACCGCTGGCCCTTCCCTTGCAGCTACGCCGCCAGCCCGCCACAGTTGTGCAATATTCTGGTCATTTCCAGGTAAATAGGTGTACGTTTATTCCAAATATAACCAGTAGTTAATCCCTGCTAAGCCTAGGGTATCAAGATGTCAGTGGCTCCAGGAAGGGTTTTTGGAAATCACACCCGGTGTTGGCAACACCCGATGACAGATGACAATGACGAGAGGCTACGGTACGCGTCGATAAATACGGGTAACGCTTGCGAAAGGAACGGTGTGGGCCGATAAATACGGGTAACGCTTGCAGACGCGGCGGCATAAGCCGGAAACATCGTGATCAGGGACGAAACGAACGGAAAGCGCAGCCTACTGGCTCATACTTGCGAAACCGTTTGTGGGTCAAGATGGCGGCCTGTGGGCCATACCATGCCAAGGCGGCCGCGTAAAGTGTTTATGAACGATGATTTTGAACGTGGCGTAAAAACGACTTCCTGGCCACCACGCCGTTGCACCCGGTTCTCGGTAGAGCTTGCCGCATCACAGCACTATCGGGTTGAGCCGTCAGAGACTGCTAACGTGTTCAAGGTTTCCTTTGTTGGAGAATGTTCAAATGTGAAGGAGAAGCTTGATCTGTGCTTGGATTCCTGTGGTCAGGCACAAAAGGAACGTTTGGTTACGACCGGGGAGGACGGCCATGTTTTGGAGTGCACATGCCAATTTCCAGCCTTTGTAGGCCTCCCATGCCGCCATTGTTTAGCCGTTGAGGTGCATCTTCATCAGTGCAAGCAGGTGCCGATTCAATTGGTGTGCGATAGGTGGAAGCAACCCTAGCCGGACACTATTGAGAGCCAGCTACAATTCCAACAGATGGTAACTGTACACCCTGAGAACAGCCGTGATGATGATGTCAACGTGGATGTCGCTCAAGGCACGGAGCCTACGTATACTGACATTCTCGCTCACATGAAGGCATGGGCTTCTTTGGCGCATGAGGGTCGTTGTGGCTCGGATTTTCTCAGGCATTGTAAGTCATACTGACAGCAGAAGACACTGCCATAAAGTCAGGTCAGTCACAATGCGACATTGCCGGGAGGGGATGGAAGTGCTGCTCGCTTGGTAGAAAACCCTTTAGGTCCTCCACCCCGTGGTCGGGGAAAACAACCACGTAAACAAAGAGCACACCATCCCAACGAGCCACCCACGTCAAAACGCAAGGTCTCTGCAACTCTTGGTGGAAGCGTTGTCGGTGAGGCTACGGGTACTTCGAAGCGGGCCCGGGCCCGATGCGGGTTCGTTGCTTCTCTTGGTCACGGCAACTGCCCTAGCAATGCCGCGTCTGCTCCAAGTGTTGGCAGTGCTTGTTCGCAACCCCAACTCCCATGAGCGAATATGAAACTGCAACCTCGATGCACCTTCACGAGGTCAATGCCCTCATGGATCATTTGGAGGTATTTGCTGGCAATGTTGCTAGCATGGCAGCGCTTGCTTAGTGCAATAGGGAAGGTGCAACTTCTATGCACCACAGGCTGCCTACATCCTTTCCGGCACATCCATCTTCACGTTAACAATCCTAAGTGGGACAACATGTGTATCCTGGCTACATTTCATCTGTGTTTGTTGTAAGTTGGTGCGTTTCCTCGGCCATAAAACTTCGTATCAACATTGAACATCTTCTTGCCGTAGTGTAATATGAGTATCTCAAACATATGTGCCGGGCCATTGTCTTGCTCCCGAACATTTTGCGGTGTTTGGCTTTAAGCACTATAATGGAATGTTGGAGTTGTGGTGTCCATTGTAGTGCTTGTTGGCTGCCTCCATGATCGTGAGATGTGGCCTTGAATCTCATGTGTGTATTTTCTTTCAACGATGGACTTGAGTGCTTGGTTTCTTTGCGTTACTTATACATGTGGCGCCAACTCCTCCCAAATGTACAAGGCCACCCCCAGACATGCAACCATGCCCTTGTTTACACACTTGCAGGTGCGGCGCATGGTGGACGGACCTACGTGGCGCTGCATGCGACATATCTTCTTGCTGCTGCGGCCCGGCTACTATTGCTACACTTATCATCAAGGATGTGGCATATCAGTGGTGCCATCATCATAATGCTTGGCAACGTTTGAAGCTCAATCAGCCATCATGGTGTGGACAGTAGGCCTAGTGGCCCTTGCTTGCGATGGAGCCGTGGTGCCACCATCACTTCCCCCGGTGGACATCTGTGCTTCCCATCAGTTCCAACGTTCACTACATGTGTTGAGCCACTCATGTTGACGGTGGTTCAAGCATGGTTGAAGCCAGCCTGAAGTGGCTGGTTTGGCATGTGCCGATTTAGTGGCTAGACGAGTAGTGGGCTCTCAACCCACTCGGGTGCAAAAAGCGAATCTTCACTGGTAGTTTGACATGTCAGGCTTTGTTGGTGAAAGCTCGTGTAGGCTGTCCAACTGAGTGGTGGTTTCAATGGCCGCCGCCGCCTCCTCCTCCGGGCCGCCGCCGCCTCCTACGGGCCGCTGCCGCCTCCGGGCCGCCGCCGCCGCCTCCTATGGGCCGCTGCCGCCTCCTGGCCGCCACCGCCTCCTCCGGGCCGCCGCTGCCGCCGCCGCCTCCGGGCCGCCGCCGCCGCCGCCGCCTCCTCCGGGCCGCTGCCGCCTCCGGGCCGCCGCCGCCTCCTCCGGGCCGCTGCCGCCTCCAAGCCGCCACCGCCTCCTCCGGGCCGCCGCCGCCTCCTCCTCCTTCGGGCCGCCGCTGCCGCCGCCGGCTCCGGGCTGCTGCCCCCGCCGCCTCCTCTGGGCTGCCTCCGCCTTAGCCGGGCCGTCGCCGCCGCTGGCGTTGGGTAGTGCCATGCATTGTGGTACCAACCCAAGGTTGCTGTGGGAGTTCCCTTGAACCCTGAGTGCCCCCCCTCAGGATAAAATTACTGGATGTTCCCTAGCAACCGCCACCATTAGGGAGGACAGTCAATACTTGCTGACCCACATTTGCTTGACATGTCAATATGTAACAACCAAATCTGACTTGTTGTTACATCCTGAGTTTTGTAATAGTTTGGGATTTTATTTGAGGCCTTTTGGACAAGTATTGAGCTAGTTATGAGGTTTCCCACGTGCAGAGATATTTGGAGACCCTTTGTCAACTGACTTGTTTAGACCCTCATTGGTCGTGGCCTGATCCACGTGGGGTTATTAGTTGGTCGGTTCTGCCAAGTCTTAAATGATCCTTTAGGACTCCAGTGCTTATCAAGATTCGGTGATTCCACGTCTGGATTCTGCCAGGCTGGTTTGTGTGCTCTTCTGTTACGTGTGTAGTTAGAGGGACGAAAGAATCTTACCTTGTGATGCTGTAACCTGATTGGTCCATTTCAGGCGAACGGTGGAGCATGCTCGACATGCACGTTGATATTAGGACGTATGGGTTGCCATTGCTGGAACGTTTGTTGTGATCTAATCTAACATGGTATAATAAGGTTCGCATTATTCATCCATCCTCAAAGCCTCTTGCTCGTTGACCACTTTCAGTTCCACAGAAGTAGTCAAGGATATTACTTGTCTGGCATGGCGGTGCGGACACGGAGATTCGGCTAGCAGACATCATTTACGCAGACCACACCACCCTCTTCGAGGACACTGAGCACGTGCAGACATGGCTTGACTGCCTGGCTCTCGAGGCCCGTGCAGTGGGGCTTGAGGTCAGCAAGAAGACAGAGGCCCTGGCGGTTGGGCTCACCAACTCAGCGCCGCCCCTCTATCTCCTAGACGGCTCTCGAGTCCTGTATCGGGACCGCGTTAAGCTGCTGGGCAGCCTGCTCCCTAGCTGCGAGGTTGATGTGGACCACCGCATCTCCCTCGCCTGGCACGCTTTACGCCAGTACCGGGCCCTGTGGCGCAAGCCCCTGGGCAAGATCGAGAAACAGGACCTGTTCAAGGTCCTCGTCCTTCCTGTTCTCACGTATGGCGCCGAGACGTGGACCCTCACCGCCGACCTGGCCCGCAAGCTGGACGGCGCGGTCACCAGCATGCTGCGTTCCATTTTCAGAGTAGGATATGCTGCTCATGTCCGCAATGAGGACCTGTACCAGGGCATGCCCTATATCACCAGCACAATTAAGCAACGCCGCCTGCAGCTAGTAGGGCACCTAGCTCGCACCAACCAGGTAGACACCTCACGTGGCCCCCCGCAGGACTGCGACCAGCCCAGCCTGGCCGGCACCTCCTGACGTGGGCTGGGCCCAGTGATGTTAGACGCCGCAAGGCCCGCACCTTCAAGGAACAGCTAGTAGAGGACATAGGGGGCCTAGGCCTCTCCGTGATTTGGAAGAAGATGATGGACAAGTGGGCCCAGGTCATAGAGGACAACGAGCCCCCCCCAGTGGGGAAGCGCCCGCGTGTGCAATCCCGCGGGAGGCACGCTAGATAGCTCCCCCTAGGGCAGCGTGCGGCTGCCTAGATAGTTAGCATGCTGTTAGATAGATGTAGTATGTCGCCAATGTAGATAGATTAGACCGGTAGGAATGTTTGCACCCATCCATCCATCCATCGGGGTTAATGCTCCGTGACTCCCCAACGGGAGCACGAGTCTAATTAATTAATTAATTAATTAATTACTTGTCTAACTTACTGAGATAACTAGACACAAATCACACAATGATCAAGGAGACAATTATATTTCTTGATCAACGCATCTCTCGATTTCTGGCCTGCGCATGCGCTGGTTGTCTCCTTGATATTTCTTGATCAACGCATTGCAGTCCAATGTGGTGTGAGCAATTGTTTGTAAAGCCGCGGTATTCTGATCAGGCACTCCGCAAAGGTGAAAACCATTTGCGTTCAGTGCCGGGCCGCGGAAAACGCGGAAAAACGCGATCTGCAAATGAATCCGACCGGAATCGAACTGGGGACCTCTCGCACCAATTTTGCTGACTATAGGACGGACGTCTCCGGTTACCATGGCATCGCCAACTTACACCTACAGTCATCCGCAAAAGTTCCCCTGTCCGGGGAGTGATGCAAGCCGCGGTATGATTGTGTGCACGAGTTTAATTCATCAACCCCGATGGATTCGATTGACTAGATTAATTGAAGATATAACGGCAGGCTCGAGCTACCATGGTCCGGATTCTCCCGATTTCTGGCCTGCGCTGGTTGTTTCCTTGAGATTAAGTGAGACAACTATGCATGCCTGAGATGTATTAATTAATTAACTAATTAAAATCCTGCTAGCTCCCGTTGGGGAGTCATGGAGCATTAATCGCGACGGATGGATGGATGGATGGATGGATGGATGGATGGATGGATGGATGGATGGATGGATGGATGGATGGATGGATGGATGGATGGATGGATGGATGGATGGATGGATGGATGGATGGATGGATGGATGGATGGATGGATGGATGGATGGATGGATGGATGGATGGATGGATGGATGGATGGATGGATGGATGGATGGATGGATGGATGGATGGATGGATGGATGGATGGATGGATGGATGGATGGATGGATGGATGGATGGATGGATGGATGGATGGATGGATGGATGGATGGATGGATGGATGGATGGATGGATGGATGGATGGATGGATGGATGGATGGATGGATGGATGGATGGATGGATGGATGGATGGATGGATGGATGGATGGATGGATGGATGGATGGATGGATGGATGGATGGATGGATGGGTGCACACAATCCCACCCGTCTATTCTATCTAGTAACAAACAATCCTGCTAGTCTATCTTATCTAGCTAGAGTGTGCCAGACCCTAGGAGTCTTGCCTAGATATATACTCACTAGTAGATATGCTCTAGTTGTCTCACATCATTGTCTCACTTAATAATTAATATGTGTGAATGCACGTAGTTTCACAATAATGACCAACTAGTGGCCGGGAGTACCTGTTCACGTGCCCCGTTGAGGGCTTATATATATCGTCGAGGCAAGAAGCAACCATTTATCAAGGAGACAATGCAACAACCAGCGCAGGCCAGATAATTTATACCAAGTCCTCAATTTGCATGATTTTTCAATTGCTCCTTATCCAATTACAATTTACAACACATACGCATGAATCATAGAGCTTTGTGTGCTACAACGCAGACAGTTCTGGCGCTCCCGGTCGTCATCTTGCCGACACCGGGCCACTGCGGTCGTCACCCGGCACCCCTCACCCGACCCCACTGCACAGCACAAACCTGCTTCCTAGAATTGGCCTGCAGCCGAGAAGGGCGCCAATGCCGTGTAGAAACTCATGATGTGAACGGCATGTGGTCAGTGGTCACAAGCGCCAAGGACACCTAGTGGCCTTTACCTGCCCCAAACCACAACATCCCAAGCATGCCTTTATCTGCGGAGCAGCTGATCCTGAAGTGGCCATCCCGCCCTTACGACACATAACACCGACCATGCCACCATGGGACCTGCGTCCTGCTATAAAATATTTGCCTTGATATCGTCGTCTTGTGCCCGCACGTCCATGGAGGTTGAAATTACTTATTAACATGCGAATATAATCAATGAGGCATGAAAATTGTTGCGCACAACCCGCCGGATTCCCTCCACAGCACAGCCGAAGGAACCAATCTAACAGCCCTGTTTTCTTGACTAGTTTGTCATACCAGCTAGCACCGCAACACAATACTAATTCGGCCGTTGATTGACATTTCCCCAGCCTACTTGACTGGCACAGATGCCGCTAAATTCTTTCGGTCCGTCAATTCCTTTGGTGTGGAGTTGAATTTATTATACTAGGCCAAAGTCCCCCCGCGGCTCGCGCCCTGGCCATGGTGAAATTGGTGATGGACCCTGGATGGACTTTGAAGTTTTCTGCCTTCCATCCTGCGGCGAGGCTCCGCTTGGCAGTTGACGCGCCAGCATTTTCTTCTGTCATTTGTACTTACGCACCATAAGTTTACGCGCCGGGGCGCGTGCGATCGATACAGTTCGCACAGGCATGTGCGTCGGCGCCCTCAGTAGTATGAGCCAGTAGGCTGCGCTTTCCGTTCGTTTCGTCCCTGATCACAACGTTTCCGGCTCATGCCGCCGCGTCTGCAAGCGTTACCCGTATTTATCGGCCCACACCGTTCCTTTCGCAAGCGTTACCCGTATTTATCGACGCGTACCGTAGCCTCTCGTCATTGTCATCTGTCATCGGGTGTTGCCAACACCGGGTGTGATTTCCAAAAACCCCTCCAGGAACGTGCGTGTTTGCAACTTGCCCGTTGAAACTCTACGGCGGAGCCAATTTTCGGAAGAACCTCACCCTTCTGCTTGCAAGTTCGGGACAAATTCGGTGGATGGATGGATGGATGGATGAATGGATGGATGGATGGATGGATGGATGGATGGATGGATGGATGGATGGACGGATGGATGGATGGATGGATGGATGGATGGATGGATGGATGGATGGATGGATGGATGGATGGATGGATGGATGGATGGATGGATGGATGGATGGATGGATGGATGGATAAATGGATGGATGGATGGATGGATGGATGGATGGATGGATGGATGGATGGATGGATGGATGGATGGATGGATGGATGGATGGATGGATGGATGGATGGATGGATGGATGGATGGATGGATGGATGGATGGATGGATGGATGGATGGATGGATGGATGGATGGATGGATGGATGGATGGATGGATGGATGGATGGATGGATGGATGGATGGATGGATGGATGGATGGATGGATGGATGGATGGATGGATGGATGGATGGATGGATGGATGGATGGATGGATGGATGGATGGATGGATGGATGGATGGATGGATGGATGGATGGATGGATGGATGGATGGATGGATGGATGGATGGATGGATGGATGGATGGATGGATGGATGGATGGATGGATGGATGGATGGATGGATGGATGGATGGATGGATGGATGGATGGATGGATGGATGGATGGATGGATGGATGGATGGATGGATGGATGGATGGATGGATGGATGGATGGATGGATGGATGGATGGATGGATGGATGGATGGATGGATGGATGGATGGATGGATGGATGGATGGATGGATGGATGGATGGATGGATGGATGGATGGATGGATGGATGGATGGATGGATGGATGGATGGATGGATGGATGGATGGATGGATGGATGGATGGATGGATAGATGGATGGATGGATAGATGGATGGATGGATGGATGGATGGATGGATGGATGGATGGATGGATGGATGGATGGATGGATGGATGGATGGATGGATGGATGGATGGATGGATGGATGGATGGATGGATGGATGGATGGATGGATGGATGGATGGATGGATGGATGGATGGATGGATGGATGGATGGATGGATGGATGGATTTGCTGAGCTTCGCTCATTTTATATATGACGCGTGGACGGGCTCAAAGGGGACCGACCTGCCGTAGGTAGCGTAAGACTAGCGCTTGTCACGAGGGTACTGCACCGGCCGGCCCTTTTTGTGCCTATAGGCTGAGTGTGGTTCCGGAGTGCAGGCCTAGGTAGCTTCTAACGTACGTCACTAGACCTTGTTACCTGCGCCAGCCGCCAGGCGTGGCGCAACTGTGATTGGCAGTCAGTACACCTTGTACCTGCGCCAGCCGGCAGGCCTGCGTGGCGCAATGTGAATGATAGTCAGTACTTAGAGTGGTGTAGGGGACGTAGGGAGGCCTCTTTTCAGCTTCGCAACTTGATCCCAGCATTTGCTGGCAAGGTCGGCTGGCCGCTATGGCGGCTGCGCTGAATGTAAGACGATGCTATCGGCCTCTCCGGGCGTGGAGAGGCCTGGAATAAAATTCTTTATGTTCGCCACCCACCGTTACAGGCCACGGTAATGGTTGTTGGGTGGGGGGCTCTACGTTTTGAGTAAAATGGTGTGATTTCCGGCGCTGGGCCCACTGACGATTCCCCTCTACCCCTGGGTGCGGCAAGCGGCTTCCTGACACTGGGGAAGCTGCGATTTTAGTCGGACAACGTCAGGGAAGGAGCCATACAGGCCAGGGCCAGCGGCTACGGTGGAAAGAATCACAGGTGGAGGCGAATCTGCCTTAAACGTGGAGATGGCTAGCGCGGGGTGCCAGGGTAGCCCATAACTGCCAGGAGCCTGACAGCGGACCCGATCTTTCGGCCTGTAACCAGACGGGAGTTTCGGGGAGGATGCGGGGCTGGAGCGAATCTTGGTGGGAGGAGCGCGCTCTTCATCATTGCCCAGTTTTTCAGCAAAGAATGTTCGCCTGGCGGGGCTGAAATTCTTGCTGTTTTATCAGTTGTATGAGAGTGAATGCCAAGAATTCCGCCATGGTTCTTGCAGGAAGTTGCCTTTATTAATAACAAGGAACACAGACGTAAGTCACGTCACTTCCAAGACTGCACGCAGCACAGACGACAGGGTCGCAGTGCCAAGAGAACGTGCACGCAAGAACTAGCGTCCCGGTGCGACCAAGTCACACATATAGGTTGTTAGGGACGCGTCCAAGTATTCAGCTGCACTGTCACAGCTGAACTGTCAATCAATTGATTACACAGACTCTGGCACGCCTTTGGCGCGCAGATCTATCAATTGTCCATACGGCTAGTCCTGTGGACCTATCCGTACACTGCTCAGCATCAATTGTCTCATAGGTCCTGGCGCGCTACAGCGCCTACCTATCAATTGACCATCAAGTCCTGTACAAGTCCTGTCAACGTCCTGCGGACTATCAAAGTGACACTTGTACATCCTGTGTCCGTACGCGCCCACAGTGGCGCGCCGGGTACTGTCGGCACAGCCTAGGAAACGTCATAACTTTTACGTTCCTTAACCAAATGAGGCGTTCAAGGTGCCGTTGGAAAGAGCGTAACAATCTCTATCCATCTAACGTAAATCCTTTACGTTAACTCCAATCCCTTCTTTTCTTTAGGGATCACATCCCCTGCCAGGGACCCTTGAAGTAGCTTGAAATGTCCTTCACTCCAGCTTGAAGCTTGAACAGATGTCTTTAATGGCCATTGCCATTCCCCCAGCCTTTTCTTTTAAGGAACTGGAAAAGAAACAGATCTGCCACAGGGAAAACCATTCCATGAGAAATGGATAAAAACCTATGGAAGTGGCATTACAGAGTACCACCAGATATTAGAAGCACACAAAATTAAATACATACAGGTTAATTCTATGAGGTCTTCTCCAGGAATTAATCCCATCACCTCGGTAGAGCCTCCAGTACAATGACCTTCTGGCGGTGAGTTACATTAATCCCAGATACTAATCCCATAAAACCCAGTACATATTCAATATAAGTACAATAAATCCATGACCACTTGACAAAGTAAGGCGTATTACAATAGTTTGCCTGTCATTCTCTCAACAGGGGTCTATTGGCGCCCGTCTTACGGCGCCCGTCTACTTGCCAGATGGTAAACTGCCACAGCAAACAAATGACAAAATGAAACACATAGGCAACAATTAAATCCTGCCCTGGGGAACTAGGGAAGTCTGAACAGGCAAACACCTGAACAGGCCAGCTTGTAGAAACATAATACCAGGGAATCGAACCCCGCCCTATAAACCCCAGAATAAAGGTTCCCAGACCATTGTGAGAAGTATGTACAAATATACATTTCTTTTTTTAAAATAGAATACATGGTCTGTAATGGACCTGTCAACCTTGTGTAGTCAACAGCATGAACCCCAGCCAAAGCCTGGCTGTATCCTGATTAAAATCAGAGTGAGTGTACCATGGTCCATGAGCCTTAGTACAGACTAAAATACAGGTATTATGCCAGTCACAATGCTGACACTACCCCACAATCTGCTCTCCAATGCCCTATAACCAGGCACCAGCTTAGACAGCTTGCTGAGATGGGTCCATCAGAGACTGAAGAACCTTGTATTGCACTGCTGCCTTCTGCACTAGCTTGGTCAAAGCATCAGCAGGATTGTCAACCCCAGGGATATGCTCAATATTGGCCAAGGAGGACAACTCCTTAAGAAGGAGATAATCCAAGTCCCTACTTCTGGCCATCTGCCTGTGCACAAACTGCACCATCCCCATGGAGTCTGTTTTTAGAAGAGTGGTAACCTGAAGTGGCCAAGGAGTGTTAGAAGTCATCTGATGAAGCAACTCCTTCAGATAAAGGCTTGTGTGAATGCCTTCACAAATAGCCCTGCATTCTGCCACATCACTGCTGACAGCCACCCGTTTGTGCAGGCGACTAAACCAGCTCACCAAACTCCCCAGGCCTTCCTGTCTGAGCACAAAGAGCCCTGCAGCCCTGCCCCTGACCTTGGAGACCTGCCTGCTGTCCATTGAGCTATCCACATACAGCTCCATGCAAATGGGTTGTGATAAATCCACTGCAGACAACAGAATGCCAGATGAAGCCCTGACCTGATCAGCCACCTTGGCAGACCCTAGCTCCACCAGCATGTCATCAGGCAACCTGGCTATGACCATAAGGTCTGGCCTGGAAATGCCTGCCACCCAAGCAACCATGCCCCTCACCATGGGACACAGTGCCTGTGTGATGGTTGGAGGAAGCTTGCTAATGAGGGTCTCTTGATAATCATTGCCCCCCACCAGCAGCATACGCCACTCCCCCCCTTCTTCACCAGTGTGGCCTCCATGCCCACAAACAGCAGAGGCTCATTCTCCACCTGCCATTGCTCCCTACCCAGAGGAAACTTGGACTTAATGATGGAGATCAGCTCCTTAAGCCACGACGTGGGAGCTATCAGATGTAGGTCATCCCCGTGCAGCGAAGCATACACTGGCAGGCCTTCCCATTGCCCCAGAAACAGACAGGGGTCTACAGGAGAGACCTTCAAGTTGCAATGCTCCTTCAGGAAACGGTTGAGAGTCTCCCTCCAGATTATTGGACTTGACCTCAGGCCCTCCAGGCCCTTGAGGATTTTAAGGAACTCAGTGTGAATGTCCCTTTTCCATACAGCAGGCACCCTGACATAGAAAGGCGTCTTGCCCTCCCACTTTTCCTGTGCCACATCTGCATCCCCCTCCAGAAATGCCCTCTTGAAGTCTACCACCACTGAGCCATAGTCCAAGCCCTTGTTGAGAAGGCCTAGAAATACACACAGCAGCAGCCTCCAAGTGTCATGCAGCATGCCAGGGGTATACAACTCCTCAGCAGTGCACTCACCAGTACCCTTGAACTCATTCAGCACTGGCCTGACATGTGGTACCTTGACCCCGTCCACCTCCTTCATCTTGATGACAAACTTGAGCTTGAGTAGACGTCGTGCAGGAGGCAGGTCATTGACAGGTTCCACGCATTTCTTGGAGATCCAGTCCTCCCCAGATTTAATCAGACCCAGTGTGACCTGGGGACACATAATGGGAGAGGACATGAGCTTCACCAGGCCTTGGTAGTTGATAGGGCTGTGTCCAGCAAGTGAGTGAGGACCAATGCCCAAACTGCTTGGATGACTAGCAGCTGGCAATATGAGGTCATCAACCAAGGGCTCCTGCCCCTGGCACACTTGCACACGCTTAACCGTCCTGGTTACTGCACGTGATAGGTGAGTGGTCCTGAAATTAATCAGTGGGACCTGACCAGCCCCTTCCTTAGTCAGGAGAGAGGACGTGATCACTACCCCATCCTGGCATAGGAAATTCTGCCCCAGAAGAGCAGGTCCCTGATAGCCCTCCAAGACACAAAATGCAGTGTCCTGTCCAAGGATAGGAATAGATACCTCACCCAGTACCTTCACGTGTACCCCGCCACTGAAGTCAGACACAAACTGATAGCTGGGTTCAGTCATGCTGTACCCTGCTGCAGCCCTGGTCCCAATAATGGAAACCTGAGAATTAGTGTCTACCTCTAAGGCAGTGTCCAGCCCCAGATTGCCATGCCACCTGAGCTTGGCTACCTTGGGCTGCTTCTTGGCTCTTTGTAGAGCCCCAATCAATCCAGCCAAACTTGTCCCCCTGGGCTTGGTTAGTGCCTTGGGCTTGACAGTTGACTCCCCAGCTGTTGACCTTGCAGCCTGTTCAACAAGTACCTCTGCAACCTGGCCAGGGCTGACAGATTCCCCTGCAACAGATGTGGTCGTTGCGTCAGTGATGTCACTTGGGACCTGAAAATCCTGCAGATCCTGTGAGCCTTGTGCCTGACTGCCCTCATTCATCAGGTTAGGCTTGACATATGACCAACTCAGCCGGTGTACATGCTTTGGTTCGTCCTCCATGCTGACCAAGCATGCGTGGCTAGCTTCATCAACCTGGGTAACCACCCCAGGACTCCAGCTACCACGTTTGCCATAAAGGCTAGGTTCCTTCCAAGCTAGGACCTTCTGACCCACTTGTGGCTCCAGCATCTTCCAACCCCGGTCCTTCTCCCTCAGCTTGGCAAAGGTGACATGTGCAGCATGTTTCCAGCCCTCCAGCACATGTGGTGGGCACAGGCCATGATATAGACCCATTGGGCTGACAGCAACTCCATCATAGTAGAAGTTAACCCTGCTGTTCAGCTGCTGCTCCACGTTCCTCAGCCATGCACTCCTGACAAGTGCAGGTGCAGACAAGGGTACCCAGTCTTCAGAGATGATCAATTTCTTGACCTCCTGGATTGCCCTCTCGATAGCACCCTGCTGCCCATGAGCCTCCCTAGGTGTAACCAGCAACTCAGGAAGGGTAGGATCACCCTTGAGATGCTGAAACTGCATGTCCACCTGGATCCTTGTGGTAGGAAACTTGGCTCTTACATTCTGCAGGGCAGCCAGCAAGTACCTGTTCTTCATAGAAGGTAAATGCTCTAGCACCTTGTATTTCGTGTACCTGTCCACGCACACCAACAGTTGCATGCCCCTGATGTGTTGGATATCACACTGCAGATCACCAATGCTCTGAGGTAGAGCTTTGGCATGTGATTTCCTGGGCTTGTTGGAGGACAACTGGCACTTACACCGTGAGGCAGCTTGCTGACACGCCTTAAGAAGGGGTGCCCTGCCCATACGGAAGGCGAAGTTGTTTGACAGAGAAGTGGCATGCCCAAACATGTTGTGGATTCGGGCACCCAACTCCTGGTACACAGAGGAAGCAGTCCCTGGCACAGTCAGGACTGTGCTGTCAGGTTGTCCAGCATCACCATGCTGACTTCCATCCTGTTCTGACTCAGAGCCTGAGTCACCCTGCTCATGCCCAACACCTGGACCGCCAGCAGGGACCACATGCATACCACCAGAGGCCTTCACACCCCTCTGTGGTTGTACATTGGTTTCTCTCAAAATGAGAGGTCCACCAGTTAACGTTCTTCGCACACGCAATGTGAAGGATATGGTTGCAATGCAGCAATGTGTGAATATGGTTGGAAACGGAGCTTTGTTAAATCGGATAATGTTTACAGCGCTCAACACTTGAGGCTTGCACACGAGCTTGCCAAGTCAAGGCACAACACGTGAGGCGGGCTCGCAAGAGATGCCCATTTGGCACTGGCCTATTGTTTATATACTTGTGCACTGTGCTTGCTAGTCCTGAGCAGCCTAGGAGGCCTGCTCAGTAATAACACTCCCGGTACAGTATTCACTACCTGTACAGCGCCCAGCTCCTATACAGTAGGTCTGCCATACAGGCACAGTGACCACAGAGTACAGTCACCACAGTGATTATTGCATCTGCACCTAGAAGTCCAGGACTAAGCCTGCGGTACCAACAGACCACAGGTTAAGGTTCCTATTTCCTGCGTACGACGTATTAATCCAATACCGTCGTAGGTACAGCACCTAATTCCTGTCAGCCCAGGAATTACTGTCGACCCCATATGTCGTCGGCAAATATTCACGTCCGACTTAGAAGAACAGCCGGCTCGCGCTCGCGCGCGACCGGGAAGTCGGAACGCCATAACTTTCTTGATACTTGTCGGAATGAACTCGTTCCGGTGCCGCTGGAATCGCAGAGATATGCCGAATCAGGATCACGCCAATGCGCTTGGCGTTAACTCCAATCCTTTCTTTTCTTGAGCTGTAGCAGCTCACACAAGTCTACATACAAACACACACAATGGGTACTGGATATCCTCCCCAGACTACAAGTCACAACCCGCTGGGCATGACAGTCAGCTTGGATTCCTTATTATATGTACATAGCACCCATACTGGCTCAGGAGCACAAACAAATTACAATGAGTCCCTATCCCTTCACGGGAGGCTCGTTGTGTTACCCATGTACAAGAGGTTGGCCAACTGTGGCAGCCCATAGGTGTTCAGTTAAGAACTTGAGAAGTATGTACAACCTTCAGGACCTTAGGCGAAACCCCACAGATCACCCACAACAGCTCATCAGAAAACATTGCTGACCCCCAGACGGGAGTCGGCGCCGGTCTGCTGCCCCTTATCGAACCAGACACAACATCTACGCGAAGCACATGCAAAACACAAGCTCCCTACTCGTTCCAACCGTGGAAAATCAGGGGACCTGTCGCCACCTCACCAGCATGGTGGATGGGTCAGCCAGTCCGTGAAACTCCGCCTTAAGACGGCACCAGGGAATCGAACCCCGCCCACAAACCACAGATCTGGGGAAACCTCAGACTGAGATGAAAACCCCAGATAGACATCTCTCCATCAGAGACAATGTCAGACATTCCCACACCAGAGACATGTCTCACCCCTCAAGGTGTGCTCAGGATTATGTACAATCAAGCTCCCAGCCTGATATCCAGAGACTTAAGCACCCAGCTCTCAGCTTTTAGACAGATAGACCGACTTGACAGTCAGCATTCATGAGCTTCCTCAGTACATTGTACTGGGCTGGGGCCTTGTGTGGCAGCTTTGTCAATGCATCAGCAGGGTTCTCCTCGCCAGGGATATGCTTCAAGTCAACCAAACTGGCCAACTCCTTCAGCAACAAATAATCCAGGTCCCGGCTCCTGGCCAGCTGCTTGTGAACAAACTGGACCATACCCATGCTGTCTGTTAGCAACAACGTCTCCATCTGCAAGGTCCAAGGGGTAACTGAAGCCAGCTCCAGCATTAACTCCTTTATGTACAGGCTGGACTGGATCCCCTCGCATATGGCCCTGCATTCTGCCACATCTGAACTGATACAGACCCTCTTCTGCAGTCTGCTGTACCAGCTGAACAAACTTGCCCTGCTCTGATAAAAAGCAAACAGAGCAGCAGATCTCCCCCTGACCTTGGTAACCTGGCGAGCATCCATGGAACTGTCAACAAAGATCTCCAAGGTGATAGGCTGGGCAAAGTCAATCCCAGACAAAATCAGATCAGGGGTACTCTCCACCAACCGGGCTATGACTCGAGGCTTCTCATCCTCAAGCACCTCATCAGGCATTCTGCTATGGACCATCAAAGACGGACCACAGATGCTGGCAAACCAGGCCCACATGCCTCTCAACTCAGGTCCTGCAGCCTGGGTGATCTTCTCTGGCAAGGCCTTCACAATGGTCTGTTTATAATCTCCTCCAGCCTGAAGCCTGATACTCCACTCCCCGTCCCTCCTGAACAGGGTAGCCTGCATTCCACAGAACACTACAGGCTTGTTGGGCTCCTGCCACAGCTCCTTGCCCAGTGAAAACTTGCCACTGATGACAGGAATAAACTTCTTCAGCCAGGTCGTGGGGGCTAGCAAATGCAGATCATCTCCATGCAAACTAGCATACACTGGCAGACCCTCCCATTGGGCCAGCAGCAAACAGGGATCAACTGAAGACACTCTCAAGCCACACTCACTGATCAGAGCTTCCTGCAGCGTGAGTCTCCAGATGATTGGGCTCGACCTGAGTCCTTCCAGGCCCTTCAGAATAACCAGGAATTGTTGATGCAGCTCCAGCTTCCAGATGGCAGGCACCTCAACACAGTAAGGCTCATCCTGCTTCCACACCCTCCTGGCCACTTCTGGATCAGATTTTAAAAATGCCCTCTTGAAGTCCAGCAGCACTGATGACATAGCTGCTCCCCTGTTCAGCAACCCCACGTAGAGACATAGCAAAATTCTCCATGTGTCGTGTAGCATCCCTGGCGTGTATAGCTCCTCTCCTGGCAGACTCCCCGTGCCGTGATACTCATTCAGGACAGGCCTGACATGGGGCACTGATACCTCATCCACAACCTTCCTCTTCAGCACAAATCTCAAAGCAAGCTTCCTTGATGCTGGGGGACGTCTGTCTGTTGGTGCAGCACACTCAAACTGCAACCACTCCTCCAATGCCTTGGAGAAGGCGAGCTTCCAAGCCTCAAACAAAGTAGGCGAGCTCATCTCTTGGACCAGCTGGTCATATGTCAAAGGAGAGTGTGCAGCAAGGCTCCTGTGAGTTATGCCAATACTGCTGGGGTGCAACACAGCTGGAATACCAAACTGGCCGCTGGGGGCACCTCCCCTTCATCCCATTTTACACCCTTGACCGGCTTGGCCCTGCACCTGACTGGAAATGTTGTCCTGAAATTTTCTAGGGGAATCATCCCCCAGCCATCTCTTCTCAGAGCTGTAGCTCTGATAGAAATCCCAGGATTGCCCAGAAAATTCTGACCCAAAATCACAGGGCCATCATAGTCCTCTAGGACAAGGAAGGTCACATCCACACCCATGACAGGGGCAGTAACCTCTCCCAACACCCTTAGATGCGTCCTACCACTGAAATCAGACACCCAGGGGCAACTTGGTTCTCCGACCAGCAGTTCTCCTGTATGCTGAGGTCCCATGACAGAAACCTGTGCATTGGTATCTATCTCCATGGCAGCTACCTCAGGTTCATCCAACTGGACAAGCTTGGACACCTTAGGCTCCTTCTTGGCTCTTTGCAAAGCCTGTACAATATCTGATAGACGCACACCCCTAGGCCTGGTGTCGGGCCGTTCCGGAGGTGCAGCCTGTCCGCCTGCTTGCCCAACCACCGTATGTGAAGGTACCCCAGGGGCCGGGCCAGGGTCACCCTGAGGGCTCGATACAGCTGTAGCACCCTGATCAGGAAGCTCCACGTCACCCCCGCCTTGTACACCAGCGGGCACCTGGAAGAGGTCTCCTTGATTACCTCCCCGGGGACGGATCTTTGACCAGGACAGACGGTGCACTGCTTGGGAGCCATCAATGGCCACCCAGCACTTATGGCCAGCGGCTTCTACTCGGGTCACCACCCCATCATGCCAGCTGCCACGTTTCCCTGGAAAGCTTGGTTCCTTCCACACAACAACCTGTTGTCCAACGTTAGGTTCTAGGACACTCCAGCCCTTGTCTTTCTGCCTCAGCTTGAGGAACTTGGCCTCTAGCTTCTCCTTCCATGCCTGCTCAGCATCAGCTGGCAGCATCCTGGTATGCAGCATAAGAGGATTGATGGCAATGTCACCAAAGAACATGGGAGTCCTCAGGTTCAGCCTGTCCTCCACAGAACGTAGCCATGCAGATGTCACAATGGCAGATGACGTCCTTGGAATCCTCTCCACCAGCAGCACAGTCTTGATCTCTTGGATGGCTCTCTCCACCACCCCTTGCTGGCCGTGGCTCTCCCTGGGTGTAATCAGCAACTCTGGAAACTCTGGCAGGTTCTCACAGCACTCAAACTGAATGTCACACTGCAACAACTCCAACCCAGGGTACCTGCTCCTTGTCAACTTCAGAGCAGCAATCAATGTAGGCTTCTCCATGTCAGGCAGGATCTCTAGGGTCTTGTACTTGGTATATCTGTCCACTGCCACCAGCAGCTTCAAACCCCTGATTCTCTGAATATCTACCTGCACATGGCCTGGCTGCAAAATAGGAGTCCTGGCATGAGACTGCTTGGGCTTTCTAGCAACTAGCCTGCACTTGCAAGCTTGAGCAACCTGTTGGCAGATGGAGTACAACTCACTTCCTCCCAGCCGTCTAGCAACTTGCAAAGACTGAGCTGCATGGCCAAACATGGTATGCAACCTTGAGGCAATGTCATACAAGAGAGAAAACCTTTTATTGTCATTATTAGCACTCAAGGTATGTACAGATCCCTTATGTACAGGAGGCACCAGGGTCGTGCCTGTCAGACTGTCTCCAGCCCTATCCTCATCCTGACCATCCTGTGCCAGTCCTGCACGGTCAGAATGCTTCTGAGATCCACCTGGGTCCACATCACCAGGTCCTACCTCAGGCTCAGCACCGCCATGGCGGGCACGTTGGCGAGTAACCACTGCAGCTACAGCTGGCATACTCTCTGTGGTAACCAAGCTTGCCCCATCGTGTCCAATAGGCTCTTTCACTAGAGCATGGGGCTGCCCCTCACTGCTGTCACTAGCAGCTTCATTACACACCCCTGGGGGCACCCTCCAGGGTTCAGGGATGTGTGCAGGCTCAAGTCAATGATCAGCAGCCTTGCCCTTGCCCTTGTCCTGGGATGGACCAGCCTTGTCCTTGCTGCCACCCTGAGCTGGCTTGCTCTGACCTTCCTGCCTCAGGTACGAGGGACACTCATTCCTGAAGTGACCCTTCCCCTGGCAGAAATAACATTCCACCTGACTGATGTCCCGTGAGGTCCCACTGCTGGGCCCAGCCTTGGGAGGACCACCCACCCTCTTGAAGTCAAACTGGGACTGTGGATGTCCCGACTTCGGCGGGGTCCCCCGTCCAGCCCTTCTGTCACGCCCCCTCCTGGACCTTCCTCGACCCCTTGAAGAGGTCTCAGGCCCTCTCGAGGACGCTGGGCCCCCGTGGCCCGATCCCCTCATGGACTTAACCGTGGGTTCAGTGGCCTCCTCATCATTCTGACGAGGGCGCTTACCCCCACGTACTTGCCGCTGAAACACTCATACAACTGATCCGTCATGGCTGCCCAGCCATGGACCTGTCGCATGTGGATGGTCACATTATCCATGGTGACCGGATCCAGTTGCAGCGACTTGAGAAAGTCGCCCATGGCCATCCGATCTGCGACGAAGAAGCCCTTGGCCATGGCGTCCTCCCTCAGCTTGACGAAGTCTTCAAAGGCGTGGACCACTAGTTGCCCCTTGATGGGCTTGTAGTCCAGGTATTCTTGCTTCAGGTGGGACCCATCTATGGTCCTCTTGTCACTCAGGAACGACCTGAGTCGCGTCATAAACGCCGTCCAGGTGTCCCCCGCCGCGTGTCGCTCCCGAACAAACTTGAACAGCCGCCTCGCCGACTGCCGTATGTAGGCACTAGACGCCAGGATGCGAAGCTTGTCACCGTTGTATATCTCCGTGTACAAGTTCATGTCCTCTAACATCCTCTCAGCATCCCGGGGCTGCCAATTGTCCTTGATGGACTGAAACTGGCCTAGCACCGCGTACCCCTCAGCAACGGTTGGTCGCTTAGGCGCCGCTTGATCTGCGGCTGGCGCGTGCTGCCCGCCCTGCGATCCTTGGCTCTGATTATCTGGCACCTCAGCCTGGTCTCCCAGCGCCTGGCCGTCCCCGCGTCCATCGCGTCCACCGCGTCCATCGCGTCCATCTCGTCCATCGCCGCGCCGCCGAAGCCCATAAAGCCCGCTTGTTGGTTGATAGCTCCATCCTCCATGATGGCCTCTGTTCAGATCTGCTACAGCCAGCCAAGTGGCCAAGCAGCAATTAAAGCAATATAAGCTACTGAACAAGAAAGGAAAGTGCCAAGTGTTACCACTCAGGCAAGACCACCACGGCTGGCCCCAGGCGCGTCCTGGTTCTCCTTGTCGCTGTCGTCGTCGCTGTCGCTCACCACAATCAGCTCTGGTACCCTGCTACCTGCTGCGCCGTCGTCGACCCGCTGTCGGCCCGCGATGACTGAATCGTCACCGTTGGTAAAGTAGACAGGTGACAACCCGTCGTTGGCACCTCGCGGATTGTACGTTGGCACCTCGTGGTCGCCAAGTGCCTCGTCGCCTAGCCCAGCGACACCCCCTGCTCCTACCTCAAGGTCACTATCGTACCCAAGAGGTGCAAACTCTCCCAACGCGTCACACGAACGCGAAGGGGCGGGGGCAGCTCCTGAAAAGGAACTCTTACTCGCTCTGGAAACCTGCCGACTCTTGTCGCGCGCTGTCCTCCGGCGATGGCTTCCGCTGTCGCCCCGACCTCTGCAAGCCGCCTGTGATGCTCCGCTCCGCGTCGTTCACGCCTAACTGGCCCCGCTGCAACACCCTCGTCGCCGATGCCGCCTGCGAAAGCACGTGGTACTCCCGCGCCCGCTACTGTCGGTACAAACTCGTGTCGCCCTGCGCCAGCTGCCTCCGCAACCTCGCCTCGCCTTGCTGCCAACTCCGTCCGCACTCGCTCTGCTACTGCAGTAATCACCGTCTGGATGCCGACCAACCCGTGAAGCTCCTGCTCAAGGTCGTCGATGCTCCGGTGCTCCGGAATGACGATGGTTTGTACGTGTCGCAGAATTCGCTCCCAATCTTCGACCTGGTCGTCGACGAATTGCACGAAGCTGCGATTTACAGGCGGACGATCTGCAAGCAATAAAGATAGATCCCGAACGACACGACGTAATTCAGGAGAAATCGAACCCCCAGCAGACTGCCGAAACCGGAAATCCTGCTGCCGTTGTTCCTCCTGCACCATTCACCACCAGACGAGCTCCTCGTCGTCAACGCTGCACACCGCAACCGGCAACGACCCTCCTGGCCGTTCCGCTGAGACTGGTTGTAATTTGAGTTAACGTTCTTCGCACACGCAATGTGAAGGATATGGTTGCAATGCAGCAATGTGTGAATATGGTTGGAAACGGAGCTTTGTTAAATCGGATAATGTTTACAGCGCTCAACACTTGAGGCTTGCACACGAGCTTGCCAAGTCAAGGCACAACACGTGAGGCGGGCTCGCAAGAGATGCCCATTTGGCACTGGCCTATTGTTTATATACTTGTGCACTGTGCTTGCTAGTCCTGAGCAGCCTAGGAGGCCTGCTCAGTAATAACACCCCGGTACAGTATTCACTACCTGTACAGCGCCCAGCTCCTATACAGTAGGTCTGCCATACAGGCACAGTGACCACAGAGTACAGTCACCACAGTGATTATTGCATCTGCACCTAGAAGTCCAGGACTAAGCCTGCGGTACCAACAGACCACAGGTTAAGGTTCCTATTTCCTGCGTACGACGTATTAATCCAATACCGTCGTAGGTACAGCACCTAATTCCTGTCAGCCCAGGAATTACTGTCGACCCCATATGTCGTCGGCAAATATTCACGTCCGACTTAGAAGAATAGCCGGCTCGCGCTCGCGCGCGACCGGGAAGTCGGAACGCCATAACTTTCTTGATACTTGTCGGAATGAACTCGTTCCGGTGCCGCTGGAATCGCAGAGATATGCCGAATCAGGATCACACCAATGCGCTTGGCGTTAACTCCACCCTCGTGCCCAGCACGAGGATGCATGGGGTCAGACATTCTTACAGCTGCATCAGCTGTCAAGGACGTCTTCATAGGAACCTGTACCTCTCCAGGTGACCTGGGGCCACCCTGAACCTGGAGATCACCCTCTTGTTGCCCAGATATAAAATCTGCATTGGAGCACCTGGCTTCCCCCCTGGGTGAATTAAGGTGTGTAGGGGTTGCCTCAGACAGTCACTGCTCCTTGTTGTCTTCTTGCTGAATGCCCTTTGAAGGCTGGCCTGCCTGGGACTTGTTGTTGTTCTTCTTCTTGTTGTTGTTATTCTTGTTGCTGCCCTGGCCCTGGGTCTTCTTGAAGCTGGGACACTCCTTCTTGATGTGCCCCCACCCCTTGCACAGGTAGCATTGTATCTTTGACTTGCCCTGGCCACTGCCCCCGTTGTCAGACGCGTTGCCCTGCTTGGGCTGACCACCCACCCGCCTGAACACCGACTTGGAGTGTGACCTCCCGTCAGGGTCGAGTGAATGATTGGCCTTCCGCTTGTTGTGGTTGCCCCTACGCCCTCCTTGGCTTCGGTCAGCCTCGGACGATTTGGAGCCACCCTGGGTACGCCCACCTGCCTGGGTAGCCTTCACTGCTGGCACTCCACCCTCAAACAGCTCCTCTGCCTCGAGTGCTTGTTTGATTATGACCTTGTAGGTGTCAGGATATGCCCCAATATGCCTGACAACCTGGTTGTGCCCATTAGCTGTTCGTTTATCAGCAATATTTTCAGGGTATGATTTCAAAGTCCGATGTAGTATAAATCGGCATTAATATCTTTTTCAACTGTACTACGAGTACTGTGACTTGCTAGTGGTCGCATGAATTTCTCTAGTGAACCTTTGTACGTTTTCTGGCGCTGCCTAGGAGGCGCTGTGGCTTAGTCCCCGCATGCCATAACGTCGTACCAACTAATGTTGGTCACCGTCACTTGTGGTGAAAAGTTTGCTCATTTTGTACCGTACGATTTGTAATGGATCAACGGCAGCAAACAGTGTAGCCGCCACTGAAGGACTTTGTCCCTTCTATATAGGTGACTCATGGTGCACGAGAACCTTACCGGTTTGAACGCAGACTCAAAGTCAATATATTAAATCAGTAAAGCAATATACATTCGATCTTTAAGCCTTGCCACCTGTCCTACATTGTGACAGTAGGCCTTGAGGGTTGAGTGTGGGGCACACATGACCTTTAAGGAGCCACGTGTAGCCTTGTCCAGCCCAGAAACCTTGAGCCAGTTTGTCAGGGCTATGTTGTCAGCAACATTAAAGCCATGAGCCTTGCCCTCCTCAACCATTTTACAATAGTTAAGGAAGTTCTGGATCAGGTCTCCCTTGACCTCCCACCCCTGGTATTTATCCTGCCAATGGATCCCCACTTTCTTCCTCTGATCCTCTAGCAGCTCCTTTAACTCTGCCACGTAGCTGGACCAGGCCTTGTTGGCCTTCTTACACTCTCTAGTGAGGTCCTTTATCTGATCTGTACACTTGCCAAAAGTCTGGCTACCTATCCAGATCTGGTAATAGTTTGTACCACCGTACAAACTTGGAAACCCCTCTAGCCCCTCCACAAACTCTTCAGCCTGCTTGGGCTTTGTGTCTGACGTGACAGGTTGCAGTTGATTCACAATAAGCAAACCCTGGGTAGTGAGATCATAACCAAGAACAGCTTGTGTATTATTAGGGTTGTGATGAACATTGGTAATTTCCCCGGTGACACCCACGTCATCTACGTGAGCTGTCCCGCTACCAGCACCACCATTATTCCCACTGGCTGGGGCACCTTTGCTACGGCGCCCGTCTGCCATTCTGCACTACAAGCTATTCAAAAACACCTCAGCAAAGCAGCAGAATAAAGTATGTACAAAAAATTGTCGCAACTGCCGCCTGCGCTGGTGTCGCCGCCGCCCCCGCGAATCGCCGCTGAAAATTCGACAAAATGTCGACGAGCACTGGATAAAAAATGGCCGACTCAGTAGTCGAGGCCCCGGAAATCGCAGTACTCATAGGTAAACTCAGGATCCTCCATATCCGGCGTGTGTGCCGGACCTGCACCGGTATGTATCAAAACCGGTGTGCTCCCCGGCGCGAAAGTTGCGATGCGCCGACGCGCGACGAGGCGCAGAGGATGTGTAAAAATCGACAACAATTCCCAACCTGCGGGAATCCACTCTCGCAGAGCTGCGAGAAAAGCCACCAGGTTAATTAGAACCTGGCGTTCGCGACTGCGTACGCCGCGTGTGAGCAGCGACAGCAATGCGAGGTCTTGAAATAAGTTTGTCAAAACCGCCGGGGCGCCCCCCGTGCGTAGTGATGCCCAGTTTTGTAAATTTCTCTGGTAGCCGGTGAGCGAAGAGATGGCGTTGTCCAGCTCCTCGATGGCAGTGGTGACTTCGTTCACCGACCGCAAACCTCCACGCACCTGGACCGTAAATTGCGACAAAATGTTGCGAATCTGGTCCAACGGCGCGCGTAGAGCCGGCACCAGCTGCGGCAACTGGGGGTCCTCGGGGAAATCCCCGAGCAATGGAAGAGCTGCGCGCTGCCGACGATGAAGTTCGTCGAGCGATATCGTGACCTCGTCAAGCAATTGCTGCCACGACGGCGCAGCCGGTCTTGGTAAAGGATCAGCCGGCGGTGCGGCTATCTCCTCATCGCCGGGAATTCGGAATTCTTCAGAATTTGGCATATTTGGAACGAGGCGTGTAATACGAGTTGTATGAGAGTGAATGCCAAGAATTCCGCCATGGTTCTTGCAGGAAGTTGCCTTTATTAATAACAAGGAACACAGACGTAAGTCACGTCACTTCCAAGACTGCACGCAGCACAGACGACAGGGTCGCAGTGCCAAGAGAACGTGCACGCAAGAACTAGCGTCCCGGTGCGACCAAGTCACACATATAGGTTGTTAGGGACGCGTCCAAGTATTCAGCTGCACTGTCACAGCTGAACTGTCAATCAATTGATTACACAGACTCTGGCACGCCTTTGGCGCGCAGATCTATCAATTGTCCATACGGCTAGTCCTGTGGACCTATCCGTACACTGCTCAGCATCAATTGTCTCATAGGTCCTGGCGCGCTACAGCGCCCCTACCTATCAATTGACCATCAAGTCCTGTACAAGTCCTGTCAACGTCCTGCGGACTATCAAAGTGACACTTGTACATCCTGTGTCCGTACGCGCCCACAGTGGCGCGCCGGGTACTGTCGGCACAGCCTAGGAAACGTCATAACTTTTACGTTCCTTAACCAAATGAGGCGTTCAAGGTGCCGCTGGAAAGAGCGTAACAATCTCTATCCATCTAACGTAAATCCTTTACGTTAACTTTATCGCCTTGTTTTTATCATGTATGATGCATTATAGGAAAAGCGATAAAGAGTTCGGTTCAGCCAGGGGGGCATATCTATGCCATAAAAAAAACTTTCCTACAACAACACAAGCCCTGGTCAGGGCCTTGGCTAAGCAGTTTCCAAGCCAAGGCCTTGGTAGGGTAGAGGGCCTATCGCCACAAAGGTTTCAATGCCGGGAAATCCCAGCCTCGGGGGTGGGGCTGGTGATGGGTCCTGGGCTTGTGAGAGACGGTCCGGGGGCGTAAGGCCTAATGAGCAGCCGCTGGAAACCGCCCCCCTAACGGGGGGAACGACATGGGTGCCGCCCTGCGTCCGCCGGGAAACCGTAGCGGCCACACGGGGGCGGCAGTACAGCCGTGGCAGCGTGCAGGAGGGGGGCCATGGGCGGAAAGAAAATCGGCACCAAGGTTGGCGACAGCCTTGGTGGCCAAGAAGGAGGTGTGGGGGCAACACCTTGTGTTCGAGTATGCTGGGCCCCCAGCATGGTGCTACAATAACCAACTTGATAATGATGTGCACTGAGTTTGAAGGTGTGGTATAGGCTGTCCGTATAAAGCCTAGCACACAAAAATGTAAAATAAATGTTTCTCTTGGTGGGAAGGAACTCCAATGGACCAAAAACAAGAAATGTATTTGCTGAGCTTCGCTCATTTTATATATGACGCGTGGACGGGCTCAAAGGGGACCGACCTGCCGTAGGTAGCGTAAGACTAGCGCTTGTCACGAGGGTACTGCACCGGCCGGCCCTTTTTGTGCCTATAGGCTGAGTGTGGTTCTGGAGTGCAGGCCTAGGTAGCTTCTAACGTACGTCACTAGACCTTGTTACCTGCGCCAGCCGCCAGGCGTGGCGCAACTGTGATTGGCAGTCAGTACACCTTGTACCTGCGCCAGCCGGCAGGCCTGCGTGGCGCAATGTGAATGATAGTCAGTACTTAGAGTGGTGTAGGGGACGTAGGGAGGCCTCTTTTCAGCTCCCACCCACCCACCCACGCTGCTAAGAGGGGCAACACCTTGTGTTCGAGTATGCTGGGCCCCCAGCATGGTGCTACAATAACCAACTTGATAATGATGTGCACTGAGTTTGAAGGTGTGGTATAGGCTGTCCGTATAAAGCCTAGCACACAAAAATGTAAAATAAATGTTTCTCTTGGTGGGAAGGAACTCCAATGGACCAAAAACAAGAAATGTATGGATGGATGGATGGATGGATGGATGGATGGATGGATGGATGGATGGATGGATGGATGGATGGATGGATGGATGGATGGATGGATGGATGGATGGATGGATGGATGGATGGATGGATGGATGGATGGATGGATGGATGGATCACTAGGAGTTAATTTTACGGGGCGTAAACGCCCCGGTTGAGGTTACCGGGGCGGTTACTGGCCAGTAACCATGTACGTTTCAGGTTACCGGCCAGGTTACCGGCCGGTAACCTTAAACGCGACAGACTAAATACCGGCCGGTAATGGTTACCGGGCGGTAATAGTTACCGGAACGTTTACTGGGCGGTAACTTTTACCGGAGCCGTAACCATGCCCGTAACCTATCTGGGTTACGGTCATGGTTACGGCCCAAGTAGAAGTTACCGGGCGGTAAACTGGCATGGTTACGGGACCAGTTCTGAGAACCGGGATGGGTTACCGGCATGGTTACGGGACCAGTTCTGATAACCGGGCCTGGCTACTGGCCTGGTTACGGGTCCGTCAACCGTCCCGTAACCTGCAGTAGTTACGGCCCAGTAGTTAACCCTGGCTACTGCGGTGGTTACGGGGCCGGTTATGCCCCAGTAATAATAGTAACCCATGCCTACAACGCAGCCTGTCCGGGTTATGGCCCCGAATTCTAAAATGCATTGACCCCGGCTATGGTGAGTGGCTTGCATGATATGTTGCTTTTCAAGATGCATTTTTGAATTAGGCATTTCATTAAAATGTTTAAGAAGTCATTAATAATCAATTGCACGAATCACTTCCATCCGATGTTGTCAACGTGGGCTTCATGATGAAATCGTGGAGATGACGCACATGAAGTTCACGGAACATCTTAGGTAATAAATCAAGCCGTTACGGCAGTAGAACCTTGGCCGATGAGGGTGGCGTCTTGAAGCTGTTGTCACCCTCAAGTCCGCTCGGCCAGGGGTAATCGCCCATGTTGATTTGAAAGGTACCGCCGTCCATATGGCGGCTCCGCTTTTGGTGCGAGTTGACCAACTTCCCGTCTTAATCATTCCGGATTGCCTGCAGTTCATTCCGCCTTTGTCCAAGTAAGACAGCAACTGTCACGCACTCATAGAAAACGCAAAATGCCCCGAATGCAGTTACGGCCATACGGTAGCGAGGAATAGCAGTTGAAATTTCTAGTACACAGGCAACTAGTAAGAAAAGGGACGATGCGTGCACCACCACCAATACGTACGTGCATCCCTCTCTTGAAAATGACAGCATCTTCCATGCCGTCCAAGAAAAACGCAACGTATTTAACATGAACCCGAATGCAGTTACGGTCGTAGAGTAGTGAGGACTGGCAGCTGAAAGTTCTAGTTGATGGGCTGAGAATAAGGAAAAAATGATGCGTGCACTCACCTACCCTATTACGTCCCTCCCATGGCGAGGAACCAGCAAAACCACCCACATACCCTGTTGTGTCCCTCCCTTGACAAGGAACAAGCACGTGCACATGCCCCACCCCACATGCATGCCTCCCTTGACAAGAATCGAACGGGCACGTGCACCCACCTACCCTATGTGCACCCCTCCTTTGACAAGGAACAAGCACGTGCACGTGCCTACCCCACATGCATGCCTCCCTTGACAAGAATCGAACGAGCACGTGCACCCACCCACCCTGTGTGCACCCCTCCTTTGACAAGGAACAAGCACGTGAACTCACCTACACTACGCGCGTCCCTCCCTTGACAAGGAATAGGCACGTGCACATGCCTACCCCACATCCATGCCTCCCCTGACCAGTAACAAGCACGTGCACCCACCTACCCTACGTGCATCCCTCCTGTGACATGGAACAAGCACGTGCACCCACCAACCCTATGTACGTGCCTCTTGACAAGCAACAAGCACGTGCACCCACCTACCCTAAGTGCCCCCCTCCTTCGACAAGGAACAAGCATGTGCACTCACCTACCGTACGTGAATCCCTCCCTTGGCAAGGACCAAGCACGTGCACCCACCTACCCGATGTCCGCCCCTCCCTTGATAAGGTACAAGCATGCCCACCCACCTACCCTACCTGCATCCCTCCCTTGACATGGAACAACCATGTGCACATTCCTACTCCACATGCCCCCTCCTTTGACAAGGAACAAGCATGTGCACTCATCTACCGCACGTGCATCCCTCCCTTGACAAGGAACAAGCAAGCCCACCCACCTACCCTACCTGCATCCCTCCCTTGACATGAAACAAGCACGTGCACATGCCTACCCCACATGCATGCCTCCCTTGACAAGGAACGAGCACGTGCACCCACCCACCCTGTGTGCACCCCTCCTTTGACAAGGAACAAGCACATGAACTCACCTACACTACGTGCGTCCCTCCCTTGACAAGGAATAAGCACGTGCACATGCCTACCCCACATCCATGCCTCCCCTGACCAGTAACAAGCACGTGCACTCACCTACCCTACGTATGTGCCTCTTGACAAGGACCAAGCTCGTGCACCCACCTACCATACGTGAATCCCTCCCTTGACAAGGTACACGCATGCCCACCAACCTACCCTACGTGGGCCCCTCCCTTGATAAGGTACAAGCATGACCAGCCACCTACCCCGCGAGCCTCCCTACTTTGACAAGGAACAAGCATGTGGGCCCGCTAGCATGGCAGCAAGGAAGACATTACCCTAACATGGCATGGCCAAAGCAAAAGAGACAGAGAAGTCAATGGAGAGAGAGCTCCTAAGAACTCCTAGTAAAATTGGAAACCATGGAGGGCAAAAAACGTTCAACAACTTACGATGGGCATCGGCACATACAGAGAAGCCCAGGTGTGCCAGGTGTAAAATAAGCGAGATTGAAGTGTCGCCTACCTCGTGGGAGACTTTTGGTATCTGGTAAACAATGAAAGCGAGTGGAAAGATGGACAACGTGAAAATAACATACAATCCACTGCAATGCATGCAAAGAGGACAGAATCAGTAATAAAGCGCGCTGCATTCAGGCAGCGCTGAGCAATTGAACGGTGAACAATTTAATCCGGAACGCATTGTCTACGCGACTCGATGCGACTAAACGTGGCATGCATACGCGGTCGCTGACTGAAGACATTGTGTACCTGGCTCAGCAAGGTGCGCTTGCAGCCGCTTTCTTAAATATGCCGCAGGCGCACGATGTAACGAATTGAAGTTTGCATGTAGTAACAAAGGCAAGAAAAGCGGTGTAGCTGGCTACCGACTACGCCATAGTAAGCTGTATCGGAGTTGGCGCTGCCGATGGCTGGAAACGGATGACCGAATCATGCTAAACTGGGGCTCCAAAAGGGCTTGTCATGCATCCTAGTGCGCCTTTTGCTTTTTTTTCTTCAAGCATCGTGAGCATGCGGGTTTAGGGGGGCGCTTATTCTTGCACCACTATCAGTCGGCTGGACTGCAATCGGCATAGCCAGCGCAAGGTGATGCAAGGGCAGGCAAACTTTACCAGCTCGTTCAAGGCTCGTTGATGAAATTCAAACATCTAGGCGGCGCGTCTGCAACGGCTCATCGCAATTCGAATTCGCAAGCAGAACCCTCGTTACACGTGGCGCATGCAGAGATCTGCTTCGGGCGGCTTGGCGTATCTCACTGCGTCGTGACTCGAGTACATAGTCAGCCTAGTTAGTACTCTGGGGGCCTCGAGTTCGGCAGTCCCCTATTCGGAAATCCCGGATCATATGTACTCCACACTATGTACTCTTGGAGTACATAGTGTGCCACCCTATGTACTCTTGGAGTACATAGTGTGGATTACATAGGTAGTCACTCCTTCCTATGTAATACGGGCGTGTCTCACCGCGTCGGCAGTCCCCTATTCGGAAATCCCGGATCATATGTACTCCACACTATGTACTCTTGGAGTACATAGTGTGCCACCCTATGTACTCTTGGAGTACATAGTGTGGAGTACATAGTCACTCCTTCCTATGTAATACGGGCGTGTCTCACCGCGTCGGCAGTCCCCTATTCGGAAATCCCGGATCATATGTACTCCACACTATGTACTCTTGGAGTACATAGTGTGGAGTACATAGTCACTCCTTCCTATGTAATACGGGCGTGTCTCACCGCGTCGGCAGTCCCCTATTCGGAAATCCCGGATCATATGTACTCCACACTATGTACTCTTGGAGTACATAGTGTGCCACCCTATGTACTCTTGGAGTACATAGGGTGGAGTACATAGTCACTCCTTCCTATGTAATACCGGTGTAATCATGCGTAATCATGCGTAATCATGCGTAATCATGCGTAATCATGCGTAATCATCAGAGTAATAATCAGAGTAATCATCAGAGTAATCATCAGAGTAATCATCGTCCAGACAAGCTGCACTGCCCCTAAGACCTTAACTTACACAAGATGGCGATGGTCGTCGCCGGCAGCTCGACAAGTTCAGGGCAGCACGAAATAAGACAGGCAAGCCGACGCTGGCGCTCATCCCAATGAGGCCATTCATCCGAAGCAGCCTCCATAACCTGGCCGCTCTTAGGGTGGCGAATCGGGGCGTCGTTGTCGTTGCGGAGCTTCAGCACGCTTGTCACAGCGGCGTCATTGTAGGCGAGTAAGGTATCGATGTCTGCCAGGCTCAAACGCTGGCCTGGCATGTAGAATGAGGAAGAAATGGCGTCCGGCAAGGAGGTTTCAGCAGCTATCGGAGTTGCTTCCGAAGTTGCTTCCGAAGTCTTGGATCGCTTGTTAGCGGCGTTCTTGGCGACGACAATGTCGTGGGCGATTTTGTTTGCAGCAATCTGGGCATCAATAGAATCGGCGGCAAGAGCTGAAGACGATGCGGGGACCTCCATAGCTACGTTTAATAGCACCTAGACGAGGGCAGGGGGCGCAGGCACACTGATCACGTGCGTGGTGCCGCCATAATGTGCAGAAAAATAGCGAGATCTGCTGGGCAGGCCGCTGGCGATAACTTGCGAAATCCTGGGCGATGGCTGCCAAAAATTAGATCGGCGTGTTCGTCATCAAAAGGCGAGTCTATTGCAATTTACCCGACCAAATTTCATCATGGAGGGAGGGAGGGAGGGAGGGAGGGAGGGAGGGAGGGAGGGAGGGAGGGAGGGAGGGAGGGAGGGAGGGAGGGAGGGAGGGAGGGAGGGAGGGAGGGAGGGAGGGAGGGAGGGAGGGAGGGAGGGAGGGAGGGAGGGAGGGAGGGAGGGAGGAGGGAGGGAGGGAGGGGGGGGAGGGAGGGAGGGAGGGAGGGGGAGGGAGGGAGGGAGGGAGGGAGGGAGGGAGGGAGGAGGGAGGGAGGAGGGAGGGAGGAGGGAGGGAGGGAGGGAGGGAGGGAGGAGGGGAGGGAGGGAGGGAGGGAGGGAGGGAGGGAGGAGGGAGGGAGGGAGGGAGGGAGGGAGGGAGGATGGATGGATGGATGGATGGATGGATGGATGGATGGATGTTCTTTAATTAATTAATTAATAATTAATTAATTAATTAATGGTCAAATTAAAGGCAATCATGGTACATGAAGCGAGACAAATCATGCCTGGACGCATGGCGATGTAAGAGCCCCCCCTCCCCCACGCCAGGAGGAAGGGGTGCGTGACTGAGTAGAGTAGTTAGGATTTTGTATTAAGAGAGACAACTTTGTATATTATCAAGGAGACAACTTTGTATATAAGATTAGAGTGAGATCAGCTAGTCTTCGCGGCTCAGTTCTAATGCACCCACCCCCATCAGTCCATGGAATACGTGCTCCTGCTCCAGATCCTTAATTAAGGCCAAAATGAGTCCCTTCCAAACAACGTTTGCACTTAGATAGTTAGACGAATTATGCCCGACGAAGCTGGAACTTAACAGCCACAATGAATTACGGTTGTTCAGACCTTGTACAACGCCTCAGGGCATTTGGAGCCCTGAATGGTAACAAATGCTAACAAGGTAGTGTTGCTATCAATAATGATTTTAAAAATTAATATGATGTCATTAATTAATTAATTAGTTATCAACATCACTCCGTTGGGAGTAAATGTAGCACATATCCCTGAGAAGGGGCATATGGCTTTTAATACATTCTAGGCTACTTCATGCAAGGGTGGGAATGTAAGCTACCCCTGCTCTAGGTGCACCAGGGCACCTGCACCACCATGTCATATTACAACCAAAACTGGTCGTCATCATGCAAGCATCTGAAGCATGGTCGCAAAACTTCGTGTGCAAAATCTCATGTCATAAGGAGCCCAACATTATGACAATTGCCAGGCTTTGTAAAGATTTTTGATTTAACGATGACTACAGCACAAACAGTGAGCGAAACCCTGGTGCATGTGAATGCCTGAGTGGCGACTGTTCCTAACAGAATGCAAGATGTAAGGTAGACATTGCGAGTATGCCACAAATGTGTGATGTGCAGTGCACATGCATGTGAGCTACCATGGTCCGGATTCTCCCGATTTCTGGCCTGCGCTGGTTGTCTCCTTGATGTATACCCCATGACACCATACTTCTAAACTACTTAAGAACCTTGGCACATTGCAAAATGGGAAAGAAAGCTGAACAATACATGCAACATCACTCACTAACACAGCCATGTGATTGCTACCAACACGTACCATGTACATCCTGTGTGAAATTATTGGCAACGACACGCCAAGCAAACGCCAAGGTATAGTATAACTGCGACAGGCTGGCACATGTCACCTGGCATCCACGTATGCTCACCCCAAGGCATTGGCATATCCCCATGTCTATATCCGTTGCCCTTTGTGCGTACCGAGTCACCCATGCAGTCACCCACCCATGCATCCACCTGGCCCACCCACACAAGTACTCATACACTTGCGCACCTGAGTACCCAGCCACCCACTGGTCCACCCACCCGGTGACCCAGCCAGCCAGCCACGCACCTACTAAACCAACCTATCTAACCACTCGTGCACCCAGGCACCCAGCCACATACCCACCCACTGGGACATCCACCCACCCAGCTAGCCACATATGCAATCTACCCACCTAGGCAATAAGGAGGCATTCACCCATCCTTTTATCCAGGCACCCATTACTAAAACCACGCAGCCACCTAACCACCCAGCCAGCTGGCCCCATGTGTGCCCACCAGGCCGCCCACCCCTGACCCACCCACGCCCCTTCCCACTCGACCACTCTTTCCCCCCATACCCTTATACCCACCGACCTGCACCCACTCACCCTCACACATCCACATCCTCTCAGCCAGTCACCCACCCATCTCACCCCTAACATGCACAGCCCTCCACCCGCGATAGGTGAGTCGATCCCAACTACAAAACCACCCACCCACCCATATCCGTGCACCCACCCACCCATCTACCTTCCCCATCGCTCACCCCACCCACTTCTAATCACAGCTACACATCCACCCGCCACAAACCAACGGTGCAAATCCTCCAGCCCATGCAACAGTTTCACTCAGGCATCCAACAATGCACCCACCTAGGAGTTCCCAAACCCCGTCGATCCCCCAGCCACCTGGCGATTCACTTATAAGCAACCACCCTTGCACCCATCCACCCACCATAACCACCCACCCACCCGCCCTCCCTCCCTCCCTCCCTCCCTCCCTCCCTCCCTCCCTCCCTCCCTCCCTCCCTCCCTCCCTCCCTCCCTCCCTCCCTCCCTCCCTCCCTCCCTCCCTCCCTCCCTCCCTCCCTCCCTCCCTCCCTCCCTCCCTCCCTCCCTCCCTCCCTCCCTCCCTCCCTCCCGCCACCCCACCCACCCACCCTCTCCAACTGCATGTGGACTGCCTCTCCCAGCGACTCGGCCAGCCGTTTGAGTGTGTTTGGGACCATATGCTGATGCCCATGGATATTACGCGCGCCATCAACCAGGCAACACCAGTGACACTTGAGCTCCTTGTTATCCTTCTCATCGGATGTACTGACGACACCCTGCACAATTACAGCTCACAAGGCAACTAACATGCTGGAGGAACGCATCCGCCGCAGTGGACGTCAGTAACGGATGTTGCAATGTTGCTGGAGGGAGGTCAATCGACCGCACCCGTACATACAAGGGGCAATTATTGATGCGTCATACCCAAAACAGGAAGAAAATGTGGCACAACTAACCTTGCCATCAACATGGATGGACGGAGTTGGAGACCAACTGCAGCGCGGCATTCGCAAGGGCACAGGCTGTGTTGTTCAGCAGGTCCACCGCTGGACTGCCCGATGCCGAGTCCAGGTTCTTCCTTACACAAACTCTCCACAAGCGTGATTGTCGCGTCCTTGGCTGCCAACTGCGGAAAGGAGGCCAGTGCTCGCTTCAGCAGGAACTCGGCAATTGCAATCACGGTGGGCCCTGGCACGATTTGCAGGCCTACACATGCTTGCCCCGCATGTGCCTCCCCCACGTGTGCATCCACCGCAGTTGACGTGCTCGCTCGCAGCTCCCACTACCGCTGGCTTCGTTGCCATGTTCCTCCACCCGTTGCCTCTTGCATCTTAGCTGTTCCTCGCGCTTCTCCGCAGCCTCTCTTTCCCTCTCTTCCTCTCTCTTTTCTGCTGCCGTTCATGCCTTGCTCCAGATATAGATGTGGCTGCTTAGGCGTTCAATCTGCATCACAGAATTGGACGATATGCACGTCAAAGGAAAGCCAACCAAGCAGCAACATTACCAACAATGTAGCGGGAGGGTCAGTGCAGAGGCCAGCAACATAACTGCCTTAGTCTTGTACTCCTACCATACACATTAGGGAAGACTGCTGGCATGGCAGCCTGCATCACAGCAATGAATTGCCGCCAACTAAAATAAGAGAGTGACTCACCGCTACTCTTCCCTGAAGCCGACTGGTCACACCTCCATTGTGGCGTTGTTTTACCACTTTAACGCTCTTCCACAGCGTGCGATTTTGTTGATGCCATTTTCTCAATTCCTGTAGCATATATTTTGCCCCCGCCGCACGCTTCCATGGGTTGCCATGTACATCATACTTTGCTGATGCTGCAGAGAAGTCAAGCGGTTCTTTGCATTCCCTCACCTGTATTCAACGGCAACGCCAAAACGGAATGCCAACGAATGCGGAGCGGGGGAACAAGGCATAAAGCAACGCATGGTGAACCGGCAGATGCTGAGGCAGACACGACAATGCACTGGGTGCATGGCAACCATGTGAACACTGATGGTAGCACTCACATGCCTAACAAGCATTTTCTTTGTTTCCCCTGGGTTAGAGTGTAAGGCCTATGCCAACCAAGGTAAACAACAAAACAACACATCCTAAACTGCCCTAACTGACATGGGCAACAAACATGGCCAATGGAGGACAAGGAACCAAGTAGGATCATCCAACAGGATCATGGTATTATGGCAGCTTGCATGCAGTAAATTACATCAAGCATGGTTGGCTCAGCACATTGAAGTATTGTCACATCATTAGAACAAGGGAAAGTCAGAAATCAACGCATGGTGAACCGGCAGATGATGAGGCAGACACGACAATGCACTTGGTGCATGGCAACTATGTGAACACTGATGGTAGCATTCACATGCCTAACAAGCATTTTCTCTGTTTCCCCTGGGTTAGAGTGTAAGGCCTATGCCAACCCAGCTAAACAACAAAACAACACATCCTAAACTGCGCTAACTGACATGGGCAACAAACATGGCCAATGGACACAACACCTTGAAATGGCCTTTTTTTTACATAAATTATGGCCCATGGCAAGTTTATTGTCCGATTGACCTAGGATTGGATCCCACCACTCCCCGGGATGTGTCTGGCTAGTGGTGGAGTAGTTGAGTCAAAATGTTAAGTTTACATGGTACTCCCTGCTTAAGTTAACTCCAGATCCAAGGCCAAAACTGGCCACCTAAACCACTTGCACTTGCATAGAAACAATAGTTGATCTCAGATTATGCTGTAACTTTGCAGTGGTGATGAATAATAGTTGTTCTGACCTTGTACAAAGTTCTACGCCATTTGGAGCCCTAGTTGGTGACAAATGCTAGCAAAATTTTGCTAGCATTTGTCATTAATGGCCATTTAAAATCAATATTTAACCCAAATAATGTCAGAATGCCACCAAAACTTATTGCCATCATGCCAGCACCTGAAGCAAGGTCTCAACAAGTCATGAGCAGAAATTCAGATCATGCAGAGCCCAAAATGGTGACATTTGCCAGCAATTGTCACCATTTTTTGCTTTTTTACCCACAATTTTAACAACATTACCCACCAAAACATTCTCCAAGCTGGGGCGCATCATTTAAATCTTTGCAGGCAACTCAAGAATGACTAGTACAAACAGTGTGCAAAACCTTGGTGCATGTGAATGCCTGAGTGGTGACCATTGCTAGCAGAATCCATCATGTAAGGTAGGCATTGCCAGTATGCCACAAAGCTGTGATGTGCAGTGCATGTCCATATGTATACCCCATGACACCGTGCCTCTAAACTACTTGGCACATTGCAAAATGGGAAGGAAAGGTGAATAATACATGCCACATCACTAACACAGCCATTTGAATGCTACCAACACGCACCATGCATGATATACACTGCGTGTACAGTAATACATGTCGAGAATATGCCGAGCGAGCATATCAAGGTGCAGTGACCCCAACGCTGGCACATGTCACCTGGCATCCACGTATGCTCACATGATATGGCATTGGCATATCCCATGTCTCCATCTCTTGCACTTTGTGCGCACCAAGCCACCCATGCAGTCGCCCACCCATGCAGCCACCTGGCCACCCACCCACACAACTGCTCACACACTCGCGCGCCCGTGCACCCAGACAGCCACCTGTCCTCCCACCCAGTGACCCACCCACCAAGCCAGCCGCGCACGTGCTTACCCAACTTATACAACCATGCGTGCACCTAGGCACCCAACCACCTACCAACCCACTTGGACATCCACCCACCCACCAAGGCACCTGCGCAACCCACACACCAACTAGGTAATAAGCAGGCATTCCCCCATCCAATGAGCCAACCACCCAACCACCCAACCACCTAAACACCCAGCCAGCTGGCCCCATATGCACCCGTCCGGCCACCCACAGTTGACCCACCCACGCACCTACCCACTCAACCATTCACTGCCCCCACACCCTTATACCCACTGACCCACCCACTGACCCACCCACACATGCATTTTCTCAGCCAGCACCCCGGCACCTACCTCACCCCAAACCTGCACAGCCCTTCACCCGTGATAGGTGAGTCGGTCCCAACCATAAACCCATCCACGCATCCATATCTGTGCGCCCACCCGTCCATCTACCCGTCCCTTCGCCCACCCACCCACATCTAGTCATCTACACATCCACCAGCCACCAGCCACCAATGGCCCACCCACCAACCCACACACACACATACATCCCTAACCAACCAACCACCAACACACCACCCTCAAAAACGTGCAGTTGTTTCACTCATGCATCCAACAACCCACCCACTTCAAAGTCCCCAAAGCCTATCATCACCCAGCCACCTGGGCATCTGCCAATAACCGACCGCCCTTGCACTCATCCACCCACCATGACCAGCCAGCCAGCCACCCACCCTCTCCAACTGCCTGTGCTCCCACCTACGCAGCCAGCCATTTACCAAAGCATCCACCTATCAGCCACCCACCTGCCATTGAACCCACCCACGCCTAGGCATCCCTTGAAGCATCTATAGCCCAAGCCTCCCACCCAAGGCTCTCTGGGCAATCAAACAACCAAACAACCAATCACCCAGCTATACAACCACCTAACCACCTAACCACTCAACAACACAATCACCGAACCACCTAACTACCCAACACCCAAACCAGCCAGGCATGTGCCCGCCTCGCATGCCCTCACCATTGCAACACCCCATACACGCCCCGCTCACCTAGCCAGCCACACACCCAGCCAGTCTCCTGCTCAACTCACGCATGAAGGCAATATCAGCCATGCATGGCCTCACCTTGCATCACTTGCATTGCCTGGTTAATTTGCATGAGACAGCTTCCATCTCATTGTCAGCAACTGAAAAGGCTCTTTCTTCACAGTTATGAATAAGCTACAACGTTGGAAACGTTCTCCCATCCCTCTTTAAAACAGTCTTTAAATCAGAAAGACAAGGGCAAATCTCTGGACAAGGTGGCAATAACCACTGCACCATGCTCTTGAGAAAGTCTTAACAACCCAGCTTTCTACCCTTTTAGAAGCTGCCTTGCGTTAGCAACGATTCTGGGCCCTCTGGCTCGCTCACCTGGCTTAATCTGCGCTTCTTTATGGCTGCCGGGATATGCGAAGCTTGGGCCGAGGGTGTCGTGGCGAGGTCGTCTGCCCGACTCATCACTTCTCGAAACCGCACTGCCGACTAATAAAAACGATGCCCCCCTTTGCCTTTTGTATCTGGCGTCAAAAGAACAATGAACTCGCTTGGAAACACTGTCGCAAAGAGCTTCCTACAGGCATTATAAGCAATTTTCGCAGCTTTTACCGCACTTACTGCACATCCGGAAGACCATTAGCGGCCTTCGCGCGGAATCTTGGGCACGCCATATCTTCTGCTGGCTCATTGCCGCAGGCTGGCAGTATAGGAAGGTCGGGCATAGCCTAAAGAGCTGATTATCTGACGACAAAGATATGCATTGCATGAAGCAAGAAACAGACGGATTTCGCACCCCCATATTTATTCACGTCAATGCCGGACAATTAAAAGCGAAACTCAAAAAACGAAAACACTAACGTTTTCGGGAATATTATAACGAACAAGCTGAGCTGCCAGCTATGTCGCGGTTTACGATCCAGTTAACGATAACGGCTCCGTAACCACCCCA
>RPFO01001056.1:52500-65000 GCA_009746045.1 Mesostigma viride
ATGGATGGATGGATGGATGAGTTGTGAGGGTAAGAATGCCACGAATTCCGCCATGGTTCTTGCAGGAAGTTGCCTTTATTAACAATCAGGAAACACAGACGTAAGTCACGTCACTTCCAAGACTGCACGCAGCACAGACGACAGGGTCGCAGTGCCAAGAGAACGTGCACGCAAGAACTAGCGTCCCGGTGTGACCAAGTCACTCATATAGCTTACTAGGGACGCGTCCAAGTATTCAGCTGCACTGTCACAGCTGAACTGTCAATCAATTGATTACACAGACTCTGGCACGCCTTTGGCGCGCAGATCTATCAATTGTCCATACGGCTAGTCCTGTGGACCTATCCGTACACTAGTCAGCATCAATTGTCTCATAGGTCCTGGCGCGCTACAGTGCGCCTACCTATCAATTGACCATCAAGTCCTGTACAAGTCCTGTCAACGTCCTGCGGACTATCAAAGTGACACTTGTACATCCTGTGTCCGTACGCGCCCACAGTGGCGCGCCGGGTACTGTCGGCACAGCCTAGGAAACGTCATAACTTTTACGTTCCTTAACCAAATGAGGCGTTCAAGGTGCCGTTGGAAAGAGCGTAACAATCTCTATCCATCTAACGTAAATCCTTTACGTTAACTCCAATCCCTTCTTTTCTTTAGGGATCACATCCCCTGCCAGGGACCCTTGAAGTAGCTTGAAATGTCCTTCACTCCAGCTTGAAGCTTGAACAGATGTCTTTAATGGCCAATGCCATTCCCCCAGCCCTTTCTTTTAAGGAACTGGAAAAGAAACAGATCTGCCACAGGGAAAACCATTTCATGAGAAATGGAGAAAACCTATGGAAGTGGCATTACAGAGTACCACCAGATATTAGAAGCACACAAAATTAAATACATACAGGTTAATTCTATGAGGTCTTCTCCAGGAATTAATCCCATCACCTCGGTAGAGCCTCCAGTACAATGACCTTCTGGCGGTGAGTTACATTAATCCCAGATACTAATCCCATAAAACCCAGTACATATTCAATATAAGTACAATAAATCCATGACAATTAAAATACCACTTGACAAAGTAAGGCGTATTACAATAGTTTGCCTGTCATTCTCTCAACAGGGGTCTATTGGCGCCCGTCTTACGGCGCCCGTCTACTTGCCAGATGGTAAACTGCCACAGCAAACAAATGACAAAATGAAACACATAGGCAACAATTAAATCCTGCCCTGGGGAACTAGGGAAGTCTGAACAGGCAAACACCTGAACAGGCCAGCTTGTAGAAACATAATACCAGGGAATCGAACCCCGCCCTATAAACCCCAGAATAAAGGTTCCCAGACCATTGTGAGAGGTATGTACAAATATACATTTCTTTTAAAATAGAATACATGGTCTGTAATGGACCTGTCAACCTTGTGTAGTCAACAGCATGAACCCCAGCCAAAACCTGGCTGTATCCTGATTAAAATCAGAGTGAGTGTACCATGGTCCATGAGCCTTAGTACAGACTAAAATACAGGTATTATGCCAGTCACAATGCTGACACTACCACACAATCTGCTCTCCAATGCCCTATAACCATGCACCAGCTTAGACAGCTTGCTGAGATGGGTCCATCAGAGACTGAAGAACCTTGTATTGCACTGCTGCCTTCTGCACTAGCTTGGTCAAAGCATCAGCAGGATTGTCAACCCCAGGGATATGCTCAATATTGGCCAAGGAGGACAACTCCTTAAGAAGGAGATAATCCAAGTCCCTACTTCTGGCCATCTGCCTGTGCACAAACTGCACCATCCCCATGGAGTCTGTTTTTAGAAGAGTGGTAACCTGAAGTGGCCAAGGAGTGTTAGAAGTCATCTGATGAAGCAACTCCTTCAGATAAAGGCTTGTGTGAATGCCTTCACAAATAGCCCTGCATTCTGCCACATCACTGCTGACAGCCACCCGTTTGTGCAGGCGACTAAACCAGCTCACCAAACTCCCCAGGCCTTCCTGTCTGAGCACAAAGAGCCCTGCAGCCCTGCCCCTGACCTTGGAGACCTGCCTGCTGTCCATTGAGCTATCCACATACAGCTCCATGCAAATGGGTTGTGATAAATCCACTGCAGACAACAGAATGCCAGATGAAGCCCTGACCTGATCAGCCACCTTGGCAGACCCTAGCTCCACCAGCATGTCATCAGGCAACCTGGCTATGACCATAAGGTCTGGCCTGGAAATGCCTGCCACCCAAGCAACCATGCCCCTCACCATGGGACACAGTGCCTGTGTGATGGTTGGAGGAAGCTTGCTAATGAGGGTCTCTTGATAGTCATTGCCCCCCACCAGCAGCATACGCCACTCCCCTCCCTTCTTCACCAGTGTGGCCTCCATGCCCACAAACAGCAGAGGCTCATTCTCCACCTGCCATTGCTCCCTACCCAGAGGAAACTTGGACTTAATGATGGAGATCAGCTCCTTAAGCCACGACGTGGGAGCTATCAGATGTAGGTCATCCCCGTGCAGCGAAGCATACACTGGCAGGCCTTCCCATTGCCCCAGAAACAGACAGGGGTCTACAGGAGAGACCTTCAAGTTGCAATGCTCCTTCAGGAAACGGTTGAGAGTCTCCCTCCAGATTATTGGACTTGACCTCAGGCCCTCCAGGCCCTTGAGGATTTTAAGGAACTCCGTGTGGATGTCCCTTTTCCATACAGCAGGCACCCTAACATAGAAAGGCGTCTTGCCCTCCCACTTTTCCTGTGCCACATCTGCATCACCCTCCAGAAATGCCCTCTTGAAGTCTATCACCACTGAGCCATAGTCCAAGCCCTTGTTGAGAAGGCCTAGAAAGACACACAGCAGCAGCCTCCAAGTATCATGCAGCATGCCAGGGGTATACAACTCCTCAGCAGTGCACTCACCAGTACCCTTGAACTCATTCAGCACTGGCCTGACATGTGGTACCTTGACCCCGTCCACCTCCTTCATCTTGATGACAAACTTGAGCTTGAGTAGACGTCGTGCAGGAGGCAGGTCATTGACAGGTTCCACGCATTTCTTGGAGATCCAGTCCTCCCCAGATTTAATCAGACCCAGTGTGACCTGGGGACACATAATGGGAGAGGACATGAGCTTCACCAGGCCTTGGTAGTTGATAGGGCTGTGTCCAGCAAGTGAGTGAGGACCAATGCCCAAACTGCTTGGATGACTAGCAGCTGGCAGTATGAGGTCATCAACCAAGGGCTCCTGCCCCTGGCACACTTGCACACGCTTAACCGTCCTGGTTACTGCACGTGATAGGTGAGTGGTCCTGAAATTAATCAGTGGGACCTGACCAGCCCCTTCCTTAGTCAGGAGAGAGGACGTGATCACTACCCCATCCTGGCATAGGAAATTCTGCCCCAGAAGAGCAGGTCCTTGATAGCCCTCCAAGACACAAAAAGCAGTGTCCTGTCCAAGGATAGGAATGAATACCTCACCCAGTACCTTCACGTGTACCCCGCCACTGAAGTCAGACACAAACTGATAGCTGGGTTCAGACATGCTGTACCCTGCTGCAGCCCTGGTCCCAATAATGGAGACCTGAGAATTAGTGTCTACCTCTAAGGCAGTGTCCAGCCCCAGATTGCCATGCCACCTGAGCTTGGCTACCTTGGGCTGCTTCTTGGCCCTTTGTAGAGCCCCAATCAATCCAGCCAAACTTGTCCCCCTGGGCTTGGTTAGTGCCTTGGGCTTGACAGTTGACTCCCCAGCTGTTGACCTTGCAGCCTGTTCAACAAGTACCTCTGCAACCTGGCCAGGGCTGACAGATTCCCCTGCAACAGATGTGGTCGTTGCGTCAGTGATGTCACCTGGGACCTGAAAATCCTGCAGATCCTGTGAGCCTTGTGCCTGACTGCCCTCATTCATCAGGTTAGGCTTGACATATGACCAACTCAGCCGGTGTACATGCTTTGGTTCGTCCTCCATGCTGACCAAGCATGCGTGGCTAGCTTCATCAACCTGGGTAACCACCCCAGGACTCCAGCTACCACGTTTGCCATAAAGGCTAGGTTCCTTCCAAGCTAGGACCTTCTGACCCACTTGTGGCTCCAGCATCTTCCAACCCCGGTCCTTCTCCCTCAGCTTGGCAAAGGTGACATGTGCAGCATGTTTCCAGCCCTCCAGCACATGTGGTGGGCACAGGCCATGATATAGACCCATTGGGCTGACAGCAACTCCATCATAGTAGAAGTTAACCCTGCTGTTCAGCTGCTGCTCCACGTTCCTCAGCCATGCACTCCTGACAAGTGCAGGTGCAGACAAGGGTACCCAGTCTTCAGAGATGATCAATTTCTTGACCTCCTGGATTGCCCTCTCGATAGCACCCTGCTGCCCATGAGCCTCCCTAGGTGTAACCAGCAACTCAGGAAGGGTAGGATCACCCTTGAGATGCTGAAACTGCATGTCCACCTGGATCCTTGTGGTAGGAAACTTGGCTCTTACATTCTGCAGGGCAGCCAGCAAGTACCTGTTCTTCATAGAAGGTAAATGCTCCAGCACCTTGTATTTCGTGTACCTGTCCACGCACACCAACAGTTGCATGCCCCTGATGTGTTGGATATCACACTGCAGATCACCAATGCTCTGAGGTAGAGCTTTGGCATGTGATTTCCTGGGCTTGTTGGAGGACAACTGGCACTTACACCGTGAGGCAGCTTGCTGACACGCCTTAAGAAGGGGTGCCCTGCCCATACGGAAGGCAAAGTTGTTTGACAGAGAAGTGGCATGCCCAAACATGTTGTGGATTCGGGCACCCAACTCCTGGTACACAGAGGAAGCAGTCCCTGGCACAGTCAGGACTGTGCTGTCAGGTTGTCCAGCATCACCATGCTGACTTCCATCCTGTTCTGACTCAGAGCCTGAGTCACCCTGCTCATGCCCAACACCTGGACCGCCAGCAGGGACCACATGCATACCACCAGAGGCCTTCACACCCCTCTGTGGTTGTACATTGGTTTCTCTCAAAATGAGAGGTCCACCCTCGTGCCCAGCACGAGGATGCATAGGGTCAGACATACTTACAGCTGCATCAGCTGTCAAGGACGTCTTCATAGGAACCTGTACCTCTCCAGGTGACCTGGGGCCACACTGAACCTGGAGATCACCCTCTTGTTGCCCAGATATAAAATCTGCATTGGAGCACCTGGCCTCCCCCTTGGGTGAATTAAGGTGTGTAGGGGTTGCCTCAGACAGTCACTGCTCCTTGTTGTCTTCTTGCTGACTGCCCTTTGAAGGCTGGCCTGCCTGGGACTTGTTGTTGTTCTTCTTGTTGTTGTTGTTATTCTTGTTGCTGCCCTGGCCCTGGGACTTCTTGAAGCTGGGACACTCCTTCTTGATGTGCCCCCACCCCTTGCACAGGTAGCATTGTATCTTGGACTTGCCCTGGCCACTGCCCCCATTGTCAGACGCGTTGCCCTGCTTGGGCTGACCACCCACCCGCCTGAACACCGACTTGGAGTGTGACCTCCTGTCAGAATCAGGTGAATGATCTCCCTTGCGCTTGTGATGGTTGCCCCTACGCCCTCCTTGGCTTCGGTCAGCCTCAGACGTCTTGGAGCCACCCTGGGTACGCCCGCCTGCCTGGGTAGCCTTCACTGCTGGCACTCCACCCTCAAACAGCTCCTCTGCCTCGAGAGCTTGTTTAATGATGACCTTGTAGGCCTTCAGGGTAGAGTGTGGGGCACACATGACTTTTAAGGAGCCACGTGTCGCCTTATCCAGCCCAGAAACCTTGAGCCAGTTGGTTAGGGCTATGTTATCAGCGACATTAAAGCCGTGAGCCCTGCCCTCCTCAACCATCTTACAATAGTTGAGAAAGTTCTGGATCAGGTCCCCCTTGACCTCCCACCCTTGATACTTGTCCTGCCAATGGATGCCGACCTTCTTCGTTGGTCCTCCAGCAGCTCCTTCAGCTCAGCCACGTACAGTGCCCAGGCCTTATTGGCCTTTTTGCACTCCCTGGTTAGGTCCTTAATCTGGTCAGTACACTTGCCAAAAGTGCTACTGCCTATCCAGATTTGATAGTAATTTGTACCACCGTACAAGCTAGGGAACCCTTCCAATCCCTCCACAAACTCTTCAGCCTGCTTAGGCTTGGAGTCTGAGGTTACAGGCTGCAACTGATTGACAATTAAAAGACCCTGTGTGGTAAGATCAAAGCCATGAATAGCTTGTGCATTATTATTATTGTGAGGAAGGTTGGTAATCTCTCCGGTAAGCCCCACGTCATCTACGTGAGCGGTTCCACTACCAGCACCCCCATTATTATTCCCACTGGCTGGACCCTTGCTACGGCGTCCCTCAGCCATCCTGCACTACCAGCTATTCAAAGAACACCTTAACAAAGCAGCAGAAAATATGTACAAAATTTTTGTGTCGCCACTGCCGCCTGCGCCGGTGTCGCTGCCGCCCCGCGAATTGCCGCTGAAAATTCGACAAAAAAATGTCGACGAGTACTGCAGAAGAAAATTAGGCCGACTAGTAGTCAAGGCCCCTGAAGTCGCAGTACGTGTATACGAACTCACGATCCTCCATATCCAGCTCCGGACCTGCACCGGTATGAATTAAAACCGGCGTGCTCCCCGCCGCGTAAGTTGCGACGCGCCGACGCGCGACGAGGCGCAGAGGATGTGTAAAGATCGTCAATAATTCCCACCCCGCGGGAATCCACTCTCGCACAGAGGCGAGAAATGCCACCAGGTTAATTAAAACCTGGCGCTCGCGACTGCGTACGCCGCGAGTGAGCAGCGATAACAGCGCGAGATCCTGAAACAAATTTGTCGACACCGCCGGCGCGCCCCCCGTGCGTAGCGATGCCCAGTTTTGCAGGTTTCTCTGGTAACCGGTGAGTGAAGAGAGGACGTTGTCCAACTCCTCAATGGCAGTCGTGACTTCGGTCACCGACCGCAAACCTCCCCGCACCTGGACCGTAAATGTCGATAAAATGTTTCGAATCTGGTCCAACAGGTTGCGGATTGCCGGCACCAGTGCTGGCAAATCGGGGTCCTCGGGGTTATCCCCGAGCAATGCGTGAGCTGCACGCTGCTGACGATGAAGCTCGTCGAGCGAGACCGTTACTTCGTCGAGCAATTGCTGCCACGACGGCACCGTCGGTCTTGACGAAGAACCAGCCGGCGGAGCGGCTATTTCCTCATCGTCCGGAATCCGAAATTCTTCCGAATTTGGCATCTTTTTGACAGAGCGTGTAATACGAGTTGTGAGGGTAAGAATGCCACGAATTCCGCCATGGTTCTTGCAGGAAGTTGCCTTTATTAACAATCAGGAAACACAGACGTAAGTCACGTCACTTCCAAGACTGCACGCAGCACAGACGACAGGGTCGCAGTGCCAAGAGAACGTGCACGCAAGAACTAGCGTCCCGGTGTGACCAAGTCACTCATATAGCTTACTAGGGACGCGTCCAAGTATTCAGCTGCACTGTCACAGCTGAACTGTCAATCAATTGATTACACAGACTCTGGCACGCCTTTGGCGCGCAGATCTATCAATTGTCCATACGGCTAGTCCTGTGGACCTATCCGTACACTAGTCAGCATCAATTGTCTCATAGGTCCTGGCGCGCTACAGTGCGCCTACCTATCAATTGACCATCAAGTCCTGTACAAGTCCTGTCAACGTCCTGCGGACTATCAAAGTGACACTTGTACATCCTGTGTCCGTACGCGCCCACAGTGGCGCGCCGGGTACTGTCGGCACAGCCTAGGAAACGTCATAACTTTTACGTTCCTTAACCAAATGAGGCGTTCAAGGTGCCGTTGGAAAGAGCGTAACAATCTCTATCCATCTAACGTAAATCCTTTACGTTAACTTGATGGATGGATGGATGGATGGATGGATGGATGGATGGATGGATGGATGGATGGATGGATGGATGGATGGATGGATGGATGGATGGATGGATGGATGGATGGATGGATGGATGGATGGATGGATGGATGGATGGATGGATGGATGGATGGATGGATGGATGGATGGATGGATGGATGGATGGATGGATGGATGGATGGATGGATGGATGGATGGATGGATGGATGGATGGATGGATGGCCGGATGGATGGATGGATGGATGGATGGATGGATGGATGGATGGATGGATGGATGGATGGATGGATGGATGGATGGATGGATGGATGGATGGATGGATGGATGGATGGATGGATTTGGTGAGCTATGCTCATTTTATCTATGACTAACCTGCTGAGCGGAGAATGCAACGCCGTATAGCACCAAAAGAAAAAATAATTTTAGAAAAAATATTTTTTGTGCTGGCACCCGTACCCCAGCCACCCAGGTAGGGGTTGGCTGGAGAGGTGGTTGCTATAAAGGGTGGGCTTCCATTCTAGGGAAGCAGGTTGTTTTCTTTTGCCTGAGAACCTCACGTGACCACAACACAAAAAACAAAACGCAAGATAACACATCAAGCAGTATAACCTACCATGTCCACAGTGACAGCCCCAGACCGGAATTTCCTAGCGAAACTCAAGCAAGCAGCCAAGGAGGGATGCACCCCAAAGGAGGCCGCCACTGCGGTTCAGAAGATCCTAGGGGAGGGGAATTGGCTAGAGCGGATCCAGAAGCTCACTCCGGGGCGTGCCAAGAACGTCATGGACGTCCTGGAGGAACGGGGGTTTGTCAGCGACTGGGATGGGGAGGAGGCCCTGGCCGATGTGCTAGCAGCGCAACTGGGGGAGGCTATTGCAGAGCCGGACCCACCAGTGTCAGCAGGTGCGGTGGGAACGGGGGGTGTTCCCCCTTCGGCAGGTGGAAGCGGAGGGGCGGGGCATGGTGGAGCGGGCGCTGGGGAGGACGATGGCGCTCCTGGGGCGATCGACCAGGCTGTGGCGGACCTGGACCGAAACCTAGGTCGGCTGCTGGGGACCGAGACGGGCTATGCAACGCCAGCTGGAGGGCTTCCATCCCGGCCGGGCAACGCCCGCACTGGCGGAGATATTGGCGACCTAATATCGGCTATGTCGAAGCTGCTGGACCAGGCAAAGACTCCAGCAGCTGCAAGCCCAGCCGCAGCGACGGCTGCTGGCAGACTGGCGCGCACGAAGGGGGTGGCGCTGAGTGGGCATGCAGTGCCGGTGCTGGTGAGCAACATGCTGGAGGCGGTGCTGCCAGGAATGCTGGACTACGCGGAGAGCGTGGGGGGGAAGTCCATCCGTGCATCGTTAATGCTGACGATGCACGGCAGCTCAGCCAGCGGGGAGAGGCGGATGCTGCTCCTGCAGATGGCAGGAATTCTGGACACGATGGTGACAGAATTTGGCTACTGGGCCACGCCACGCTCCGAAGTAATTCTGGAGCTGGCAGCAGCCGAGTACCTGGCAAAGCTGATCACGGCATGCCAGCTGGTGGATGTGGGGTCGACGGGTTGGAAGGGGACGCCGTCGGCAATGCTGCCATTCCAGGAGGGTGGAGCAATGCTGGCGTCTCCGGCGGTGCGGGCGGCGATGAGCATGGGGAAGCTGCAGCACAAGCTGGAGCAGGGTCCCGGCAAGAAGGGGCAGGGCGGCCCGTCCAACAACAGCAAGTGAGGGAGCGGTGCCTTCTTCCACTACCTCTTCCAGCACCCCTGCCACCTCGTGACTGGTGGCAGCAGGTACGCTCAGGCCGTAGGCGCGATAGGATGAGTCGGGCTTTTAATGCTCGCACACTAGCCTGTCATACGGTTAGGGCGTTAAACTGGATGGGGGGGGGGGGCGAGACCCGCCTGCTGTAGATTCAGCCCGTGTGCCCGGGCCTCTGCAGCAGGCGGCCCTAGATGGGATCGATGATGCTTGCAGGTCCTTTGTCCGCCGGAACGGTGGTTCCGTAGCGGCAATGGCAGGATCTGTAGTGGATGGGGGTGAATATGCTGAAGGAGCCCCTTACGAACCGTTAGTGGCCGCACGCTTGGCTTTGCCTGGTCCGGGGGAAGGTGGCCAAGTGGATGTGCTGAACTTACTACCCCCCTCTTGGGGAGCAATTTTGAATGATGAGAGTAGGATGGTACGGACGCTGAGCCCAGCAGAGCGGATCTTGCAGAAGTCGATGCGGATCTCGCGGGGGTGTAGCATGGAGGAGTTCGCGCGGGTTTGCACGGTGTGTGTGGAGAGGGGGATTTTGGGTGGATTTTTTGAGGAGGAGCCGCCTATGGTGAACGGTACTTTCGGGGTCGGAAAGCCCGACGGCCGTATACGGCTGATTGTGGACAACCGGCGTGGCAACATGCCACTACCTGATCCTATGCCCGCTTTTTTACCACACCTTGGCGTGATTTGCGATTTGCCCACGCGCGCTGGGGAGGATGTTTTTGGGGGCGTATCAGATTTGGATTCGTACTACAACAGACTCCGCCTGCCAGTTTGGATGCGGCGGTACTGTGCGTGGATGCCGGTGTGGTCGGATCTGGTGGGCCTGAGTGGGGCTCGTCGGAAGGTGTGGCCGTGGATGTTGTGCTGGCCAATGGGCAACAAGCTGGCCGTCGCGGTGGCCCAGTGTGTGCATCAGTCTGTGTTGTACCGCTGTGGCCCCAAGCCGCCGTTGGAGGCTAGTCGTGGGCTGAGCATCAACATGTCCGCGCTGATCCTGGTGGCGGAGGCCAACGAGGCGGGGGAGACCGTCCGGCTGAGGCTGGAGGAGGACCCTGCTGCGCCCTTGGCGCCCTCGCCGTGCTTCGAATCTCGGCAGGATCTGGAAGGTATGCATGCTGTGACGATCGATGATCTCCATTTCACCCACTGTGCGTCGGTGGATGGGGTGAATCAGCAGCTAGATCGTGTTCAGGCTGCCTACGCCGCTGTTGGGCTGGTGCAGAAGTCTGACAAGGTGGTACGGGCGACAGCAGAGCAGACTGGTGTGCAGGCGGTGGGGGTCATTCACCAAAGGGATGGTGACGTGGTGCCTGTTCCTGAGCGTGTGGTGGCAGTTATCGCCGCTACTCATAGAATCTTAGATCGCGGGTTTACATACTACCGCGAACTTAGTTCTGTGCTTGGGAAGTGGGTGTGGATGCATCTGCTGTGCCGCCCCATGCTTTCGGTGTGGTCTGAGACGTACCGGCTGCTAGCAGCCATGAATGCCTCCCTGCCTGGGCGCCGCTGGCGCCTCCCTGCGGGGGCCCGCCAGGAGCTTCAGGCGGCGATCGACCTGGCCCCCTTTTTGAGGGCGGCCAGGGCCCGGCCCCTTTCTGACCGGGTCGTCGCAAGTGATGCGAGCGGCTCCGGCGGTGGGGTGGTCTACAGGGACCTGCCTGGGGCCGATTGTGCCCGGCTGGCGACCCGGCGCGAAGCGCGGGGTGGCGGACGACAGCTTTAACGTCTGGGGAGGACTGGGACCTGGAGCGCATGGAGGAGGGGGACTACAGCCTGCTGGATAGTGGCCACTGGCGTACGGCACTGTCCTACCGGTGGCGGGGGCAGCCTAACCACATCAACGTCAAGGAGGCGATTGCTGCGACACAGGGGGTCGAGTGGTCGTGCCGGACCAAGGCGTGTCGGGGTAAGCGAGTCGTCCGGCTCGTAGACTCCAGTGCTGTGGTGGGGGCGTTTGTCAGAGGGCGGTCGTCTTCCTACCGTCTCAACCAGCTGGTTCGACGCTACTGCGCTCTGTCACTGGCTGGCGACATGCAGAGCCACTGGGTCTGGGTGGCTACCGACCACAACCCAGCTGACAAGGCCAGTCGGCGTGGCGCTTGGGTTCCTGACTTGACCCGGTGTGGTGACGTGCATCCCAACCCTGGGCCTGAGGGGGCGCGACGCCCTCGGGACTTGGCACTTTTGGAGGGCACAGTCAACCCTGTGTCTACCTTGCCAGCGTACCGACGTGCGGCGGCTGTCTACGTGGCGTGGGCGCCACCTGGCCCTGTCGACCCAGCTGACGCCGAAGCCATTTTCTGTGAGTGGATTTCTGCTGTCTACCATGCCAGAGGCGGGCGGGGGCGTACCTTATGCCAGCATGCCAAGGCCTGTCTGCACCTGTACTACCCCGACATTGTTCGGAATTGGGTACTGGCGGACCGCCTGCTAGCAGGTTGGCAGCGGCTTGTTCCGGCTGTCAGCCCTCCGCCTATGCCCTGGCGCCTTTGCTATTTCACTGCCCTGTTGCTAGTTTCACGTCGACAGGTGCATTTGAGTGCGTTGATTATTATTGCTTTCCAGCAGTATTTACGCATTAGCGAGGCGCTAGGGCTGCGGGTTCGGGATGTGGCTCATCCCGGCCACCCCCTTCTCGAGCCAGGGCCCATGGTCGGTGCCCTTGTGCTGCGCAACCCCAAAACTGCGCAGGGGGCGGCCCAGCACGTCCTCGTCCGGGATCCACTTTCTTTGTGGCTCCTGCGACGTCTGACGGCTGGCCAGCCCCCGGATGCACTCCTCTTTCGAGGCTTAACGTACAGCCAGGCTAGGCAGCAGTGGGAGGCTGTGCAGGCCCGCATGAGCATCCCAGGGATGTTTTCTTTTCACAGCCTCCGGCATG
>RPFO01000073.1:0-69972 GCA_009746045.1 Mesostigma viride
CTCCGTACGCGACGACGCCCGTCAATGTCCCGTGGGGCTTGATTGACCCCCACATGTCGTGCGCGTCACCCTGTAGTATTTCCACGCCTGCCATGCCACCACGCCACATCAATCCCTGGACACCTGCCAGGTCTTGTGATGATTCGAGAACAACGCCGTGTCCGATAGACACCGGGCCGATATCGCCAAAAAGAACCCGTAGTTTGTGATCTTAGAAAGCTAAAAATGCACGGGTAGCGTCGAAATCCCCGTAAACCAAGGGGAGGCCGTGTATCGCTGGCTCATAAAAAGCTTCTGTTTCCAACCGGTGGTTGGATTTATCGTCTTCCCGATGTCGAAGTTTTGAATCGTCCCGCGTCCCCGGCGATTTCGCGTTCGAAGTCCATTTATTATAGTGTCTTCACAATTTTAGGCGACGATCGTCGACGGGCGTCCCTTGACGAAGGTGTGTAGCTGCCGATGAGTACTTCACGCGAAATCTCCCGCCGTCCACCCGTTCGCGAGTTTGTAACTCGCCTCGATCTTGACCCCACACGCCTCATCTCGTTGAGACACTTTCGCACGTCGCCGACAGACAGGTTTGGGATGGAAGTGCATGTAAGGGGCCTTCTTGGTCTTTTTTCCGTCAGACTCTTCGGATCCCGATTCAGAAGAAGGAGCCTCTACTGCGGAGGGGGGTGGCTCGGCCTTAGGCTCTCGCTTGACCCGTTTGCGCTTTTGTCGACCGCTCGGGAACGGGGCGGTAGTCATATCGGTCGCGGAAGCCATTGGGGAGGATCGAGTACATCTACAGCGGCCACAAATTTATTCCCCCGTTGAACGCGCTCGAGCCTAGAAAGTTTTCTGAGCTATTTGTCGTCATGGACAAGACCACCGTCGAGGCCAAACTGAAGGAGTGCATGGATTGGTTCGACGCCCAGAACGGGGAGAGGGAGACGGAGAGGATGGAGTTTATGCTCGAAGTGCTTCCTCTGTACTCTCGCTACCTGGCGGCGGTCGGAAAACGAGAGGCGAGACGTCCGACCACATCACTCCAGTCGACGGGGAAGGGCAAGGTGAAGTTCGTGTCCGACGGGTGGGTTACGATCACGGAACCGGGGAAAGAGTCCACCGTCACGGTCGAGGAGGCGCAGAAACGGGGGTTCCTGTCCGAGCGGAAGGTGAAGCACGAGAAACTCGATACCGGAGAGGCGGTTTCCAGGGGGCAGCTCTACGACGAGTTTATGCTACTCATCAGCCGTTTTCGTTACCTTCCGGCAAAGATCGTCGAGATCCGCAGGCCTCTGCACGCAGAGACCGTGGCGTACGGCTTTTGCTCCAAGTGCAACGTGAACATGGTCGAAGACCAGTCGCACGGAGACATGATTTGCAGCAAGTGCGGCGAGGCGAAGCCCGCCCACAACGACGGCATCGACGCGTGCCCCTACGGCACGCCAGTGGACAACGCGGACTACTGCTACAAGCGGATCAACCACTTTAACGAGTGCATCGCTCAATTCCACGCGCGAGAGAAGTCCACGATCCCCGAGGAGGTGATCGAGGCCGTGAGTCAGGACTTTAAGAAGGCGAGGGTCGTGAAGTCGGACATTACCGCGAAAAAAGTGCGCAAAGTGCTGAGAAAGCTGAGGCTATCCAAGTACTTCGAACACTCTGTGCAGATCACGCACATTTTGCAAGGATCTCCGCCTCCGACCATGACCATGGATCAGGAGGAGAGGCTGAGAAACATGTTCCGCATGATACAAAAGCCGTTTGAGGACGTGTGTCCGAAGAACAGGCGCAACTTTTTGAATTATTCATATACCATCCACAAGATGTGTCAGCTTCTAGGGTATGACGAGTTCATTGAGCATTTCCCTCTGTTGAAGAGCCGCGAGAAGTTGTGGGGTCAGGACATGATGTGGAAGGGGATCTGCGCCAAACTGAACTGGCAGTTCATCCCTTCGACGTTCATTCCCCCGAACTCTCATCCATAGGGGCGTTCTCATCGTCGGCGCCTTCGCCCACCTGGGGTGCCAGGGCGAACATGAGCGTTCCGAGGTCTCCTATCTTGTACTTTACGATCATCGGATATTCTGGCATAATAAAGATATCTACACTGTTGCAAAGTCCCGACGCCTTTGAGAATGTGCACATGTATCGGACTGAGAAACACTCGTCGATCTCCTTGTCCCCCGCGATGTTCACCGTCACTTCGGGGTGTTCCTTCCCGATATCCAGCTGGCAGTTGCCTATATCCCCCGTGCAGCTGAGCGTGATTTCGCCGCCTCGACACTGCAGTCTCACTTTGTCGGATATGATGGAAAGGTCGCGGCAGATCTTCTGGAATTCGGAGCTGACCATCGTGATGCAGGTCATATAGTCTTTCTCCGGGATCTCGATGAGATCGTCGTCGATGTCCATCAGTTTCATCTCGTAGAACCACCTCGTGTTCTTGGCCCGGTTTAGGATCGTGATCTCCATGACGTCGAGGTTCTCTTCCTTCAACCTCAGCTCCAACTCGTCGTTCACACACACGTTCTTGATGAGTTTGAAGAAGTTGACCAGGCTGATCCCGACCGTGTACTGCTTGTTGCAGCGGTATTCCTCGATCTTCTCGGCCTCCATAAAAGCGTGGAAAAGCGCCACATGAGAAAGGTCGAAGGACACGATGCGAACTCCGGTTTTGTCGAAAAACACGTTCACGTCGTTCGTGAGCTCTTTTAGGACCTCCACGAGCATCTTGACAGACGATCCTTGCACGGTTCGGAACTCCATGGCCGCTGAAACGCGCGCTGAAATGAATTCCGCCGATAAGAACGAACGAAGTTACGCGGACATGCAGCCGAGGTAGGTGTATCCGACGAACGTGGGATCGGAGTCCGATATTATAGGGTTCGGTCCGCCGCGCTCCAGGAAGAAAATGACACGTTGCCCATCGTACGTCGTCGAGTAAATCCTGTGCGTGCCGATGTCCAGAGGATTGATACGGCTCAGAGTGTCTCCAGAAGATTCGAACCGGATAAACTTTTGCACGTGGACGACGTTAGCGTCCACCACTTTGGACTTCAACACCGTCGAACTCATTCCGCGGTATACATGTAGTAAAGTTTATGTTCGTCCAGAAACGCGTTTTTTTTAACGGACGAAACATTACGCAAGTTCGGACCAATGTCCATTTCGCTCGACAGTGACGACATCTCCGACATCGTGCTGTGCGGCGTCAACAAAGGCTGGTCCGTATCCATGAACCGGCACGGGGATCTGATCTTCGAGAAGCCCTCCGAGGAAACGGATACGGAAGATGACGTCAGTCCTCGTGCGCTCGTGCGACCTGCGCCAGTCCCTGTGGAACGGTGCGAATCTCCCGTCAAGGAGCGGCGGAAGAAGGTGCAGAAGATGACGCAATACGTGTCTCTCGATTCCGGCAAGCGGATGCGGCTGTCGATCAAAGTCAGCGAGGAGGAATAAAATTATGTCTCTCGTCATAGTATAACTCGAAACTGGAGACGTCTATGGCACCCATGGGCCCGGGAGGGAATCTCATAGCGATACCGCCAGAACTGGTGGAGCGACTCATCCGATTGCTGCCGGACACGACGCTTACGAAGAGCGCCCCGATGACGGCAGAAAACAACCCGGACGCCATCATTCAGAAGGCCTTCGAACAGAATATCGTGCCTACGTACGCGAGTCCGAGCAAAGGGGTGTACGGCGAAAAGAGCGGACACGTGGTCGCGGAGGGGGAAACGTGGAAGTCCATCGCGGAACAGTATGGCGTGCTTCCCGACGAGCTCATTATCTCGAACCCGCACATCTCGCCGTTGGGTTTGGCGCCCGGTAGCTTCGTGTTGATCCCGAAACGGTACTCGTTCCAGGATTTCGTGAACGGCGTCATCCACCCCGACACGAACATGGGACTGACGTACGGTCGACGATATAGGCGGATACGCGGGTCCGAGTGGCAAGACGGGGTGGTTTGATTGGATGAAGAAGCCGAGTTTAAGAGGAATTGTGGGCGGGGTCACGAGCGGTCTGCAGAAAGGGGGGCAATACTTGTGGGGGGCGTCAACTCTCCTTTGAAAACGGCAATGCTTGCTAGTCACATGGCTCAGCCGGCAATTAAATTTTTCTACAATCACGAAATGCCAAGTGTCGGAGAAGTGCTAGGTGTTTTCAACCAATTTCACGCTAACACGACCAACGATCCGTGGAGAATGGCTACGGCGCAGGTGGCGCCCATGATGGGGCATGTATCGGGTCTCGCGGGTATGTTGCCAAGTGTGATGGAAGGCTCTAAATACGCCGGATACATTCCGTATGCACAAAAGGCCGCGTCAGCGGCGGGTGTGGTATCAAATTTGGCTGGAGACCCTCGAGGACAGACCCTCCTTCGCATGGGTATGAACGTTCCGAAGAGATGGGTGAATGCTCCCCGGGGTCGAGGATTGCGGGAGGTTGGTATCGGGTTAACCAACGATGTGATGGGTGGCCTAGGGTCTCAACTAATAGACGGAGGTTTCGATTACGCTCTGGCTCCTTACTTGCGGCAGTATGGCGGGAAAATCCCCGAATGGATGATGAGGCAGTTGGCACACAATCTCATTAAAAAGAAGGCAGGGGCGGTAGTGGGACCGAACTGGACCACGGCCGCGGACATGAAGTACGGAGGACCTGGCTGGTGGGAGAACTATTTGATGTCCCATGGCTACAAGCAGATGACTACCCCTGGTTACTGGAACCCGGACGCATCACTGAGCGAGTGGTTCGGATGGGGACAGGGTGGAGGTGGAGGTGGCGGTGGTGGCGGTGGCGGTGGTGGCGGAGGGGGGAAGGGCAATTTAGACGGGTTCGGTGGGATGTCTCCTGAGGAGATCGAGATGTACTCTAAGTCCCCTTATTTCAGCCAGTGGAGGGATTTTGCGGGTCTTATGAGTGAAGAAGAGCAAACAAGACTTGATTCATTGTGGGACATACTTCGCGATAAAAAGCTGGCGGCTAATGCCAAGTGGGACGAATTAGGAAAACTTGGAAAGATCGCAGCATCCATCAACCCGTTTTCTGAGTACAGCCGCGCGGCGTGGGATGCAGATAACGCGTTGTCGACATTAATGAACGCGAAAGTTCCTGGCATCGAAAACGCGAAGTACTTGAACCTTCGAGGACTCGTCGAAAATTGGTCTAAGTAAGTCGAAGGACGGTTAGTTCAGGAACATCTTGCGTCCGTGCCCGCCGCTGATCTCGAAGACGTTCATGACCCTCGCGTACACGTGCACGCGCCCGTTCGACAGAACGGGGCCCTCGCGAAGACCAGGAATCGCCTTGAAAAAAAGTTTCAACGTCGCCCGATCCACGCGGCTCAAGTTAATGCTGCCTGTCGGCTGGTCATCTTCCGGACGCAAGCAGAAGGGAATGAAGTAAATCATCTCGTACGAGTTCTCCACGGGGATCCGCCGGTGAAACTCGGCCGGCAAGAAGAAGTTGAACCACAGAGGGTCGCGCGGGGGGCTGAAAAGCTCGCAATTGTTCAACATCAACGTGGCCTTGTCGAAGAACGCGTTGTCCACGTGCACCATCTGCTTTCCGAACGTGCGGACGTAATACAGCCCCTTGTTCTGCATGTCGTTCCGCACAAAAGGCCGGTTACCCTCGAAGTTCCAATACTCGTCGTTCGCGTTCTTCTCGTCGCTCCCCTCGAGTCTGCGATGATCGGCGCGGAAAAAGAAAATGAGTTCCTTACAAGCTCCGGAAATCGAGTCTAGAGGGAACTCTTTCGTCAATTTGTCGCGCCTCGTCAATGGGAACTCGAGGTGTTTGGTCTCCGTGATCAGGTACGAATGAGTCCCTTGGTTGAACTGCTTCCTCTCGAAGTCGTCCAACAATATGTATCGCGCGACGAGACGGACGGCCTTCAACTCCCCGCCGATCTCCGCCCTCTCCAGCTCCTCCCCCGTGTCCACAAGCGTCGAGTTCAAGTCGCCCGAGAACACGTGGACTTTCTTCGGGAGCCACCGGTCCGGATCGGTGGACGGCGCGACCTTGAACGGGATCTTCTCGAAATAGTTCGTGTAGTCGTACCGCAGAGGCTTGGCGCTCATCTTCAGCACGATCTCGACGTCGTGATACTGTATGGCCGAAATGGGAAGCGCGTGGCCGACGTCTCGGTTAAAGAAGAACTGCAGGGGTACGTACACGTGCTGATCGTGCATGGTCCCCACGTTCCGGGTCCCTCCGTGTTCCGACGGCAGCCCCTGGATCACGCTCTGCTCCGAACTGCGAGTGACGCAATCCCACGTGTGCAGGAAATCGCCCGTGTGGCTCTCGATGAGCGTGCCGCCCACCCACAGCTCCACGGTGTTCGTGAGCACGTACCCGAGGTGGTCGATCCACGCGGGCTGAAACGACTCGTGCGTGATCCCGTCGTAGTCCGAGTCGGCCAGCAACGGGTAGTTTGAGGACCGGAACGCGGCCGTCACGCGCGTGTCCGTCACATCCACCCCCGGGTTCGTGGGGGTCGAGCCGTCCGCGGAGACGGAGTTCTTTCCGTGCGTCACCTGCATGACCCCGTAGTTGAGTTTCGTGATGTTGTAGTACACGTACATCTGCGTGACGAGGTCTCCGATCCGCGGGACCTTGAACTTCACTTGCCCACCATACAGCGGAGGGACGTCGGGGAGTATCTCGACGTCCATCCAGCTGAAGTTGGTGTGCCGAGAAAATACGGACTTGAAAAACGTCTTCTCCGGGTTGACGGTGAGGAAGGTGTCGAACGACCCCTTCGCCTGCAGCCATGTCAAATGGGCCGTGATGTTCTGAGAGGCCATCTTTCGCTATAGTACAAGACAATATAACAAAATTCGTGACCGCAACCGGACTTTTTTTTTCGGTTGCAATACTATACTGCGAACTATGGCCTCGTCGTCCGGCGCCCAAATGATGATGCTCAAGGCCCGCGGGCCTCAGGACATCGCCACCATCGGAAACCCGGAAGTCACGTTTTTCAAGTCAGTGTTCCCTCGACACACGAACTTCGCGTGGGAGGATATCGAGATCGCGCAGACGACCGGGCAGTCGGCGTACGGGCAGACTCTCGAGTTCAAGTTGTCCAGGGTCGGCGATCTCATCACCAGGGCCATGCTCGTCGTTCAGATGAACGCGGTCCCGGGATGGAACGGGTCGTTCGCCCCCTTCATCTGGGACTTCCCCCGCGCCCTGATCGAGTACGTCGAGTTCATCGTCGGAGGGTACCCCGTCGAGCGGATCACGGGAGACATGCTGCATATCTGGGACATCTTGAACCGCCCTGACTACGCCAGCTGGGTGGAGAACATGCCCACGAACCACGGCGGGTCCGTCAAGTTCAACAAGGCCGGGAAGATGACCGACTGGTTCAACGGCCAGTCGACCCAGTACTTGTACATCCCGCTCGAGTTCGCCTTCACCTGCGAGCCCGGCACGTGTTTCCCCATGATCGCGTTGTCCTTCCACGAGGTCCGCATCAAGGTCAAGTTCTCCTCCGCGGACAAGATCTTCACGAGCTACTCGCTGTCCGAGCCGTCCTATGATACCGTCCCTGGCGTTATTGGCGGGACAGTCAAGTCAAGCCTGAACAGCTCGGGCACGCCGGATTACAACCTGATCCGTTCCATCATCCGCTCTCGTTTCATCGATTCCGCGTATGGCAACCAGATGGCCCAGTTGATCTCCGAGACGGGCGACCGGAAGTGGGTGAAGCACGTCATCGAGAACGCCATGTACACCGATAAGATCACCAACGTCCTCGCGACGACGACACCTCCGTCGGGAACCACCGACGGCACGCTGGAGATTTCGTTCCAGATCGCCGAGTATAACGCGTCCATCGGCTCCACTCGCACTTTCGTCATCAGCGATTCCATGATCCCCAAGGCAGAGAAGTTCACGCCTTCGTTCACGACCGTCGCCGCCAACCAGCGGGCTACGTGGGCTTCGAACCCTCCCACGTTCACCACCCGCCTCGTGGGTAGGTACGTGTATTTGGACGACTACGAGCGTCAACAGTTCGCGAGCGAGTCCCACGAGTTCCTTATGACCGAGAGCCAGCTGCACACCCATTACGTCGGCGGCCAAGAGCAGGTGACGATCGACCTCAAGTTCAACCACCCCGTGAAGGAGCTGATATTCTTTTACCGCCCAGACAACTGGAGCGAGTCGGAGACGACCCTCAAGGGGTACTATAAGGGCTACTGGTCGTTCAAGAATCCGAACAGCCGGTTCGGGGAGGGCCACTTGTTCAAGACCGCGAATCTGATTCTCAACTCTCAGAACATGTACGGCGACGGCAAGGATCCCGTGTACTTCTCGTACGTGATTCCCACCCAGTTCCATAAGCGCATGGACACCGATCACAACATCTACATCATCCCGTTCTGTCTCGACCCCGGCAACTGCAAGCCCACCGGGTCGGTCAACATGTCCCGCCTTGACGACGTGAAGCTTGTCCTGACGGGTCTGGGTGGCATCCCGGCGGGCACGATCAACGTGTACGCGCGCAACTTTAACTTGCTTTCGATCCAGGCGGGCATGGGCGGGAAGCGGTACGCTTCGTAAAAAAATTTCGCTACGTACTGTATACAATAACACGCCATGTCCTCGGCCGCGGTTATGTGGATTCGTAGTAAGGGCAGCCAGGATGTCATGCTCATCGTGGACCCCGAAATCACTTTTTTCAAGTCGACATGGGGCAGGCATACGAACTACGCGATGGAGGACGCCGAGATCACGCACACGGCCGGTGTGGTGACGTACGGCCAACTGATCGAGTTCAAGATTCCGAGGTCCGGCGACCTCCTTCACAAGGTCATGCTGTATCTGGACGTGGAGGAGTTCCCCAACTTGAAGTACTCTCCATTCGCGAAGGACTTTGCCCGCATTCTGATCAAGTACGTCGAGCTCGTGATTGGCGGGTTTAGCATCGAGAGGCTGACGGGCGACTTCCTCCACGTCATGGATATCCTCTCAAGGAAGAGCCACAAGAGCAGCGTGGACAACCTGCCGACCAACCACGGCGGCAGCGTCAAGTTTGACGAATTCGGCGACATTTACGACTATTGCAACGGCACTCGTCGCCAGCACATCTACATCCCCATCGAGTTCGCCTTCACGATGGACCCGGGCCTGGCCCTGCCTATGATCGCCATCCAGCACCACGATGTGGTCATCCGCGTCCAGTTCGCCGACCCCGACGAGATGTTCACGTATTACGCGAACGACTTCCCGGTCGACACATCCGGATCTGCGGCGATCGATTACTCGGGTTTCCCGTACAACCAGGTCGTCGCGGATAACGCGGCGGCCGGATACTGGGACTTTGACGGAGATCTGGACAACACGGGCAGCATGCAGCCCACCGCCCTGAACCCGAAGTTCGAGGTCTTCAACTACACGAACGCGGACAACGCGATCAAGTCTTCCGGGGGCGCGTACGGCGCCACCGCGAACCACGCCAGGGTGGATTTGAGCGACGCGAGTTTCCACGGCGGGGACACGACCTTCACGATCGCGACGACCGTCACCTGCCCCGCCACGAACGTGGGGAGCACCGGGACGACGGTGTTTGTGTACGGAGATGCCACGGACAATGTGACGGTTTTCAACGGCTCGTCGGGAGACTTCAAGCTTCGGCCGAAGGCGGGCGGAGTGTCGACTCAGATGGAGTCCTGGCCTCAGGACAAACTGTACATCGGCGATGGCCAGAGCCACGCGCTGGTCGTCACCCGCGTGGAGAACCATACGAACGGCAGCCTTCCCGCCTCCACACCGGGCAAGTGGTACTTCGCCGCTGGCTCGACGGCCAACACCGGCACGGGCTCGGTCCCCGCTCAGGTCATCGGTTCGAACGTGTCTGTTTCGACTGGCGAGATCGCGTGGACGAACTCCGCCACCGACTACACCACGGCCTCCAACACCCACGACCGCGTGGAGATCCCGTTGACCGACGGTAGCGGCACATCGACCAACCTGTTCTCCGTGAACTTTGACTTCCGCATCGCTAGTGCCAGTCTCGACGCTAACTCTACTCATCTGTTCACCATCGGACCGGCCACCACCGCAGACATGGTCGCCAACCGCAAGAACCGCATGAGTGTCTACTTGACCCCGTCGGCAACCGACATGTACCTGCAGACTCAGGACTCAGGGGCGACCAACGACCGCCGCCTCAAGGTCGACATGCCCGCTCTGTCTCTGGACACGTGGCATTCGATGACCATCACGAGGCTTCCGTATCCCAAGTTCGGCACCACGACTCCGAGCTCGGTTCAGAGCATCCAGTCCGTCGCCATCTTCGTGGACGGCGTGCAGTACGCGCTCGTGAACGTGGACGACGCCAGTCACGGCGGTTTCCACGCGACCGCGGAGTACGGAAGCGTCCTCACATTCGGGCCGGTCGGAATCACTAACCTGGCGTACTCTCCGAAGCAGAAGCTGAAGATCAAGGAGGTCCAGTTCTGGAACGGGTACTTCTACAACAACAACACCGTATACCAGGTCTATCTGGACGGAATCCAGAAGGAGATGCACCCTCTGTGGCCCCACATGGCGAACCCGACCATATCCGCGAAGACCCTGTATCTCGGAAACAGTCCCGATACCGTGACGGCAATCGCCAGCGCCAGCAACGTCAAGTGGGAGTACGTCTGGTTCTACAACACCGCCGTTACCCCAAACGACATCGGAGCCACCTCTGGTATCGTTTCTTCTTCCGCGCGTCTCCCCGTGATCCGCCAGGTGTGGGGTCTGCAGCCGAACACCATGTTCTCGGCCACTCGAGGCTCGGACGTGATCACGAACACCGGGTCCTATTGGGCTTCGCTCGCGGACACCCAGGGCGCAACCCGGTTCTCCGTGGACACGTGGTCGACGGGCGCCAATGGCATCCTGACGGGCGCGGTGGTCCGCGTGAAGGCGCTCGGGGCGGGCGACCTGTTCGGCAACACCGGGGACTGGTTCATGAACATCGACGCTTCCAAGATCCCCCAGTCGATCAACTACTCGGCTGGCACATCCCAGGCGTTCCTTCACCCACGAAGCAACTGGATCGCGCACCCCCCAAGTTCGAGTGCAAGCTCGTCGCCAGGTTCTTCTACCTGGACGATTTCGAAAGGAAGCAGTTCGCTCTCAACGGGCACGAGTACCTCATCACCGAGACCCAGTTCTTCCAGCAGCACGTCGGAGGGGAGAGCGAGGTCGACTTGGAGCTCCGTTTCAACCACCCGGTCAAGGAACTGCTCTTCTGGTACAAGCCCTCGGACCTCTCTTTCGTCGCTAACAAGTTCCGTTCCGATCCTGACTTCGGCTACAACGCATACTGGAAGTTCTACAACGACAACAGCGAGTTCGGAGACGGGCATCTGTTCTCGCGCGCCAACCTGTACATGAACTCGCAGAGTCTGTACGGAGACGGCCGCGACCCTATCTACTTCTCGTTTTTGGTTCCGGCGGATTTCCACACGCGCGTCGAGAAGAACTCTAGGGTGTACTGCATCCCGTTCTGCCTTCGCCCGGAGTCCTGGAAGCCGTCCGGCAGTGTGAACATGTCCCGCCTCGACAGCGTGAAGCTCGCTCTTAAGGGCATCGGGTCTTCGTCCAAGGGCGGCATCCCGCCAGGGACGATCGACGTGTACGCAAGGAGCTTCAACCTTGTCCGTATCCAGTCGGGTATGGGCGGAAAGCGGTTCGCGTCATAAGCAAGCATCCACTGTTCGGTCCATTCGGATCGTCCCATAAAAAATCTTTTCGTGTATTATACATTATAACAGTGTACCATGTCTGGCTGTCCTGTTCTCATTCTCCGAGCCAAGGGTCCACAGGACGCGGCCCTGACGGTCTCGCCCGTCAAGACCTTCTTTAAGGCGATCTACCCCCGCCACACCAACTTCTCGTTTGAGGACATGGAGGTGGTGTCCGTGGCCGGCAACCAGGGCTTTGGTCGCGAGGTCCAGTTCCAGCTTCCCAAGAGCGGAGATCTCATATCGCGCGCGTTCCTGTACTTGGAGATACCGCCTATCAACGAGTGGAGCAACCCGGAGTTCGGGAAGGCGTGGTGGAAGATCTTCGATCCGTTCTTGGACGACATCGCCCGCATCATCATTAAGAAGGTCGAGTTCAAGGTGGGCGGAACGACCATCGAGGAGATGACCGGGGAGTTCATGCACGTGTACGACCAGCTTAGCCGGGACCCGTCCACTTCGTACGTCGAGAACACGCCCACCCGCCACGGCGGTACCATCCTCGTGGACAACGGCGGACAGACCGGGATGACCAAGAGCCACATCTACGTCCCTCTGCAGTTCTCGTTCTGCCTGGAGGACGGCATGGCCTTCCCGATGATCGCGCTCCAGTACCACGACGCGAAGATCGTCGTCACGCTGAACACGAAGGAGTCTATCTTCACCCAGGTCGTTGGCGGCCCCAACTACCCCGGCACGAGCCTCGCAGGCGGCGTGCTCCCGTGGGACCATCCCACCGTCGGCGGCCCAGGATACCGTGACGCGATGATGGCGGCCATGCCCGACATCACCAAGTTCCGTCTGATATGCCGGTTCGTGTACCTGGACGACTTCGAGCGGAAGCAGTTCGCGGAGGAGAGGCATCACTACCTGATCACGGAAACGCAGCACTACTCCCACTACGTCAGCGAGGGGTCTGGGCTCGAGACCATCGGGTTGTCCTTTAGCCACCCTGTGAAGGAGCTGATCTTCTACTACAAGGCGGACAATCGCATGATCGACCCCGAGACCTCTCAAGATCCCACGGAGGCGTACTGGAACTTCACGAACAAGAACAGCAAGTTCGGGGACGGACACCTGTTTGAGAAGGCGAACCTCACCCTCAACTCGCAGCAGATGTTCGGCGAGGGCCGCGATCCCATCTACTTCAGCTACGTGCTTCCCCTCCAGTTCCATACTCGCCTGCCCTCGAACAATCACGTGTACGTGATTCCGTTCGCTCTGGAGCCCGAAAACTGGAAGCCCACCGGTTCGCTGAACTTCAGCCGAATGGACACCGTCAAGCTCGTCCTGTTGGGCCTTCAGAAGAACAGCGTCACTCACAAGCTGCCCAAGGGCGTCATCGAGATTTACGCTCGGTCGTTCAACGTAATGGCAATCAGCTCGGGAATGGGCGGCAAGCGTTTCGCCTCGTAACGGTGACGCTCGCCCATCGCTCACGAAGCGGGTACCGCTCCGTGTATTGGCCGAATTTGTTTCATTGATAAACGTCAGTAGTGACGAGCCTGGTTCTATGCCGCGAAACCGCCGCCGTGTTTCTCCTTTTTTGTCAAGTGTTGTCGTTCTAAGAAAACCGTTGCTAACTCACGCGGGCCGTCTTTCGAGACGAGTCAAAAGTCGAACTCAGAGTGCCCCCCCGCGCCCGATCCGTCGGCGTTTAGTTTCTTGACGCGCGTGTTAACGACCTTCTTGGGGCCGAACGTCTCGTCGTCGGAGTCGCTGTTGTAGTCCTTGTTAAAGTTGGCCCGAGCGTAGTTCCAGAATCTCGGACATCCGATCGAAAAGCGCTCGCGGGGTGTGGCCTTGTACCAAAAAATAACGTCTTCAATACGATTTGACTCGCTTGTGTGATCCACGACCAAGCACTCGTAATTCCGAGTGCATTGGTCGAGGATCTCGCAAAACGCCTCAAAGGTGGGAATGACGCCAAAATAGTTTCGGTACAGCCTCTCCCTGTTCATGATAATGTTCTCTCGGAGCGCGAAAACGTAGTCGATGTTGCTGCGGATGTCCGGCGTCACGTCCATGCTGTACTGACTGATGAACAGGAGGAATATCTTCATGTGTCTTCCGTTCAACGCGATCTCGCGCATGCACGGATCGCGCATGACCGAGCGGTCGTACACGCAATCGTCCATCACCACGAAGCAGCTCTGAGCCTTGCCGTTTTTGCACAGCTTTTTTTGGTTTTTCAAAAGGGCGCGCAAGGCGGGTTTATTAAACGATTCGTACACGAACAAACTAGGCACATACTTCTGCCAATGCCGATTCGAACCCTCCGTCCCGGACATCACGATGCCGGAAGGGATGTCGCGTTTATGATACATGATATCGGTTGCCAACGTCGTCTTTCCGCCTCCGCGTTTCGACACGATGCAGACGACTTTGTCATTCCCGATCTTGGACGGGTCGAACTTTTTTAATTGAATGTCCATTTTCCAATTCGATAGTACGTAAGGAATATTACCTATCACCGTTGACGCGCGCCGACGGACACGTACGGCACCTCGCCGTACCGAAAGAAGTCGACGTGTATCCCTGACGCGCGCGCTAGTCTCATCCACTCAGTCTGATGCCACAGCTCGGCCCGGTCCTTCGACTCCTCGTCGCGAGTCTTGTTGTACTTGACAGCGAAGTCGTCTTGCAGCCGAGTGAAAATTTTCTTGATATCGCGCGAGACTCGCTTCCCTTCCTTTTTTATGCGAAGGATGAGACCCGGCGTCAACGTCATTACGAAAACCCCCGAGTGGTTGAATACAAGATGGGCTATGTTTTCGGTCGCGACGTCGTCCAATATGATCCCGACGTCCGTGTCACTCGGACTCGACAGAGAGCAGTCGGTCATCCCGCACCGCTGAGGGTGGGTGTGCCATTCGAACGTCCCGTGGGGGATCTGGACGTCGTTCTCGTGACCGAACGCGGTCGTCGTAAACCGATGGAGAACCCCGTTCGAGTCGGGAACGAACGTGCCCCCGATCTCCTTTCCGGAAGCGAGCGTCGAACGGATGTACTCCACCGCATCTACGGACAGAGGGAATCGGGTCCGATCCCACCCTCGGATCGTCTTCCTCCCGTTCGCCGCCGTGCTAACAGGCAAAAGCTCTGTTTTCGGATTCATGCGGTATAATAGCTATCCGCTATTAAAATCCGTCGTCCTCGTCTTCTTCTTCATCCGGCCTGAAGCGGACTCGGTTCGCCTGAAGACTCCCCGGAGCGACTTGCACGCTGCGGGTATCTCCCTCGCCGGCTTCCTCCTCTTCGTCTTCCTCGTCGCCTTCCTCTTCGAAGATCTCGCCCGTCTCCTCCCCGCCCTTGAAGGTGTCCTTGTCCAGGATGTCTCCCATGTACTCCTTCAATATGTCGTCGATGGGCATCAGAGTGTGGACGGCGCCGCGTACGGCCTCGCGGATGGAGCCGAACAAGTTCCGCCGCTGCAACTTGTACCCCCCGTCCCCTGTCTCGCTGACGAAGTAGTCCACGTCATCCACGATCTCGTTGGCGAGGTTCTTCATCACCAGGTGCACGAAACGGGTGGGAGACGGTACGCGCACCTTCATCTTCTGGTTCGGATCACGCGACATCCGGATCGATCCCATGATCATGCTCGTGCATACGAAATACGCCTTCAAGAGATCGCGGAAGTACGGAATGGCGTCCATGATAAATTCCGTCTCCTCTTCCAGTACATCCGGATTCCAATCCGGGATCTCCGTGAGCAGTTGGGTGAACGCGGAGATGGGATCCATCCCCGCCGTGTCCGAAACCTCCACGGCATCGCGGAGGATGTTCTTCAAAGACTCGAACACGGGCTCGGTCAGCCCCCGCTCGAGCTGATCCACGTATTCCTTCTTGCTGTCTACCAGCACATTGATGTTCACGACGGGGTCGGATGAATCCATCGGGAATCTACCAACACTCTAGGTATTTTGCGTCTGCTTTGTAACGAGCGACTGCTGCTTGCGCTCGTACAAATCGCGCAAGTACGTCACGTCCTCCTCCGCCTTCTGGAGCCGAGCTTCGAGGATTCGAATGGTCTCTTGCATGCGCAAGACAGGATCGGTCTGCTCGTTCTTGGGAACCTCGCCCCAGTGAGGCTGGGAGAGGCCCAGGCGGTTGCGCAGTATTCTGCTCTCCTCCCTGTATTCCGAAATCTGCTCCAGCAGGTCGAACCGCTGAGAGTGGTACTCCTTGGAATACGCCATCGTTCCACTTAGAAGGCCGTCACTTTAGGAAAAACGGCGTAGGCGAGCTGACTTTCTCAGCGCCGGAAATTGATCGCCAATTGGACCCCGCCCCACGCGATAAGACCAGCGAGGATACCGGCCATGTGAATGCGAACCTTGCTGACCTGGCCCGTTTTCTTGTCTTCGAACCATTTCGGATAGTACGCAGGAGCAACCTTGATGACCCCGATCGACGCCACGATGCCGCAAAATATGGCGGGGAGCGAGAACGTAATGCGGCGATGGACGACGGCCCCAGAGCTGCTGTGGTATTCCGTGCGCACAGGCGGGATGGGGTCTTGCAACGGCCCCACCTCGTTCGGAATGGGAGAAGGGAAGGTGTCCTGATACGATCGCAGCCCGCCTCCGCCGAGGGGAGGCGGCGGGGAAACGGCTGCGACCGGTACAGGAGCAGGGGCAGGAGCGGCGGGCGTGCGGCCCCGACGAGCAGCTCGGGCGATCTCTGTAAGACTCATGGCGTCCCGTATATAAATACGAGACGCCAAAATTTATGCTTCGATAAACGCGTGGGACCCTAGTCGTAGCTGGAGAATTCGGGTTTGTCGAGGTCCCACACCTGCGGGGGGAGCTGGGGGAAGTCGGGTTCGTCGGACAAGGAATCGCCCTCGGATGACTTCTTGTTTGCCATGTCGACCTCTTGTCGCTTCCACACGGGCACGAGCGATTTCTCGTAGCAAGAAGAATGCATGAACTGAAAAAGACGCGTGTGGGATACTGGCACGCACTCCTCGACCTTCCCCGCTGGCATGGGGATGCCGCAGTAAGAACACATCACCCACCCGTGTCGGGGCTCGCTTTCCATCCAGTCCGTGAACAGCCGAGAATGAGAGAGCGCCTCGACACCCCTCGTACTGTATTCCCTCAGCGTCTCCTCTTCGCCTTCTGTGAGCGGGACGCGTTTCGTATCTCCGCGAACGGAGCACACCCGGCAGCACCCCGAACAATCATAAATGAGCCGTTTTGCGTGACGCGAGTGACTCCTTGCCTTCATCGCACACCAGCGCGCGTCAGCGCGCCGGTTCTTTTCTACGAATTCGTTCGCAAACACGACGCATCTCTCTTCTCCGGCGCTGATCATGTCCGTACGAACACATTTTAAAAAATCTATCTCCGCCGAACGGTCTTTTTCTTCTTCTGAGTCGTACGGTGCTTGGTTCGCCGCACTCTCCTGGCCGCCCCGCCGTGGAAGTTGGGAAGTGGACCACCCTCCATGGATGGCATCGCGCCACCCGCACCGCCCGAGAAAAGATCTCGTACGCCCTTGGAACGGGAACACACGGGGCCGTACACCGCGTTCGGGTTCTCGACCAACGTGCCGTCCGATGCAACGATGTAAGGATCCACGATCTTGAGCTTCGTGGCAGCGTCCTTGTGACTCGGATCCATGTTGAAGAACACGGGCCCGGTCCCTGGCCCGCACGATGGCTGTGGGATTCCACTCGTGCGATAATCAGCGATCATGAGATTTGCGAAATTCCTCCACGGTTTGTCCTTCACGCCCTTGCTCACCAGCGCGATGGCTCCGGCGTTCCGCCACCACGCGTCGATGTGGTTAAGGATCGCGGATCTCAAACGGTTAAATGCGATGAGATCGCGACGAATAAACGGATGCAGCACATTTGGGATACTTTTGATAACCTTCGTGCCGTCCATTCCGAAACGCACATCATTGACTGTTTTTATTTCAACGGAGTTGTGCAGAGCCATAATATTTCTGACATGTGTCGGAGCGAATTTCAATACATCATTAGTCGAAAAGTTTTGTTGAAAAAGCAGAGGGATTAGAACTGACGGTTGTGAGTCGGAAGATACTCCGGTACCGGCCGTGCCTATGGCGTGGCCTTTATCACCGGAGTGTGGTACGTTGTAAACGGGAAGAGTGCCTACATCGTTTTTGTATACAGAAATCGCGGTCGCGTTTCCGTAAGCAAGAGGGCCTGGAGCGAACACCTTGAACGCTTTAATCGTAGTATCCGCGGTATCCTTTTTTCCACTTTCATTTTCGAATAAACTGTCTGCAGTGACTGCATCAGGTTTCGTGACTTTTACCGCTGTCACTGCAGGATCCGGCTGGGTAAGATCGTTAGCTGTTGTGTCTAAAGCAGGGATTGTGTGATATCTGATCATGTCCAGCATGTGGATGGGGATACGCGTCATGTAGACGTAATCGTTTATATCAGCTGGTGTAACTGTTGCCGGGTGGTCTCTGTGTCTTTCGACGGCGACAAACCCTCGGAGCACGTTAATTATCTTCGCGATTTCCTCGCGGCTCGTGTTCAACAGAGACGTTTTTGTCGAATTGACCACTCGCTCGTTGATATCCCGCATAACGTTGGTGAGGATGTCATAAAAATATACCGCGGTCACGAAATTGTTAAGCTTCCTCTTCATAGCATTGTCCGTATCTAGTATGTTGTGTTGGTACAGTTTTGCTTCCTCGATGCGGAAAGTGATATTCGGAATATACGCCCTCAACTTTTGGAGTTCGTATGAGGTGAACACCTTGGAGGCAAGATCATTGATTCGTTCTTGCGTTTGTTGTGATCGCCCCGTCGGTGTGGAGACTTGACTATAAAATGGATACGCGGAGGACATGATATATCATCCTGTTTAGAAAAAAATGAGTTACCTTCGCTTATTACCGCCTCGCTTCCTCCTTCGAACGTGTTTAGACGCCCCGGGGTGATAACTTCCAAAGTTTGATGTCCGCCCTCCGCCACCTGTAGTGATTCCGCTAAGGAGGTCGGACGTGGCTCGTTGACGTTGACACACCGGTCCAAAGATCGCGCGAGGGTTCTCCACTAGGGTACCGTCGGCCGCGACGATGTACGGGTCCACGATCCTGGCCTTCTTGCTCGGGTCTCGAGGATCGCCGTCGTAGAACACGCCGCCGTACCCGGGCCCGCAACTGTACTGTGGAATGCCTGTTACCCTCGTATCCGCGATTCCAAGTTCCGCCAAGTATTTAGCCATTACGTTTGCATCGATCGCTGCGCCCGTTCCGGCGAGACCCTGAAGAGTGCCTTCGGAACGCGCCCATGAAGCGATCGTGTTCAATATGGCTATGCGCATACGGTTAAACGCGAGCAAGTCTCTCTTGATAAACGGCGCTATCACGTTCTCAAATTCGTCGCCTGTTAAACCGGTCCCGCACTTCAAGATCCGGTTCTTGTGCATATCGGCGAACTCTGACACATTGACTTTGTTCTGGGACAAAAGGAAGATCAGCTTCGCCGGCTGGCAATCGTCTGAAACGTGTTTAGTTGTCGTCGAACCTGAGGTCTTGATGTATTCATTGTAAGATGGCAGCGAATTTCTATCGTTGTCTTTTATCGTAAGCTCAATCTCGCTGTCCGGCACGAGGCCAAGACTTGGCACGGTTATTGTCGCCGTCGTCCCTGAGGTTGTTGTTTTCTCGACGGCTTTTGAAAGATCTTCTGGCGAGATTCTTCCGAGATATACCTTTCCGGATGGATCCGCGGCGACAAACCCGCGAAGAGCGTTCGCAATCTTTCCGAGCAAATCCGTGTCCATCGAGTTCAAGTTGAAGTTTGTGGCGTTTGTGACCCGTTCGTGGAAGTCGCGCATCACGTTCGTCAAAATATCGTACACGTAGACGCTGCGGATGAAATTGTAGAGTGTATCCTTTGTTTTGGAAGATGATGTATTGGCAGAGAGAACGTTGTGTGTTATCATCGGACACTCTTCGATCGTGAACTGCAGATTGGGCATGTATGTCCTGAGGGATTGCAGCTCGTACGATGTGAATATCTTGGTCGCTAGATCGTTCACTCTCTCTTGAGTCTGGGGAGATCTCCCGGTCGGCGTGCGCACCGCCGTGTTGAACGGGTATCCGGTCGACATGCGTATTTAGAAATAGCCGGAGAAAAAAAATGCGCGTTCAGGGGGGCGATATATATTTTCGGGGTATGTTTTGAACCCGTCACGATGCCGCCGAAGAAGGAGGTCACAACGCTTTCCAAGCGCCAGACGCGGTCCGGGCGTTCTGTCAAGGCCCCGGAACGATACGAACCCGACGAGATACCCGTGGACGATTTCGGGGACGAGGACTACGAGTCCGACGATCCGGAGGGGGACCGGATCCGAGACGAGGACATCACGGACGAAGAAGAGGACGACGAGGAAGATGGGGAGGACGACGATTCGTACGATAGCAGTTTCATCGACGACGACGAAGAGGGCTGCTCGACGAGGGTGGCGACCGACGCCGACGAAGGCGAACTGACGGGGACGGAGACCGAGGAGGACGACGAAGACGTGCCTCTCGAGTCGGACTCTGACGAGTCGGAGTACCAATCAGAGGAAGAAGTGGAACAGAAACGACAGGTGAAGAAGACTACCGCACCAAATAAGGCCGCGAGTGGATCGAAGAGGAAGGCACCCTCGGGCAAGGCAGATGGCGAGACGTTTGTCGCGTTCGTGCGCCCCAGGATCGTGAAGTAACCTCAAGCGCCGTATTGGTAGTTTTCGTACACGACGCCATCGGATTCCACCCCTCCCTGATTGATATTCGGGATATACAGCGGGTTCTTGTTAAGCGTCGCGTACGCCAGACGTTCGGACGCGGCCGTGACCACCTTCTCGAAATCGCCGACGCCGAGACGGACGGGGCGTTCGACGCGCAATCCTTCCCCGCCCGCCCGCGCACGATCGACGAGCCCGCCGATTTCCGCCGCCGCGTGGCGGACGGCACGGAGCTGACATTCCGTGATGTCGCGCACTCTCGTGTTCTCCATAAAATCGCCGTACATCAACTTCCCGTCGAGGCTTTCCTTCAAAGCCGCGAGGTTCTTAAACACGCGCGGCTCTTGCGTCCTCGTATGATTGTTCAGCTCCGGTTCCGAGTGGAGCCCTTGGCTCTTGTTTTCGTCATGTGCGTTCGGTACGATGGTTTCGTGCGTGCGCTCGTTCGCGGGGACGCGAGGGAGGACATTGTAGGCCCCGATAGCGACGGGCTGCTGGAACGGCGCTTCGGCCGGCGCCATGTGCGCGTTATCGATGACACTCGCCCTCCGGGCGTCCACCCTCGTGAATTCCTGCATGTCCGTCCACCTGGTCCCGTTTTCGGACCCCCCCGGCGCGTCACGCACCGGATCGGCGTAGGAAAGCGGGATGCTGCGTTCGGGTAGCACGGTCGTTTTGAGGGTGTTCGGAGTATCCCCTCTGTCGTTGTTTTCGACCTCGGTATTGGGAGCCCTCTCCTCGATACCTGCCCTGTTGGCTCGATTCAACGGGTCGAGGATGACCATCCGGTTCTGCAATTGGGCCTCTTGCTCGGTCTGTTTTCGTACCATGATCTGGTCCTCGACCTGCGTCCAGTTCTTGGACAAGATCTCGGTCGACTCGTGCATGTGTGTGTCGCGCCCCCCCTGGGCCGCAAACACCTCCTGCATGCCGAACCTCCTGTCCGGCCCCGCCTCTCCCACCATTTGGGCGACCTCTTGGACGGGCTTTGACGACCACGGTTCGGGACCCGGGATCTTTGTGACCAGCGAGTCGAACTTCACGGGCGCGCACGTCATCGTCAAGAACTCCGTCTGGGGCATGTACCCCTTCGGCGGCTCAACATGCATGTTTATTTTAGAAGTGTTCCTTCCATACCCTAGATTCGCTCTCATAGTGGGTGCCGTTACGTAATCAGGCGGCGCGGGGCCGTACCCGCCCCTCGTCGTGTACATGGGCACGGGTTCGTACCCTCTCGACTCTGTCGGCACCATCGGTTTAGAAGCTAGTACTACGTCTTCCCCGACCACGTCCCTCGCGGGAGGCGGGGCGGGGCGCATAAGAAAGCCTGTCAACGCGACAATGGAAATAGAGGCAAGCATTCAATTCTTTATTCATAATAATACAACAACACAATTATGGTGCAAGCACTCAAACTAAATGGGTAACCTACACGGCTCTGGCCTGAGTGCGCTGGTGACGATCGGGAACTCTAGGTACCTATCGGACCGTTTCATGTCTTCCCAGTACATGTGGAGGTACGGCGCCGTGACGCGATCGTCGACGGTGATGGCTTTGTTGAAGTTTGCGGCGTGGACACCGCCCTTGAGTCTCATGCATTCCAAGGACGGGTCGAGCCTCGCGCCCAGCGTGAGGAAGGATTGAACGTGGTCCTGGGTGACCGGGAACGAAACGTTGTTGTCGAGGACCTTGTCCAACGTCTTTCCAATCTCCTCCTTGACCCCGTTTTCGGTGATGATGATCGCGGATGACATGGATTCGTACTATTGGTTTAGAATATATGCGGGCCCAAGACCATCCTCTCCTCTGGCCTGGCGTCGAAATTGATCGGGATCACAGGCGGGATGGGCAGTGTCTTTCGTTCCATGACGTAATACTCCGGACACGCCAAGTCCCATACGGGTTGCCACCGGACCCAGCGTATCCATTCCGCCGCGGAGACAAGCACCATGAAAAGGAACACCAACACGACCGGTGCTGACATGTTCGCTGCATACTAAGAGTACTAGGAGATATTCTCCCCTCCTAGCCGGCTCAGTATTTCGATACGAGCGGCCGCACGGAGCAGAGGGGGGACGTTATTCATGACGTAGTTCTCGACGCCCTTGGAAGTCTTCGGAAGAGGCGGTCCGGAAGCCAGGACTTCGTTCAGGGACTCTCTCTCTTCGCGTCGTAACTCGTCAGGAAGTTCTCGAAGAACTGCGCACATCTTGGCCTTGCACACGCCGTCCGATATAAGATGGAACCATGCGTTATGCCACGCGGCGTCTCGCGAAAGAACGTACACGGTGTCGTTCTGGCCGTCGATCTCTTTATTCGCGACCCGTCGTCCGAGATCGTAATAGAACAGCGTGTCCGCGGCCTCCTTGATCATGGAGTCCGATCTCATCACCTCGCACCCCGTCGGAACCGGCCCCTCGTACGCCTTCCCGCAGTACCCGACCACCGTGCACCGGCTCGTGTCGATGCAACACGCGTCTTTCGCGCATTGATCGAGGTCCACAAACACCCATACACGCGGCATGCTGTATGATATGATGCCTGCCGAAAAAAAAAACGAAATCTCCGGCGCACGAATCACTCCTCGGAAAACGCGATCTCTCCGTCGACGTACGCCTTCCACAATTTGCGCTTGTTCTCGGCGGTGTTGTCGAGAGATTGGGCAGTGAGCTGCCTCAGGGTCCAATCTCCGGCCTTCTTGAGCACGTCTTTGTACGCCACGGACGGTCGCACGTCCGTCTTCGCTGTCTTCTTCGACCCGGGGTTCGCCTCGTCGTCTATCAACTGAAACGACTCGGGGTTCAGATCGATGTACAACTTCTTCGTCATGTCGACCCACTCGGTCACGTGCCCGTGAGCCTTCTGACCGGCGAGGTGCTTCGACTTGGACACGTACTCGCCGGTCTTCTCGTTCTTCACGAGGTCATCCTTCTTCAGACGGTTCGTGGTCATCATGGCGGCGTCGTGGAAGACCTGGGACTTGCTTCCGTACCTGTGGACCGGCATGGGAAACGCTTTATCATACGTCTCCAGATTTTCGTTCGTCCGGCGAACGCGCACCATTTTCGAACCGTAGCGTGGGGACCCGGCGCCATGTTCATTTTCTCCGTGGTCTGCACGATCGTGTCCGCTTACTTGTTTTGGTCGGCCTTCCGGCCCGATGAGCCGGCCGAGGAGGACGGGAGTGACGAAAGCAGCGAGGAGTAAACGGACGGAATCGCGACCACCTCGTCGTCCCTGATCGATATATTCTTCTTGGCCCGGAACGTTTTCAGCGGGTCCTTGTCGTCCGTGCTCTTCACGACCGCCGCGATGAACTGCCTCGTGGCCGCGACTGGATCTCGTTCCTTGTCGAGCACTCTGCGAACGGGTTCCATGTTATTGTTTTTCTCCGCGCGCTTGGCCGCTCTCGCCTGGACGTACTCCATTCGATGCTTTTCGTTGTCCTCTTGACGCTTGGCCGCGTTCTCGTTTTGCAAATTGACGGCCTCCCTGCTCGGCCGGATCCGGCTTATCAGGGCCCTGTACTTTTGTTTGTCCCGGTCGAGGATTACGCTCACCCACGGATCGTGCTTGCTCTCCCCGGCTTCGGGTTCGTCCGCGATGGTGGCGCTTTGCCATTTCTTCGCCCCGATCAGCGCCACGCGCACTTTCTCCCCCGCACGGTATTCCCAGGCCCGCTTTTGTCTGCATCCCGTGACAGCGCGAGACCCATTCGAACGGACGCTCCGTGTGAGTCTCTCTTTCGCGATCGTCCTCTGGTGATCGCTATCCGCGGTGTCCCTTCGGCACGTCCTCGTTACGGGGATCTTCGCATCCATGCCTTCTCGATATTGCTTTCCAGGATAATCTTCTGTGACCGGTTTGGCTTTCGAGTAGTCGCGATACTCTTCCGGATTCTGCAACGATTCGACGCGGGTGCGCACCTTCGAAGGATCCTGGTACTTCCCGTCCACGAACTGGGCCATGCAGCCGCGTCTGGGGGGTATGAAGACGTCCGCCTCGGTGGACGATGGCAGCGAAGGGGTCGCGCCCTTGATAGGCAGCGGGACGACGTTTTTCTCGATGGACCTGTACCCCGAACAGAGCATGTAGTTCTTGATGGCGTGAGGCCGGATGAGCACGTGGAAGGCGTTGATGATCACGTAGGACAGGTTCAGCCTCGTGCGCGGGACCCGCGACGCCTCGCGGCGAATGAACGTCTTTGCGGTGTTGAAAGAAAGCTCGATGGGGTTGTACTCCGGCGAGTACGGAGGAAGGAACAGCAGGGCGGGCTTTCGAGTAGCGTACGTCTTCCGCGTCGGGGGATGCAGAACCCCGTCTCCTCCTCCCCTTTTCCTCAACAAGGTCGCGAACTCGCTCAACTCCCCCTCCGGAAAAACGGGGTCTCCTAAGTTGGCGTTTTTCTGTCGCTCATCGTCCGGAGGCTTTCCGTGGACCGACGCGCCGTCCATCACGATCGTCTTTCCCTGCACGAAACCGTCCGGCAACGCCTCTAAGAACCACCGGAACAGGCTCTTGGACACCCGCATGGGCGGCGCCCCGGCGTTCTTGTCTGCCAACTGACTTCGGGAAATCTGAATGGAAAGGACGGTTTCGCGTTTGAAACGGATGACCTTGCCCAGTTTCTTCCACTGATCGTGGGCGATCTTCGTCCCGCTGAAACTCGTGTCCACCGTGGCAGGGTCGCCGTACTCCATCTTCCCGCCGTCCATCTCCTTCAGGTTCCCTTCCATCCACTTGGGATCTCCGCGGCAGTGATGGACGATGAACCATATATGAGCCGCGACGTCGAGCCCGTGCATGTCCGTCCTCGTGCCCGCCGAGTCGTTGACTCTCCACATCACGTTCAACGCCGCGTATATAGCGCGGGCCAATCTGTAGTCCGGGTCGATGTTCCTCTCCTTTCTGCTGACGTACTCGCGGTCGTACATGTACGAGTCGTCCGCGTCCGAAGAGAACATGTTGTCCAACTCGCGGTACCGGGGGTTGTCCTTGTCCCCGAAAAGGTCTCGCAGAATCTCCGCGTAGGAGCTCTTTCCGAAAAGGGCCACCAGCTTGTCGACCATCATCTGGACCCCACCCTGGATATCCTGGTCGTCATCCCGCGTCCCCGCCTTGTCGGGGTACGGAAGGAGTTTGCGACGGGCCTCTTCGACGGTGCGCGAGAGAAGACTGTGCACTTCGATGCGGTCGTCTCCCACTCGGAGCAAAGGGGTCTCGTTCACATACGTGATCCCAGGAGGGATGAACGGATGGCCCTTCTTGGCAGGGAAAATGTCGTCTCCGAACGTCCGTTGCCTCACGCTGTAGTTGTGCTTCTTGATGTATTCCAGCATGACGTAATCGTGGGCGGCGAGTCGCACGACAAACTGGATCTGCGACTCGGGGGTTTTCAGCGTGGATTCGTTCATGATCATGGTCCCGATCGTTTTCGCGAGCCGTTTCTCGTTCTTCACGACGAAGTGGGTCGCCGGATCGGGTAAAAACTGCCAGAACGTGTTCTCCATGTCCGAGTTGCCGAACGCGCGCTTGTCGAGGCAAAGACACGCCGAACCATCGACGGTCTTTTGCTGCCAAAAGCTGGTCGGAAGCTCCTTTTGCATCGACCCTTTCTGCTCCTTCTCCGGAAGGAGGAACCCGTCGTAATCTCCCTCGATGATGAAGTCGTAGAAGTCCGCCGACGCGTCCTCCTTGCGCACGAGGAACGTGGAATTTAGGGCATCCTTCAATCTGCTCAGTTTCATATCCGACGGGTCGGACACAGGGTCTTTCGTCCTGCACCAGGAACCGATTACCAGCATCATCCCTTCCCACCACGGTTCGGACCTCAGCAGTTCCGCGGCTGCCTGTTCTGCGGGGCTCTTGGCGGGGTTCTGGTTGCTGATCCGGACGGGGATGGGGGGGAAAATGCGGAGGAAGAAGGCCGGACGGAGATCCCCTTTTTCATTTTCGGGCCATCGCATTGCGGCGAAAACGGTCGTTTTGGACGCCCGCTGCTCCCTTCGCCTCAGCTGCGGCTTCTCTCCCGGTCTGGTCCACGCTCGTACGGGGGCCATGTTCATGACCACGTGAAATTCGTCCACGAACACGCAATCCTCGGCAAAAAGGAGCGACTGGACGCTCACGAAATCCTTTTTTGCGGCCACCACGGCTTGCATGTCCTTTTCCTGGTAATCGTAGTGGATAGTCTTGTACGACAACTTGTGGTCCTCGCGGGCTTTCTTCACGTGCCTCTCCGAGAACTGGAACTTGGAAAAACCGCTCCCGAGTATTTCCTTTACGGCTACTCGGACATTGTTAAACGCTTTCATGAGTTCTTCTTGTCTCGTGCCAGATTGACCCTTGTCATCTCCGGCGGAGGTACGTACGATCTTTCTACGAACGTCGTTGTTGTCTAGAAGGTCGATCCCGAACCGTACGTTAGAACTCGCATTGATCTTGTTCAACACGCGAACTATATCCGAAGCCGTATACTGTGGGACGAACCGCGTCTGCAAGTCCGCCAGGAGAGACGATATCCTTTTCCAATTTTCCTCGCCTTTGAATTCCGTAATAATATCAAATTTATTAGCTTTTGCATTTGAAGAAAACGGTTTTAGCTGAGACTTCTGGAACATGTCCTTTTTTCGGTAGTCTATATCGGACTTCATGTCCTCCTTCCACTTTGCGTGGTACTTCGCGGCTGTCTTGCGATCCACCTGGAAGTGCCTCGCCACCGAGGATATAGTCATTCCGCTGTCCTCTTGCATGGCCTTTTCGACCATCACGGCGATTCGTTCCCTGAGTTCTATTCCGTGGGCCTTGCCCAACTGGTGAGTAGGTCGCGCGTCTTTGCCCCCCTTTTCGTCCTCCATGCCATCGTAGTACCATACTCCAACGTCATTTTTCGGGCGATTTAAAAGCGAGCACGCTGAGTCAGATCGGGGCGTGGCACGGTCACGAACCGAGTCACGTCCGTCTCCGTTGGTGACTCCGCGATGGACTGAAACGTGTTTCGCATCCGAACGCTCGGCGCCTGGTTCCGCACGCTCTCGAAATCTCTTCCGTTCGTGTAGTTGGCGTACGGATTCGTAGCGTCCTCGGTGACCGCGAACACGTTTTCTTTCTTCACGAACCTCGTGTCGATTGTGTACGCCGCGTGCGACAGCAGAACAATCGCGAATCCGGCGATGACGGCTCGGACGGACCACATCACGGCGCCTCCCACCAACATGACGTACAGCCCGAACCGTTTCGCCGCCACGCACCGTTCCGCCAGCGAGGCGCCGGGGACAAAGGGCCAAAAACACAGCGGGTCATCCAAAATACCTTGGAAGATGTACATTCCTCTATACTAACCACTGTAAACTTATTTTTGGATCGCCGGGAGATCCACGGTGGACGATGCGATCTTGGAGACCCCGGACATCACCTCGCTCATCAGGTTGGAAGCGTCTGCCTGTCCGGTCTCAAACTTCTCCGCGATGTCCCTCGCCAGCATCTCCGCTTGTCGCAGGATCTCGTCCGGGATATTCCGCACGCCCATCCCGATCATGGCGAGAGTGGAGAGGTACTGCCATATCGCGTCCTTCGTACCCTGCGGCGCCCCGGCCCAGTGCTTCTTGAGGTCCACCTCGTTCAAGTACGGGATGGAGTTCGCGGCATCCTCGAACAACGCCTCGTCCTGGTCCGTGATCATTGTGAGGTGCGGCTCGATCGCGTCCATGAATGTTTCGAGCGGCAGGCGGACATTCGCTTTGGTCGCGAGCTTCAACGCGGTCTGAACCCCCGCGATAGATTTCTCCTCGGGGAACGCCAAGGCCAGCTCATCGAGGAACATCGCCAGCATGTTGTTGAATGCCTGGACCGCCGACATGATGGAGCGAGTGCACTATCATCCATCATGCGATAATTTATTTACGCGTTTAAAACGAACCGCATTATTTCAGCGAAGTTGTATAAATGGAGGTCAAGGTCCGGCTCGACAACAAGATTCACGCATGGAAGTTCCCGAACTCGATGATCCAGAGCGTGATGAGCAACTTGGGCGAGGACGCCGAAACGTGCAAACGCATTATCAAAAACATCGTCGTGCGTCTGGCGAGCGTCCTCGAGACGAAGGAACTTCACGGGACCGTCACGGACGTGGAGGTGATTTGTCTCATGCACATACGGCAGCAGGAAAACCTGCCGGAAGGGATCAAGAAGGCCGCCACCGAGGTGCTGACCGCGTGGAAGGATGCGGAGGACAGCATCTCCGCGGACGCTAGGAGGGGTCTGCGGGTGTCGGAGCGCATGATCCCGATCCTGCTTTCGTGTCAGAACCGGGACGAGTTCGAGAAGTATTTCACCCAGGTCATATACCCTAACATCGAAGAGGGCCACGTGGCCTCGATCATCCGTTTTTTCAACGTGTTGGGGGAGTGGGTGATGCGCGACGAGTCGCCCGTGAAGGAGGATAGCCATTACATCGAGAAGTACCTCCTTCGCATCTTCACGAACCACGTGGTGCCGTTCCTGGCGGTCAAGAAAAAGGATGTGGTGGCCAAGAGGTTCAACACGGCCGCGGAGGTCATGAAGGAGTACGTGTAGTCCTGCCAGCTCGTCTCGGGACCGGGGTTTATTTCGGGAACATACAGTGACAGATCGATGAGCGGCGCTCCCTTGAACCAAGCGTACAGTTTCACCCCTTCTGGCGAGTCCGTGTCGGCGCACTCCTCGATCCCTCAGCCGCAAACCGAGCAAGCCCAGCCTCCTTTCATGCATCCCGAGAGCGGTGGCCGAGAGCCGATCCACATCCCAGGGCCTCTGACCATCCCTCCTCCGAATCACAACGCGCCTCCGCCTCAACACGTTCATCCGCATCCCAACATGCACAACATGATGCCGCCGCCGCAGACCCACCAGCCGCAACCGCCCAGAAGACAGCCCCTTGAGCCTGTGCCAGACCGGATGGGGCTAGAGACCCGCATGCGCCAGATCGCGGCGGAAGAGGCGAGGGGGAACGTGATCATGTATATGGTGATAGGCGCCGGCCTAGCGTTCATTCTCGGATACCTGTACAATAACCGGTCGGTGTTTGCTCCCCCGGTCCGGTACATGGACCCGGCCGCTCAAATGGCCGGCTCGTTAGCCCGGAGCTGATTTTTTTTTTCTTTAGATAGTACTATAACGAACGAAGATGTCTCTCTGCGAGAACATGGGTGCTTCTAGGCTGCGGAAGTTGTCCGTGAACGAGCTGTGGAGTGACGACAACGTTTCCGCGGCGCTTCAGGACCTCAAGGTGTACGGATGGGACAAGATCGACCTTATTCCCAACCGTTCTTCCGGCAACGACACCACAAACCTGGTGCGTGACGCGACGAACAAGGTCACCGTGTATGGCGACCTCGCGGTCATGGGCGCATTCAGCGCCGGCGGGTCGGACGGCGCGACGATCGGAGACGTCAACCTCGCCACTTTGACGTACGAGAAGGACGCCGACACGTCCGAGGCAAACAACGGCGCTGTCCGGTCCGTTCTCAACCACTTGATTCTGAAGGGCCAGACCACCGCGCACGAGGTCATCGTCGACGATTCTCGCCTGGTCGCTCACAAGACCGCGAAGACCTCCGTCAACTCGGAGCCCGACGCCTTCGCGGTCCGGGGTGACAATGGGAACGACAACCAGCAGGTTCTGATGGGCATGGTGTATGCCTCCGGCCACACCTCCGGGGGTCAGACCGGGTCCACGAGCTGGAGGGGCGTGGTGGACAGCGGGGCGAACGACATGGAGTTGGTGTCCGACGCTCAGCTGCGTCTTTCGGCGGACGGGTCCTCGAGCGGAGTTGTCCGCCTCGCGGCCGGTGCGGCGGTCGAGATCTGCCCTTCTGTCGGCTCGAACCGCGGGCAGGACCCGAACTCCAAGCTGTCGATCTCATACTCCGCCGTGACCTACAACACCAATCCGGACGAGTGCACCAAGATCTCCGCGGTGTCACTGGGCGGCGCCTCCAACACCGGCGAGCACATCTGGATCACCGGTGACACGAGCGTGACCGATTCGAGCGTCACGGTGGAGGAGGTGAAGTTCGTCAACTCGTCTCTTTCGACCACCAACGCGGTCCTCGCTCTGGACGCGGCCACCTCCGTGAACGTGACAAGCGACCTCATTCTCACCGACACCGCTGGGACCGCAGGCAGCATTACCTCCTCCACGGGTGCGCTTAACCTGACCTCTGCGTCGGGTGGCGTGAACGTGGACGACGTCAACGTGACCGGTTCCGCCCTGTCCACCACCAACGCGATCCTCTCTCTGGACGCCGCCACCTCCGTGGACATCACCAGCGACCTGATTCTGACCAACACCGCGGGGACTGCCGGTAGCGTTACCTCTTCTACTGGCGCCCTCAACCTGACCTCTGCGTCGGGTGGCGTGAACGTGGACGACGTCAACGTCACCGGTTCCGCCCTGTCCACTACCAACGCGATCCTCTCTCTGGACGCGGCCACCTCCGTGGACATCACCAGCGACTTGATTCTGACAAACACCGCCGGGACTGCCGGTAGCGTTACCTCTTCTACCGGCGCTCTGAACCTGACTTCCGCCTCGGGTGGCGTGAACGTGGACGACGTCAACGTCACCGGTTCGGCCGTTTCCACCACCAACGCGATCCTCTCTCTGGACGCCGCCACTTCCGTCAACGTGACGAGCGACCTTATCCTCACCGACTCCGCCGGGACTGCGGGCAGCATCACCACCTCCACGGGTGCCCTCAATCTGACTTCCACATCGGGCGGCGTGAACGTCGACGACGTGAACGTGACCGGTTCGGCCGTCTCCACCACCAACGCGATCCTCTCTCTGGACGCGGCCACCTCCGTGGACATCACGAGCGACCTCATCCTGACGAACACGGCCGGCACCGCTGGGTCCGTGACCACCTCCACGGGCGCTCTGAACCTGACCTCGAGTTCCGGCGATGTGAACGTCGCTAGCGTCAAGGTCAACGGTTCGGCCGTCTCCACCACCAACGCGATCCTCTCTCTGGACGCCGCCACCTCCGTCAACGTCACTAGCGACCTCATCCTCACCAACTCGGCGGGGACCGCGGGCAGCGTGACCACCTCCGTCGGCCCTCTGAATCTGACTTCCACATCGGGTGCCGTCAACGTGGCCAGCGTGAGCGTTACAGGTGCGAGCGTTTCTACCACCCAGGATGTCCTTTCCCTTTCCGCGCCCATCTCCGTCGACATCGATAGTGACCTCGTCGTCACCAACAGCGCCGGGACAGGCGGCAAGATCACCACCTCCATCGGCTCTCTCGAGCTCACCTCCGCCACCGGAGAGGTCACCATCAACGGAAACCTCAACATCACCGGGACGACCAACAGCATTAACCAGACCACCACCAACATCGCCGTCACCGACAAGGTCGTCTCCCTCGCCAAGCCGGCAGACGTGAACGTCGCGTCATGGCCGTTCGACGCGGGCACGCCCGCCGTGGACACCACCTCCGCCGTCTCCATGTCCCTCTCCGGCACCGCCGTGTTCTCGGCCGAGAAGCTCTCCATCCCCGCCGCATCCGCGTACGCGACCACATCCAGCGCCTTGTTCCCATCCGGGACTGCCGGTTTCCAGGTGTGCGTCAACACCACTTTCGTCGGCTCTCTCCCCGCCGCCGACTCGTTCATCATGGCCTATGGTGCCGTTTCGGGCGTGTTCGTTCGCGTATCGTACGACCAGGCCAACGACTGGCTGGTCGTCAGCGACGGCACCAACTCGGCCCATTCCCCCGCCTCCCTCCTCCTCGCGGACACCCCTGTGAACATCTGCATCAGGAGGGACCCTCTCACCTCTACCCTCTCCCTCATGACCAACATGGTCGCGAGGACTCTCACCGAGGCCGGCGCGGGTCAGCTGAGCGCCCTCGCCGCTCTCTCGTTCGCGGCGAGCCCGACTCTGTATCTCGGCCACTTCGGCGCAGACGCCTCGTCCGCCCCCATGAAGTTCGACGATGTCCGCGTCGTCTCCGTGACCGCTCCCACCAACTCCTCTTCTTCTGGCGCCGGTATCCTCGTGGAGGGCGACGGCCAGGTGAGCTCCACCGACGTGGAGAGGTCCGTGAAGTGGTTCGCGAACAGCTCGCAGGACCGCGGCGATTACCAGGGGTCCTACTGGCACGTGAAGGGAGGCCAGCTCATGCTGTCTCGCACGATCGACAACTCCCTGCGCAAGGCCCCAGGTACGTCCGTTCTTCTTTCCAGTCTCCCCGCCTCCAGCACCGAGGTGGCTAAGTGGGAGTTCGGGTCTGGCCTCGTGAGCGAGGGCGGATCCTTGACCCTCGTGGCCGCCGGAACCACGCCCGCGAGCGTCGCGGGCGGCGTGTTGAAGACCAACAACACCGCGCAGGCCGACGGGCGCGCCGCCATCACCAACGCCGCGCTGCCGAGCGGGTCCACGAACATCACCGTGGTCGCCTCCGTGGCTCCTCAGGCGGCTCTGAACCATTCGAGCGCGAACGGGCTCGAGCTGCTCGCGTACGGCGACAACTCCACCGCCGGCGCGTTCCTCCGCGTTTTTACCTCGAGCGCTGGAAAGCTCTCGGTGACCAACGGCAGCAACACCGACGAGACCACGTCCGTGGTCGTCGGGTCTTCTGCCTTCACCCTGGGCCTGCAGCTTGCCTCGGGCGTGCCCAAGATTTTCGTCAACGGAATCGAGCGGACTCTCGCGACCGCAACCGTCACCGGAGTCACCGTGGCCGTGAAGAGGCTGTCCCTCGGTGCGGACTCTCTCCAGACCGTCACGAAGGACGTCTGGTACGACAATGTCCGCGTGTGTGACACCCTCATCAGCGGGAACGCCCAGTTGTACAGGTACAGCGACGAGTACGACGCGACCCCGCTCACGGTCACGTACGGTTTCCGGATCGCGGACGACGAGTCTCTCCAGATCGTGAAGACCCAGGGGTCTGACAGCTCTAGTCTGATATTAGGCAACCCCATACCCGTCAACGACTCAGGGTTGAACTCGATGGGTGCCATCAACAGTGGAAATGTGGACGTCGTTACTGAAATGCTGAACAAGCCTTAAACGTAACGGTTCGTCATGCAAGAGAAAATAACAGTCTCAAATAAATAAAGCGGAAACCTTCGTTCGAAATGCCTCCTAATCTGTTAGATTCAGCAGGGACGCTGCATTTTAAAAATGTACAGACGCAAGGTTTCATCGCGGCGAGTGAAGACCGGACGAGGACATCCACCGTGCGCTTTCTCGTGCAAGGCGGGAAGACGCTCATGGTGTTGGACAAACCCGGGTCCGACGTCGCACTAAGTCCAGCCGTTGTTTTCGAGAACGATTCCGTCAGTCTCCGTACCGGGACAAGCCTCCTCCAAGTTTCTAGTTCGGGGACGTCCACGGGATCGGTCGGGTCTATGAATATAGGAGAAGTTGGGAACGGTAGCACAAAATACCGGCTCGTCGTTAACGGCCACGACGAACTGGAGATACAAAAGTGGGTCAACGGCGTGTACGTCAAGACCGTCCAACTTTTGTCGTGATTCCGTCCACGCGCGATACGTGTCCGTTAATTATGTTCGCGCTTTAGACCAGAGATATCCTGCATGCCGGCCGTTAAGGAAGTTGTGTGCGAAGAACTGCGCGTCGAGAAGGCCATAAAGCTCGGAAACGACTCCCAAGAACTTTCTGGAACCAATCCCATCGACATCGGACCAGCCCGAATTCGATCAAGAAAGGTCGGGGATTCGTCTTCGAGACTCGAGTTTGGCAGAAAACAACCAGACGGCACCGTAGAAATCCTCGGCTGGATATCGTCCCAGTAACACTCGAGATGGAGACACGGTGCTTCCACCCCTCCGGTCTCCCACCGTCTGAATGCCCCGGGATCCGCGATCACGAACTTATAGAGCACGCGGATTGCTTGAACATTTGCAGCACTTGCTGCAAGCGGATGAACGCGCTTTGTCCATACTGCGGCCAGGCGATGGTTCGAAGAGTGAAAGAGGCGCGGAGAGTCGCGATCGAGAGGGGCCACAAATAAATGTAATGGAGTTGTATGACATCATGAGCGTCGAGTACGCGCTCGGGGCGCTCTTCCTAGTCGCCGTCGTTGCCTTCGTGGTCATATACACCCTGACCCTGAAAGACCCATCTTTCGCGGAAAAAATGCCCGCCTGGTGGGTGAAATTTGTGAAGGGTGGAGACGCTCCCTCGGAAACAGAAAAGGACGAGAAAAAGAAGGAGGAGGATCACGCAACGCTCGTTTCCTCCGCTGTGGGCGAGGCCATCAAAGGCGGCGTGGCTATCGACGTCGAAAAGTGGAAACGCGCCGTCCACGCGGCGCTCTCTGACCATTTGGATGGCCTACGACAGAAACGAGACGCTCTCAAAAGAGGGTCTACTGAACGCGCGAAGGCCGACGATGACGTCAACGAATTCAAAGCGGGGGTGGACATGTTGGAGATCCGGTTCACGAGGGACTTGAACTCGAATCCGCAGACGGCCATGTCGAACTTGCTCAACATGGTTTTGCCTATAGGAGCCAGCAAAGACCTTGTAAAATCGACGATGTCGTCACCCGATACTTGGGTCAAGGCCGAAGGAGCCACGACCGCTCTTTCGAATTATATATTGACAGCGTACTCTTGAATTAATAATTTGGAATATCATACAATGGCGACCGCATTTGAAAAATTCCTCAATTTCCTCACCCTGTGTGTGACTGCATTTCTACTAGGCGTAGTCTTGTACACGGTTTTGTCGGGGAAGCCCCCTTTATCCATAGGCCTCAAGTCCACGAAACCCCCAACGGAAGAAAAGGAAAAAAAGGCCGATGCCGAGGATGAAGCGACGTCCTCGAAGGAGAAAACGGCGGAAACGTCCGTGTCGCGCAAAGAGAAGGCCCTCACTATATCGGACACTCTAGCCGAACAGACATATCGCACCATCGTCGTCTCGACGAACCCGATAGCAATGGTGGCGGACACCGCCTCCATGTTGTTGGGAGTGATGGGCGCTCATCGAGCCGCGAACGGAATCGGCAAAGCGATTGACGCCGTGATAAGCCGCACCCCTCTAGGCGCCCTGTTTGGAGCGCTTTTTGACCCGAAATTGAGCGCCAAGTGTAAAGCTAGACAGATCCTGTCGTTCGGATTCAGCAGGTGCGGGGGGATACTTTCCAAATCCAAACCCCGGGAGTTCACGAAAGAGGAGGAAACGCCCATCGTTTCGGAGCGTTTTTCGTACAAAACGTACGTGTACAACCCTGAAACGAAAACCGTCCGCTTAGGCGACACTGCCGAGCGGTTTTCGGTGAAGGAAAATGCGACCGTGCCGCCCAAACAGCCCGCTCTGACGTTGCCGACGACTTCGACGGATCACGTGGTTACGGCGGGCTCCGAAAGGTTCAAGTATTGAGCCTCCTCTTGTTCGTGTGTCGTGCCTGAATGCTTGATTTCGATGCTCTCATCGAACGTCAGTTCGATGCCAGCCCAAAGACAGGTTTCGTGCACGACAAGGATCTTTTCCAAGCAACAACCCGGCGTCCCGCGATTCTTGAAGAGATGGAGTCGCTTCCGGAAACCGGGGTAGTATCTTCCATACGACAACAACTGCCCCACGCCCTCCATCCAATTCTGGAACAGCTTGACCTCGATGATGACCTTCTCACTGGGCACGACAATGTCGATGATCCCGGCTGGGCATTTGAACTCGCGTATGCCGCTCAGTTCTTCGGCCAGCCGTTCTTGTATTCCGCGTTCCATGAACACGCGGCCATCGTCGTTCTTGGCCGCTTCTTCGGCTTCGGCTCTGACTTTGTTCAAGCACGCCGGAGTCGCGTACACGAGCGTGATGGGACGGCCACCTTTTTTGCTTTTTTGGGGCTGCACGACGGTGTAATAGTCCACTCCGTCTTCGTACTTTTCGGACAGAACTTGAGCGAGACGAAGCTTTCCTCCGATCCTCGCGTCCTTCAACACGGCGTCATTGACCAGGAAGAATCCGGGCCTGTCTCCCTCTTCCATCTGTCATACCTGCGTTCCAAAGAACACACAAAAAACAACACAAGACACACGCGCGTCCCGTTAGTACGTGACCGCGTGCTCGGTAATCAAATTGTACGGGGCGTCGATGATAGTGCCGAGAGTGTTCGAGTTGGTCACGGAGTTCGGAGCCAGGTTCGTCCCGATCCATCCGTTATAACCGCCTGACCCGCGCACCTTCACGAGCTGCAGCCCCTCGTTGTTAGAAATGCGGAAGCCGTAGGTCACGGTCAGCCCGGCGGCGTACGTCTCCTTCCAGCCGTAGACTTGCGCGTCGTGACTGGAAACGACGGCGTTCTTCACGCGCACGTCGTCGAACCATATGGCGTATCCTGTCTGGTTCTTCCCTGGGCCGAGCCGCAGGGTGGGGGTGGATCCGACGTCCACGGAACCCGTTATGGTGGCCACGGAGGCACCGTTGACGTACAACACGGTATTGGTTCCGTTGCGAGAAACGGCGAGGACGAAGGGGACATCGAACACGACGACCGACGCGGTCTCGACGGTCTGGGTCCCGTCGGAGATCGTGAGCTTGCCCGCGCTGGTCACGGAAACCGCAGTTGTCGCGCTGCCAGCATACGACATGAGAACGAGACCATTGGCGAGCGAGCTGGAAAGGGCGGCGCGGGGGATCACCTTTGTGATGACGGTGAAGGTCCCGTTCGGCAGGGACGTCGCACACGTGGCGCTCTGGTTTCCGGACGCGTCGATCTTGAGCACGCCGCTGTTGACTACGGCGCCCCCGTTCAAAGTGAACGTCTTGCTGCCCACCTCGGAAACGGCCCCGGAGGTGAACTCCCAGCGCACGTCATCGGTTCCAGAGGGGAGGGAGGCGAGGGACACGGAGGTCCCTGGGGCCTCGCGGTCGGCGCTCTCGATGGTGCGAGACAGCATGAGCTGTCCACCCTCGATGTGCCAGTAGGACCCGCCGACGGCCCCCTTGTCCTGGTAGGTCTCCCCTGTGCCCATGTGCCATGTGAGGGCGCGGTTGGAGTAGGACGCGCTGCCGTCGACGAAAAGACCGGAGTTGTCCGCGGCGGCGTTCGTCGCGGGCACGCCCTTGTTCAGCTTGAAGTAGTCCACGGTCCAGTTCTGGTTAGAACCGTTAGGCGAAGAGCTGCCAAACATCATCGTGAAAGTTTGGGAGTTCGCCAAGTAGCTTGTCGCGATCGTAGTCGGCGATCCTCCGAATGTGATGGGAACTGTAGCCCCGCCATCCTTAGAATACGTGAACGTTCCAGTGCACACTCCCCCAGACCACTCAAAAGACAGCCTGAACAGGTAAGTCCCCGCAGAGTTAAGGAGGTTTACCGCGTCGGACGTAATATTGACTTGAGACCCGTTCGAAACTGACCTATCAAGCCGGAGCGCGCCGTTGCTAGCGGAAAAGCGATAAAACGACTGACCCGGGATGAAGTTTTCAATGCCGAAAAACTGATACGCACCGCCTACATTAGAAGCCAAAGCAGTGGTGATTGTTATAGGGAATTCGATGTACAAATTGTCCGCGCTCAGATTAATGAGACTGTTTGGGATATTGTTGTACTCGCTAGGATAATAGAATGCGGTCCTAGAATAAGTTGTAGTTGTGATGTTCAAAACCCCGCCGCTTACACTTGCTCCATTGAACGCGGATACGACGATGTTAGTGTATCCGGGTGCTGAGTTGGAAGTACCGGTGAACGGGAAGTCCATGATCAACGCAGACCCGGCCTGGTACCCCAGCTTCATCGTCTTGTCCACGACCTCCAGGTTCCCGGTCGCGTTAGTGCTCTCCAGCAGTCCAGCCACCTTCAAATCGCCACTTACCGTGGTGTTCCCGGACGTCGTCAGCGCGCCCGTGACCGCCACCGTCCCGCTCGTGCTCGTCAGCTCCAGATTGCCCGCCGAAGTAGTCACCTTGCCGCTGCCGCCCGCCGTGCTCGTCAGAATCAGGTCCTTGCCGACCGTCAGAGACGAGCCGCCCGGAGTGATCGACATCGCCGCAGAGCTCGTGGTAACTGCCGCGTTCGTCACAACCACGCCGCCCACGGTCACCGGGTTGGACGCCGACCCCGCCGATGTGATCGTCAGGTTGCCCGAACTCGTGCTGAGCGCCGACCCCGCGAAAGTCACGTTGGCCGCCTGCACCGTGTTGGCCGTAGATCCACCCGAAGTCAAAGCCAGCGTGCCGCTCGAGGTCGTGACCGCGCTATCCGTGACCTTCACGTTCTCCAGAACCACGGACTTGGTGGCGCCAGCCGTAAGAGTCAGGTCCACGTCGCTCGAGACCGTGAGCGCGTTATCGGTAACCTTGACGCTCTCCAGAACCACGGACTTGGTAGCGCCGGCCGTGAGGGTAAGGTCCACGTCGCTCGATACTGACAATGCATTATCGGTGAACTTGACGGACTCCACGATCACCGATTTCGTAGCCCCCGCGGTAAGGCTCAAGTCGACATCCCCGGACACGGTCACTGCGCTATCGGTAACCTTGACGGACTCGAGCACGACCGACTTGGTCGCGCCCGCCGTCAAAGTGAGATCCACGTCGCCCGAAACCGTGACCGCGCTGTTTGTGACCTTGACCGACTCGAGAACGACCGACTTTGTCGCGCCGGCGGTAAGTGTGAGATCCGTGTCGCTCGCAGTGGACAACGAGGCCGCGTTAAAAATGACATCGTCTACGCGAACCGCGCCGCTGCTAGAAGCTAGATTCAAACCGCCCGCGGACGTGCTAATCTGATTGCCTGAAAACGCGAGGTCGTCGACCGTGAGACCGCCTATCATGCTTGTGGTTCCTGTGATCAACAACATGTTCGTGTTATCCGACCCCAGCCCGTCGTTGGGGTTGATCACGATGCGGTCCTTAGAGGAAATGATGAGATCATGAGATGAGGCGAGGGGGTTCGAATCGCCAGACAAAGACGTCGTGGTAACGCTGCCCATGCGCATGTTGCTCAGGTTCTCACAAGGCAGAGACATCGATTAGGGTAATACCATTACTTTAGAAAAAATTTATACAAGTCAAGAGGATTTCGTGACCACTAGGTAGTTCTTCAAGAACTGCCCCTTATCGGCGTCCGAAGGCGCGCGAATCGCGATGTTGTCGAGCGTGTCCACAAAGTCAGAAGCCAACGTGATGTCAGCCATATCACCCCAGGTGACGATCGTCGTCCCCCTTCCCTGGTTCTGGTTCCCGTTAAACACGGCCATGACTCGATGATCGTCTCCCGTCGAATTCACCTCCGTGAAGTGATACGACCTCCCGACGGGCAGGACGAAAACCCCCACGCCCACAAAAAGCATGTTGCCGAACCGCGAGCCGTCTCGCACGTGGACCGTGTGATCCGGGTCCGTATTGCACACGACGATGTCGCGCTGGTTTTCGCGCGGCAGGCGGTTCTCGACGAAAGGAAAGGACTTGCCGTCAACCTGCAACATCGTGCCTGGAGGAACGTCGAACACGAGCTTTTTGGTCGGATCGAGCTCTTCGAGTGCGATCGGAGCCTGGACCCCCGTGCCCCACACGAGCACCTTCGCGCCACCCGGGAGAAAACGGTTGTTGTTGGCCATCATCAAACGGCTGAAAGGAGTGGAGAAACACTCTCTCGGCGGTCGTGGGATGTTGAAGGCGGCGAACCTCGCCTTCCGGTCGGGGAACACGATCATCGTGTCGCACTTGTACGCCCCGATCCACCGCTTGACGTGCGCGAGGGCCAACAAAACCGCGTATTCGAAGTAAAACGTCCCCTGACCCGGCCTCTGTGCGCACGCGGAGTCGAAAATGAGGACATCGATGCCGGGGCGGTTCCTCAGAAAAGGGACGACGGCTCTCCAGTCGAGGAGGATGCGACTCAGGTCGTCTGGAAACCGAGTGTCGACGTTTCCCAGGTCCCACGTGACACCGAAAAGGCCGAGATTCTTGTTCTCGGCGTCGTAAATGATGAGCCGGACGGCGGTCTTGTCCTTGAACGAGTACGAGCCTTTCCACTCGTCGAGGATTAAATTGTCCAAGCGCGCCGAGCACTTGAACATCCTCGATCGCAGGACGGGCCACATCTCGGACATCATGGATTTAGACGCCATGCCGAAAAGGGCGGCGTCTCCATACCCCACGTCGGCGATCTTCTCCATGATATCGGCTCTCAACTCCACCGGCAGCTTTTCGAAGTAGCCCAGAGGAGACTCCATGGCCGCCAAGGTTTCAAGACACGACCTCGAGCAGTTTGGTGTTGAGGTAGAGGTTGTTGGATATATACCCGAGAGCCTCCTCCTCAGCGTCCCCCAAAAGGTAATATGTAGGCGGCGGTTCGTTCTTACGAACCACCGATCCGTCCTCCGGTTCCTTCTGGATGGTTTCGGGTACGGACGCCTTTTCGATGTCAAGAGCCGCCTTAAGAACGTCTGGAATCGATCGATCCGTATTATTCTCACGCGGGATCGAGTACCACTGCTTGTACACGTCACCGCCAGGTTCTAGTACACCAGGGACCCTCTGTTCTCCCGGGGATATCGATACGGTTGGAAGGCCGAGCTCTTTCTTGATCGCGTTTTCCAACGCTTTTGAGTTTGCGTCACAATCCACTCCTGACATCCTCGCCTTCCTGCACAATTCGTCGTACTCGAAGTGGCAATCCAACGGGTCGGTTTTCGACCCGTGGCACGCAACATAAAACGCGCTATTCCCCCCCATCCCTTGCGTCTTGAGTTTGGACGCGTTTTCCAACTCTTTTTGAAACGACGCTCGTAACTGTGTTTCATACATGTTGTATTGAGATTTCGCGCGGAAAACCTTGTCTTTGCGCAAGGTTTCTAAATATTTCACCATTGCTTCCATCTCTTTATCGCACTTATCGGGGGCTTGTAAACACGGGTGCTCGCCTATCCCCTTCGCGAGGATCTGTTCTTTGGAAGGCACCGGGGCGCCGAGAGACATCTTGAATGTCCAATAACTCATTGCCTCTTTAAGCGACTTCGGTTTGGCGTCATCCACGAGTTTCTCGATGATACCCTTGCGGATTTCGACCACTTTTCGGTCGCACGGGCGGTACTCGTCGCACCTTCCTAATTGGGACTCGAGAGCGATATCTCTTTCGCTAGGGATCGTAATCTTTCCGTCTACGGCCGCGCTTTCTTGGATCTTGCGGACCCAAAAGTTTACGATATCATTTTGCTTGCTGACCGCATTCATAGCGGCAATCGCGGGATCGGACAAGTAACGGATCGAGTCTTGACCGCTATCTCGCATCCTTTCTAAATCCTGTGGGCTCGTCTTTGGCTCCGCTCGTGGCTTCGGTTTGTCTGTCGAGGTTCCACTCTCCCCCTCCATTGTGAGCGCTGGCTTGTTCTCAATGGTCTTCCATGTTAAATAGGACTGCAACGCGAGACTACTGAAAAAAAGAAGCAGAACGGCAACCCATTCTCCTTTCATGCCTTTAGCTGCATTCTGGACAGAAGACATTCTTTATATTATACACCGCAAATAATCACAAGTCCATCACGACCTTCTGCACGTCCGACTCGTCGGTCTTCTTTTTCCGCGCCCTGGTTTTCTTTTTGGGGGCATCGCCAACTTGCACGGTTCGGACGTCCTGATCCCCCATCATGCTCCCCGTCACGCTCTCGTCGTCCATCTTGCCATCCAAAGTCTCGACGATGACCGCGTTCGAAGGACCCGTGGAACTCAGCGTGTCCTGAACGATATGGTCCAACGGAGTCAAGCTAGGAGCGCTCGCTCGCGCCCGAGCGCCGTCCATCATTCCACCCATGTCCATCCCCATCCCCATCATGGGCCCACGCATCACGTAGGCTTCCTTGGGAGCGTTCGAGGAGGAGGATGCGGCAGGGGGCGGGTCGTTGAACACCTTCTTGGGAGCGGGAGGCGCGGGCTGAGACGAAGGAGACGGGTCCATGCTGTTCTTCATCATCACCTTCAGCAACGACTTCATCAGCTCCGGGTCCTGCTTGGCGATCTCCGACATGCTCGGCAACCCGGAACGCGTGAAAGATGCCGTCATATGGAACATCAGGGCGGATCCGCCCACCATCAAGATCAGTTCGACCTCGGGCGCCATCGCCACCTTCCCCCTGTGCTTGTCGTACAACCGCTCGAACACGTTGTCGTAATCCCCGATGTTCGCCATGACGCTTTCCGACCACCCGTCGAGTTTCAAGCCGATCGGGTCGTACCGGTTGTTGAAGAACTGCACGGCGCTCGTTCCGGCAACGAGGATCTGTCTCATCATGTTCACCGCGTTTCGGCATTCCGCGGCGCGCTCGATCTTCGAATACTCGAACCGCATCTCCTCGATGTCGGACCGCATGTCAAACTGGGGCACGTCGAACCCCCTCTCTTTGAGCCGGTGGAGCCTGTGAAGCAGGTCCGTCTTCTCCTTGAACAATTCCTCTCGAGACGGACCCGACGGCGCGGACGGATGAATCGTGTCCTCCATTCCGAACCCGTCCATCATGTCGTCTTCGTCGTCCCCGTCGTCCGGGAATTCGTCAAAGGCAAACTCTTCTTTCGCCGAACCGCCCGGATCCGTGCTCACCGGAGGCGCGAACTGGGAACGAGCCTTTTTGGGGTTCGCAAGCATGTCAAAGATGTCGTCCCCGGGACCCGAAGATTCGACGGGCGGCCTCCTCGCGGCCGGCGGCGGGGGTCTGCGGTACCCGCCTTTCACAACGGGGATGTCATCTTCTTCCTCCACGACGTCGATGCCCATGAACCTGGCCGCCATCCTCTATGACAATAAGGCATAAAACTTTGCGCATCGGCGAAACGAGCCACGTGTGCGGTATCGCGAAAACAATTATGTCGCAAGTCCTTATAAAGCACGCATGCCCGTCAACGCCCCCCTCGCCGTAGCCGGCGCCGCCACCGCCGCGGCGTCCATGTTTCTGTTGTACAAGGTCGCGCGAGAAAGCCCCGTGGACGAACCGGAAACGGATTCCGAGCCGGAGTCGGACGAGCAACCCCAACTGACCCCGATGGACCCGTACGTCGACAAGAACGAATACTTGATCCCGTCGGCGAAGAAGACCGACCAAGTGGTCGCTGACTCTGTGACCCCGGAAATGGTCGAAGAAGCCATCCGGCAGCAGGAGGAGCAGCAACAAGTGATCGCCGCGCTCCTGCAGCGAGTGGACACGCCCATGGAAATCCCGCTCTGGACCTCGGTTTCGCTCGTCCCAAACCCCACGAGTCCTATCAACGACGTCGTGGAGTCGGACGAGCCGCGACCAAGCTCCCCTTGTCCGAAATCGCCAGGAGAATGGACGGGAAGACGGGGCAGTGGTACCAAATCGGCCCTTTCCTGGCCGTCTTCGACGACACGAACATGAAGTTCGCCCTCGCACGGGTGGTGGAAGAAGGATCGATTCCGAATCCGGATTTCGCGCCGTTCTATTGGACGAGGCGGCAGTCCGTCCCGCACAAAAATTACACCAAGTTCGAAATAGGGGCCCTGATGACGAATCTGAGGGCCCAGGCGAAAAACGGGGGCGAGTCGCAAGAACACGTGGTGCTCCACGAAGCGGGGCCCTTCAACATCGGCATGGCGCTCTTCGAGTCCAAAGAGTCGCGCATCGTGGACGGGGTGACGAGGGGGTCGACGACCCGGCGGAAGGCGTTCGTGTTTCGCTACTCGAACTTCAACGGGCTTCCCGCGTTAGGAGAGGACGAGGAAGACGGAGGAGAATGAGGCGGAAACTGTTATCACTCGTACCTGAGCGGCTCGTAGATACCTCCGTGGCCTTTGTACAGATAAATGCGTTTGAACCCTATATTGTTCGTGGGGTACAATCTCGCCCAAAGCCTCGTCACGAGGTGTGGTTCATTACCTCCCACCCGGGTCAAGATTACGATCTCTCTTCCCTCCTCGAAGGCCGCGAGGGTGATAATTTCGTCGGTGATCTTCCCGTTCTTGATGTCTTCGATAACACTCTTCATCCCTTGTTCGGTTTTTAATCTCGGGAGGAACCCGTCGTTCGATTGGATCGAGTTATAGCTCTGTGCATCCCCCTGCAACCTCCCCATAAGCTTTTTGTCTTCCTCGCTCAATCTCTTATCGTGTTTCGAGTGGTTATCGGTCAGGTGGAGAGTGTCCAGCGGGTCTGTCATGGCGACGGCGAGGGTAACGGCGGTGAAGAAACTCCCCGTCGGACTCGCGCGAACATGGGTGATCTTGTCGTTGAGATACGGCACTCGTCCCAACCGGAACGGGGCGTCCGAGTACGGGTCCAAGGGAGGGGTATACATGCCGGTATTCGGAGGGTCGTGATTTTCGATCCGGATGTTTAAGTTGTTTATCAAGACGCCTTTGGGATCTAATAGCGGGTGGTCCCCATAATCCGCCCTTGTACGACGAGAATCGCGAGGAAGAAGAGCCTCGTAATGCTTTTTGCCATTGTGGTATATCAACAACGGCCGTAAAGCGCGAACTACCCCCACTTGCGACTCGTAAATCTGGAACCTAAACTGGTCGCGTTTGAGAGACGTGTCGAACACCCTGCTGATGACGTAGATGTCCGTACGGAGAATGTCCGCAAGCAAGGCGATAATATCGCTGTTCGCGAAATTGTTCCCTGACAACCTCTTCTTCGTATCGTTGAGAGCGCTATCCGTGTACTCGATGTACGGATGTCTTTCGGATTTCCTTTCGGCGTGCCGTATCAGAATATCGAGTCTTGACCGCGCCTCCTCTCGTAATTTCGTGGCCAATTTGAGGAGCGTCTGGTACGTCACTTCCGGATTTCTCTCTCGCCAAGCCTTGCAGAGATTCACGGCGTGATATAAACAGTTGCCATCGGCCGGCGTTGATCGAAGGTACGCGACCTCGTGGATTCCGAACAACTTGTGACTGAATTTGAAAGGGACGTCGATTTTGTTCATGATCTTAAACTGGTAAGTGGGGTGGTTGTCCGGATATCGGTGTGGGTTTATATTGATCACATCCGTCTTTAACGAGTCGGGTACATAAAGACTAGGATACTTTGCCAGCGGGGTGGGTGCTTTCTGGGATTTAGAAGACGGCGGTTTCGCCGCCGGGGGGTCTCGACACTCTTCCCCTTATCCGCTTGAGCGGGCTTGGCTGTTTGCGTAGGAGCCTTTTCGGGCGTCTTCGCCGGGGTCGGTGTTGCGCTCGTCTTCCTTGCAGAAGTGGACGGACCTACGGACGGACCTGCGGAGGTTCTTTGGGTCGTAACCGAGAAAAGCTTGGACGGAGGGTTTTTATACTCGGAGAATGGTCTGGTAATCCGATCCGCGGACCTTTTCGTGCGAGGAGGGGGGTCTAGCGGCGCCGCCTCAAAAATCTTGGCGGTGTCTCGCATCTTCGCCCGCTCCTCCCTCTCTTTGACCTGCCTCTTGCGTTCTTCCGCCTTTTGGAGCATCAGGAGCGCCGCCGAGGCCTCTTCGTCCGCCAACGTCCTGCGTGGTTTTCTCGTTCGTTTTTTCCGCGCGGGGGGCAAGGGAACCTCTTGTGTCGCGGCGCGGGTCACCCCGGCCCGTTTTCGCGCCCGGTCTACATCCTCCTTCGTGTAGAGACCCCATAGACGGAGCTGCCCCTTCTTAGCGCACTGTTCGTACGTTCCGAGATTTCGAGACTTCGTGGTCCCGCAGTGCGCGTTTTCAGTCGTCGCGACCGTTTTCACGGGCCCGGTGGGGTCGAAGGTCTCGGATTTGTATCGTCCGTACAACCGCAGTTGCCTTCCTTTGATGCACGTCTTCTCATCCGCGCCGTTTCTCGTGTTTCGAAATCCGCATCGAAGAGATTGCCGGAACATGAGCTATGTGTATGGTACTATTAGCACACAAAAGAGTTGCTTCTTCACCCGACCGCGCGTGAATGGGTTTTTTATAATGCATTACAGTACCCCTGATGAAAATCAAGAAACTCGTACGATCCACGCTATCCCGGATCCGCGGCAATGTCTTGCGCAAGTATCAGCGGGCAAGAGAGATCTACAACTTGCGAAACGTAGACGAGTGGTGACGTGGCTCCCGGGAATTTCCATCATCCGGGTGAAAGCTCGCGATAAAAAAAAAACGTATATTGTATACATGTGGCAAATGACAAAGACGTGCGGTTTCAAACTCAAATGTGGAAGCAATTGTCGCATCAAGGTCAAGGACCCTAAGCGAAAGCGGTGTCGGTTTCACACCAAGGGCGGTCCTAAACAACACCGAGCAAAGGGATGGTTTTCAAAATTCATATCCAGATCAGAACCGAAAAAAGAAGAATTACGGGCGCCCACAAATATCGCAAGTCTTCCCGATGAAGTGTTCCAACAGATTGGCCAACGAGCAGATCCTAAAGACATGGCTGCCCTCGCGAGCACAGATAAAGCAACCAGGTATAAGGTTTTGTCGCAATTGCCAGGCGGTATCAGGGGAGACAACTATGGGGGGATATACTCTGACATGATAGTGGAATCTGACCCACGCAGTGCAAATATGGAAACGTTTGCGAAAGAGTCCAACCTCAAAAGGCCCAGAGAGCCGGATACAGGTGAATCAGTACACGAAAACCCGGTGCGAACTTTAGCACGAGGCGCGTGGGATAATAGAGACGACCCTGAATTTCAAAAAACTTGGAAAAAGGCAAGATATGACAACTTCAACCGACCAGATCACCCGGCTAAATTTGACCTCCCAATGTACTCGGCACTCTCGGAACCCGAAACGAGCTTTTACACAGATGCTTACAACAAGAAAGGAATTCAAGTCGAGGAAGGAGACGAGGCGACATCGAAGCAATTCTACGACATCGAAGCAATTACCCCTGGCGAAATTGATCGCGTTGTCCCTAGTTATAAAGATCACTTTAAAATTTTAGAACAACTTCGAACCCCATGGCCTGAAAATGGTAAATCCCGGTTTAAAAACTACGAAGCACGACAGTTGCTAACAAATAGTCAGGGGTTCCAAACAGCCAGGTACAAACCGCCAAAGTTTGGACCAAGAAACAAACCAAAGTTTATTGGCACGAATGATTGGATGTACGGCCCGCAGACATACTGATACTGAAAACGAGGTTCGCCTCACTAATTAGTAATTATACGATGTCATTACATTACGCAAAATCATCTTTGTTCATTAAAAATGACGAAGATTTGCGGCTTCAAGCTGAAAACCGGCGGCAACTGTCGCATGAAAGTGAAAGATCCCCGGAGGAAGCGGTGCAGATTCCACACCAAGGGCGGCCCTAAACAACACAGAGTAAGAGGGACGAAGCGCAAGCGCTCCCCGTCACCTGCTCCGTCGCAGTTGTCTGGCTTTAGGGACCCGTTGGTGGCCGCACGAGCCGATTTCGAAAATAACTCGTACGACACGGGACGGCACATGGAACTGACTACACAGGAATTACGCAAGGGAGTGAGACAACAGGAAGCGGACGAGATGTCGGAAGGCATCTCGCCCTCGCAGCTTACTGAAGGTACTCAATGGTATACAGCCAAACCGACCTTCTCGTCCACTGACAAGGAACGGGAGGAGGACGCCCAGTCCAAGGTACATTATGACAGACCCAGGACAAGACACTAGAAACGGGCTTTCGTTCTACGAATCCATCGTCACTGTCGTCCTTTCCGTCTCACGGCAGCCCGTTCTCCTGTGCGATGGAGGCTTCCGTGCTTTCTGCCCCGCCCTCCTCGGGCGGAGGGGGTACAATGTTTTCGCGTTCCATGGCCATGTGCCTGTACAACGCGGCGGTCGCCAGAAGTTCCAACGGGTTGTCTGAAGTGGGCGGGAACGACGTCAAGGTCGTCGCGGTCCACGCGGCGGTGTCGTCCCCTTCGACCATCTGAGCGACCATGAAATCGGAAAGACCGTTCGGGATCAAACGGGCGTGGTGCGAGCGGCTCGGCGTCGGAGCCGTCATCACGGTGTACTGGTGAATGGCGGGGCTCGGGGGAGGAATGCCGCCGAACCCTTTCACGTGGTGCGTGTTCAAGAGGCACCGGATGTAGGTGAGAACTCCGCGCTTGTGCATGATGTCTCGAAGAGGTACGTACGGGTCCTTTCCCTCGTCCGTGTGCGTCTTGTCGATGGCCATCTGGACCATCCCCCTATAATGCACGAGTCCCGAGTGAGCCGCGTGGGGGTCGATCGAAACCAGTTGGCGGAAGTACACGTGCCACTGGGGAAAGTAGTCGGCGTCGAGCAGGATGAGCGCTTCTCTCGACTCAGCGCCCCCCTCCGCGACCTGAATCATCATCTCCACCATCTCCGCACACATCCTCTCCAAACCAGCCACGAGTGATTCCCTCTCCCTCTTCGCTCGAATGATCTCCGGGTGGCGAAAGAGGTGGAGAGTAGATCGTCGCTGGTACCCTAAACGTCGGACCTGGGCGTCGAGGCGCAGGAGCTCGACCTCGTTGAAGGCGTGGCGGGTGAACGGGTCGACGAAGGTCCCGGAATCCAGGATAAACTCCGCCAGCCTCACGGCGTGGAACCCGATGACGGTCCTGTCCGGCAAAACGAGCTTGAACACGTGGGATTTGTGTGGGAGGCGTTCGAGCATGACCATATCGTCCCGGTTCTGCGGGATGAGGGCGACGTACTTCTTGATCGTCCGAATCGCCTTTCGCTTGGCCAAGAACGTCCTCCTGGCCCACCGCTGGATCTTGCGAGCCGCCAACACGGCGACGAGACTCGCGGAGGCTTCCTTCTCCGTGACTGTCTTCGGAGGGGCGAACCCCATCCGCTTGCAAAGTGTGCGCATATCGTTCACCGTGAGAGGGGCGAACGGGCGCCTCCCAAGCTTCTTTACAGAAGCACCGTTTAAAGAAAGCCAGCGACATATTCTCAGTCCTCTGGTCGTTCCCTTCATGACGGCGAACGTTTTCGCCTTCTCACAATAAGCGTGTCAAAAACTTCACGGGCGGCCTTTTATGGATTCTGGGACACCGAAACGGCGCGCAATTTTTCTGCCGTACTTATAAAGCAGCGCATGAATGAAGTCCACGTGCAAGGGAACGACGGCGCGCGGCGCCCGTTGTACGTACACGGCCGTCACGAAAGGGTACTGCAAGATCCACTCCAAACGCGACGTACACAGAGCCCGCGCTCGTCCACGTCACAGGCCGCATCAGGGTGAGGCAAGTACACTGCCCGGCAGGACCAGGGAAAAGATTGGGAGATCAAGGAGGCCGTGGCGGAACTCGTCCGCATGTACAAGGCGGCGGAGCCCAGCGTGGCCGACCGGCCGGACGCGGAACTCGGAGACGAGGCGATCCAATGGGCAGAACAGTACTCTCCTCCCGGGTCCCTCGAGCTCCTCGAGAAGATCAACCGACTCCACGAAGAGGCGTCCAAATCAATCCTCGAAGACAGCGGCATGCTCGACGCGTCCGACCCGGAATCGGAGATCGGCGACGCGCACGGCCCGGAACTCGCGGATGCCGCCACTCGTGGCCCGGAAATTGCGAATTTCGCCCCGCAAGATACGGACGCGGCCCTCGAAGACGCGCTCGACAAGCAGGCGGACAGCCTGATGAACTGCACGGGGTTGTCGAACAGTCTTCAGCGAAAGGACGCGGAAAAGCTCGCGGTGTTTTTGAACGTGGGGCACACGGAAGAGTCCGTCAAGACACTCTCGAAGCAGCAACTGTGCGCGATCATCTCGAAGGAACTGATCGACACGTTCGCGTTCTCCCTTTGCGCGAAAAACGTGTTCGACAACTCCACCAAGGAACAACTCGTGGAATACCTGAACGCAAGGTACGGAGGGGACCGCCAAAAGTTGGAGGAGCTGACGCACGAGGAGCTTTGCATGGTCGTGGGCGCCACGCGCGATCCCGTTTCGTGGACTAGGTCGGCGTTCGAATGGCTGAAGAAACTCCCGTGGAAGCACCTCGGCGTTTACCTGGCCGGCAGGATGCTCGCGGGAGTGCTAGTGGCGACGTACACGGGAGAGGAAGCCGAGTTGTACAAGTTCCTCAACACACTCAAGTCCAAGGGAGTCCCCGAATGGGTCGTCAACAAATTCCGGCATTTCGTCGACAACCTGAAATGGTTCGGCATCATGTTCGTGAACGCGTTCGAATTCGTCAAGCTAGCCTCGGTGTGGTTCAAAGACGTCACGCCCCCTTTCGTTACGAGGTGGGTGGAAAAGGCCGCGAAGTGGGGAGCGAACAATCCCGTAACTTCAACGGTCGCGAACTTGCTAGGGTTGGTTGGTTTCTCGTACGCCCAACGAGGCGCTCAGAACGCGGCCATCGCAGGGGGGAAGGCCGCCGTGAACAAGTCTCGCCAGGCGTTCCAAGCTGGCAAGGACTACTACAACTCCAACAAAACGGCCGCCGTCAACCGCGCGTACGAACTTGGCGAGTCGGCGAAAGCGGCTGGAATGGAAGCCGCGTCGAATGCTAAAAACGCCGCGGTCACTCGAGGGAAGCAATTGGCAACGACAGCACAGCGCGTTGCCGTAGAAAAGGGCACGGCCGCCGCCAATGCCGCGAAAAGAGCTGGGCGCGCGGCGGCCAAAAAGGCAGCCGGTGCGGCAGCGGAGGCCGCGAGATCCGCCAAAGAGTCCGCCATCGCCCAGGGTCAGAACTTCATGCTGACTGCACAGGACACCGTGTCGAACATCAAGACCGCCGCCCCCGGGTACGTCCCGTCCGCCGTGAACTCTGCATATCAAGTGTTCGCGTCTCATCCTTTGATCCCGGATCCGCGTACCGTCGTCCCGGACGACGTGAATGCTTTCCAACGCCGTTTAGAAGCGGTGCAGCGGAAACGAAATAAGAGTTCGTGAGCGGGCGGTTATTTCTCCGGTAATGATACGACTTGGCGATGAACAAACGCAGACATCGCGCCAGGGCTGAAACAGCGCCGGATGAAAAAGCGCCGGTTCAAGCGCTCTTTGACCCTGAAAGTCTCATGGACTGCGCGGGGCTTTCGAACCATCTCACTCGCCGCGAGGCGGAATCTCTCGCGCTCGCGGCGAATCCGCAGCACACGAAACAAACCATCGCTCAGTTGACGAACGAGCAGATGTGCGGCCTTCTTACGTTCGAAATCATCGACAAAGTCGCCTTCGCCGCTTGCGCCAAGTCTATCCACAGTTCGACAGACAGGGCGAGTCTGGTTTCCTACCTGCACGCGATTACGAATATCAGTGTCCAGAAGCTCGAGAGCCTTACAAAAAAAGAGTTGTGCTCTTTGGTGACACTGACACGCGATCCGAAAAAGTGGAGATCAAATGCCTTAAAAGCGTTCAAGAAGATCCCCTGGGGAACGGTAGCTTCAAGCGTCACTGTGGTCGGAGCACTATTGGCTTCCTTCTTCGTAGCCACCGAGACCGGAGTCATGGCCCCAGTGAACAAATTATTATTACGAAACAAGTTGAAAGGCTACTTTGGAGAGAAGTTTGTGGATGCGTTTTTAGACTTCATTCGTGAGTATGGCTCATGGGTAGCATTGCCGTTTATGCCTTCAGGACACGGAACCAAACTTCTTGCGAGCGAATGGGCCGACAAACAACCTTGGTACTGGAAATATCCCACAAAAACCGCGATCTGGGCATCTAACTTTGACCCTTTCGCTGTTTCCGGTGCGACAAGCAAACTGGGCTGGCTCTTGCCTACCGGCACCGCACTCGCCGGCGCCGTAGTGGGAGCTGGCGCGGGGGCTCACGTCGCGGGCCGGAAATACGTCGATGAGAAAAAACTCAATATTCTCTTGGAAGCAGACAGGAACGAGAACCCAATGAACACCGTGTTCATGGACAATTTTCTGACCAATTGATATTGCGTTTGTAAAATATTCATCCATGTCGGTGCTGTGATATTGTGTTTGTTCATTATAAATAGAATGACATCCCAAGACCCTGTAAAGCCTGTAACGGATCCACCCGCCCCCGCGGTGGCGGCGAAGAGCGCCAAACGGTTGAAGCGGCTCCGAATCAACGGGCACGTCTTCGACAAGTGCAAAGAGCTGAACGCTAAATTATTTTAGTCACTGGAGAATATACAATGGCCCACACTTGCAACGCGAAAACGTTGAGAGGCGACAACTGCAAACGCTCTTGCGCGCCTCGTTCCAAACGGTGCGCGGTCCACAAGACGGGCGCCAAGAAGGCCACGAGGCACCGGGTGAGAGGGCCAGGAGGTGTTAAGCGCACGCACGAGTCACAAGACGAACCTAGGCCAAGTCCGCAACCAAGGGAAATGGTTTATACCCCCCAACAAATGGCAGCCATTGCGGCGATGAACCGGGCAATCTTAAATAAACAAGCCCAGCTTCCACCAGGGGAGCAAGGGGCCGAGTGGAAGCCCGTGTACGGGGCCAACGGCCAGGACGATTAGAACGCGGGGTTCGCAGCCACGATGAGGTCCGCCATGGCGATCGCCACCGGCGACGGCTTGTGCTTGTCCACGCCGTGCGGCGAGCTCGCGTTGTAAGCCGCCCTTGATGCCGCCATCACCTCTTCCACCAACTCTTGGACGTACGACTTCACGATCCGCCCCGTCTGCACGACAGAACCGATGTGTATCAAACTGCTCACGGCCACGAAATCGATCCCGACGTTCGCCATCGTCGCGGCGAGGCCCACTCTCAACAAAGCGGAGTTGATGCGGCTCGGAGCCGTTACGGCGCTGTTGAAACAACGGGCGAGAGCGTGAAGCTGGCCGTGCTCTTTAACGATCGAGAGGTACGAGTCCAGGTTTTCGTCCTTCAGCATGGCGAACAACGCGTCCACGCCCTCTTTCGTCTCCGTCTTCGTGTCTCCCATGTTCGGGGCGAGCGATTTGGAAACGGCGTCAAAAAGAAGCGTCCACTGCGAAGGAGAGATGGAAACCCCCGCGTTCCCTGAAAGAGGCGCTTCGTTCACGCAAGAGAGGATCGTGTCCACGATGAATCTCGTGGATCCCTCTGTCGTCAAGAGATTGCACATGAACGCTTGTCCGAGCTTTTGTATCAGAGCTTCCGGAACGCCGAGGAGCCGAGAGTTTGACGTGTGCGACTCCAAAACAGCGAAAATTCGACGAGGTACGTCGATCCCCATGATGCTTCCATCCATGATGAGCTTGACGGCTTCGACAGCCTCGGCGAGCTCGTTAGAAACTTTCATCATGGTTGCGGCTCGAGAAGGAGAGAGTGAGAGCGCTTCTGTGTGTGTGTGAGAGAGAGAGAGAGAGCGAGGTGAGACGAGAAGGCGTCACTCGCAGGTTTTTATACCTTCTTGGCAGGCGAGTCCCGAAAAGCGGTTACAAACGTTTCAATGGCGCCGCGCCGACTCTTTCTCGTGTGTCAGGTTTTTATACCATCTAAGCAGAAGGTGTGGCTCTCGTGCGATGAATCCCGAAGAGAAGTTACAAACGTCTGGCGGCCCCCCAGCCCCGGCCCCGGTCGCTCCGTCGTTCCTGTCCGTATGCTTCGGATCCGGCCTGAAGATCTTCGACATCATCGTGTCCCCCCTTATCTGGATCATGGTTTCCGTCGCGTGGACGAGAATGATGCAGATCGATCAGGAAGAAGAAACCGTCAAGACGGTCCTCGTAAAGTCCGTACCGTTTTTCGTGCAGTTGCTGATCACGTGCGTCATCTTCGTGCCTGGTTTCGTGCGCGCGGGGCTCGTGAAGGGCTTGTTGGCGTTTTTACTCGTCAACTACGTGCGTTTTAACGTTGCCAACGTGTACGCCATGCTCTTTACGAGGTCCTTGGAGTCCGAGGACGAAGATATCGAATCCTAAGGTAGGAATCGGAATGTTTTCGTGCTTCGCTCCTAAACCGCGATCCCCGATCGGCCTATGGACGGGCCCGCGTTACTCTCCGCCTCCGGAGCCTCCGCGTTCTCCCGCGAAAATGACCGCGGGTCTCGCGCGAGTGATCGAGTTTCGGTACAACCGGTACTGGTCGAAGCGTGAAAAGGCCGAAGCGACAGCGAAAAAGAAGGGTTCGCCCTCCGAGCGTTGAAAAACTTGTTCGATCCCCGTGTAAAGATGTCTCGACCCGTTCTCCCTGCACCCTCCTACGACAAGGAGACCGCGGCGGCGTTTAACGCGATTTTTGACAGAGTGTTGAGGGACAATCCCGAGCTGCAAAAGCTCGTGACGTACGTCGAGGAGGAGGGGGGACGTTTACCCCCGTTTGCAAACCGTCGGCGATGGTCGCCATTCTTCGGAAACTGCCTGTCCAAAACGAGGAGCAGCGAGAGAATATGCGCATCCTCTGCCGCAACTACCTCGGCGCCGAACTCGACTGATCCGGACTGGCGCGGCGCTCTGCACGGTTCCACGGTTCGAGACGCTTCGAGCGCGTTCGTGGACGAACCTCTTTATTCTCTATGAATAGCAGGTCTCACGCCAGAACATGCAACCATGTCCGAGGTCGTCAGCTACCTCTCCCCGTCGGACGGGGTTGACGACCATCCCCGGTTTGCTAAAAAAATGCGAGCCACTCCGCACGGGTATTTTTCGGTCATCGACACAATAACATGCATCTCGTTTTGCGATGAAGACGGAACCCCGAAGCCTAATGCAGCCCGCATGGCAAGTGTCACGTTCTCGCGTATCGAGAAAGAGCACCCGGAAGTGTCAACAGGATGTTTACTCTGGAAATTCCCAGGTGCCAGGCAGCGAGAGACGCCAGTCACTGACCGACAGGGCATGATCAAGATCATCATGCTCCTCCCTGGCAAGATGGCCGCCAATTTCCGAGAGAACATCTCGATCCTCCTCGAGCGGTACCTGAACGCAGACGTGTCGTTGGCCGACGATATCTACGCGAGGGCATCGGAGAAGGTGGCCTTGGAAGACGACAAGCGCGTCAAGAGCTGTCAGAGCACCAAGGAGCACATGGCCGCCGTCAAGCTGTTCATGGACAACCCCGAGAAGAAGGCCGGGCCGAAGGTGTACGCGTTCATCAACGAAACGGAGAACTTCGCCGTATCGGGAATGCACACGCCCGCTATTCGACACCTGCACAACATGAAGAAGAGCGACTCGACGCGCGACTACTTCTCAGAGGAGATGAGCGCCGGAGTGGACTTGATGAACATAATCAACAAGAAGAACATTTCCAAGGGAATAGACCCCGTCAAGAGCATCACTCAGCTCGGAAGGGGCATGTTCGACTTCTTTAAAGAGAACGGCGTCCACGAGGAAGCCAAGATCCCTGTGGACCGCGCGTTTGCGCTCGAGAATAAACGCAAGAGAGAGCAATACCTGACTAGTCGGAAGGCGCTCGAGGGTCCTCCCCAGCGCTTCCTTCCTATCACTTCTTAAACATCGATTTGTATCGATATTTTACAAAAATGGCAATAAATGAAGTAAAAATTGTTCATTAATAAAATCTGGCCAATGCTCGTTCCAAATGTTCGCGCGCGTGATCGAGTTCCGCTACAACCGGTACTGGTCGAATCGTCGAAATTCGGAGCGTAAAAAAAACTAAGACGAATCTATACACGGAGATGCCCCGGAAACGATCCACTAGGCGCTTTCACCGGGCACGTGGACCCGGTGTCGACCGTGAAGACGAAGTCAAAAACGAGAGCGCACCACCCAGAGAGCTCCCTTTTCGAGTGCCGGAACCCCCCCGCGGGCCCTTCCATCAAATACCGAGTCCGAGGACACACCTCTGCTTTTTAGCCGACCTTGGGAAAAGCAAGTTCTGGATAATGCGAAAACAGATTTGAGACGTCAAATAGAACAAGCTAAAGAAACGAAGGGCGAACTCGACCAAACATATGGAAGGACGATGAAAGAATGGTCTCAGTCGAGACGATACCCAGCCGAAGAAGTCGAGGAGATGAGAGGAACGCTAAAAGACAGGATCAAGAGGATAAAAATAGAAGCTACTCGGCAGAATCAAAACATAGAACGTTTGACATCCCGAGCGAGAGCGGCGAATATGGTAGAAGATCCACTGAAAAGGAGAAAGTACTCGGGCGTAAGGCACAAGAACAGAGCGCATTCGACCGGTGTCAAGCAACAATGTAGTGCCCAGACGCTCGCCGGAAAGAGGTGCGGGAACAAGCCTCGAAAGGGGTGCAAAACATGCGCGTGTCACGCAAGAAAGTGATCATCAAATGGCCAATGCTCGTTCAAAATGAAAAATATTTTTGCTTGATGTAATACATAATATCAAAGATTCAATCTCGCCCGAGGCTGGCGACTCCTGCCCATTTTTGAAAAGCCTCTCTTGCTATCGACGCCCTCCTACGGGCCGCCGAGCAGCTAGACAAGACGGACGCAGCTACACTCGTCCGTCACACCGCAAAAACCCTCCGCCACCGCGTTCCAAATAACGGAGCGGTTTTCATCGATTGAGTGTATGCGTTTGCACACTTCAGGGGGCGTTTTCATGGCCATCGTTCTGTTTGCCGCTTCTTCCATGTTCCTTATGACGTTTCTCATCGCCAGAACGATGTCATTCCGCTCTTTTGCGTTCATCCACCATAATCCCAGCGGACGAGGCGCGTCTGGAACTTCCTTCAAAATCCTGCGCGAGGAGGAACGGTACGTAAGCGGCAACCCGGGCGAACCGTGGTAAGCGAACAAGTGTTTGGATCCAGCGCTTTGGTTCTCGATTCAAAAAACGCAAAAAACTCACTCACGTTTTCGTTTTTGGCAGCATGTCCTCCCACTCCTTCATGGCTAGTTTCAGATTCGCGCCTTTCATGGTTTGTTTTGGTTTTTGCGTGTGTCCACTGCGTCTCCCTTTCGTGGATGCCCTTTTATCCTTTGCTCTACTGACCCTCTCCGGCGGTTACAAATCTCTCCGGATTCGTAACCGCCACACGAACGTTCTGGTAGCTCAGTGGAAGAGCGTCGGCCTTATGAACCGAAAGTCGCGAGTTCGAATCTCGCCCAGAACATCGAAATTTTCTCGAACCTTCTTTATACAACCACATGGCACAGTGCAGTGCGAAGACCAAGGACAATCACAAATGCAACAACGCCGCCCGAAAGGGCTACAAGACGTGCGCCTCCCACGCTCGAAAGTCGCGGAAGCACTCCGCGCACCAAGGCGGGTTCACGTGTCCCATGCGAGATCTGACCGCGGTCGAATCGACCCCCGTCCCGGGAGGCGATTTGAACGCAGGAGGGTATTCGGATTACGCGACGCCGGCCACGCACTCCATAGCCCAGCGCAGGTACCGAAAGAAGAGGCGCTAGGTCGCGCACAGTTAAAAATTTTGAGAATTGTAAATAAAGGACACACAGATGCCCTCCCACACTCGCTGGACGGAACAAGGGGCCACGCACGTTCGTTTTGGGGACATAACGGAACGCAAGCCGCGCAAAATACCGCCCCCTGACGCACAAGTGACAACGAGTCGTTAGGATGGCCGAGTAGAGCACGGCAATGGGGGAGATTCCTTCTGGACGGAACGCAGGGCCGAGGCGTACTCGGCGCACAATTGAGCTCCCTCCGTGCTCATTCGCACCGTCGACCCTATATCTTTATCGTAGCTCGTGGCAGTTTCTACGCTATAACAACAACCCATGGGCGTGCACACATTGTGAATGCGAAAAGGTTTTTTCATTGATTATCGTAAATAATGCATGAATTGCACGGACAGACGCCGTACATGTACGCTCAAGATTCGCAGGCACAAGAGGCCCGCGCGCATCGTATCCTTTCGCGACTGTTTCAAAACCCCCGTCCTCTCTAGGACCAAGGAGGAGAACTATTGAAGCACGGTGGTGTTCGAATATTGGTCCACATGTCGCGTCGTAGCGCTCGACCACCACCCGGAACGTTCCCAATGAAATCCGGTCGTACTTCTTCCCGCCATTATTTCCTGACGCTCTAGCTGGTTGAACGTCTTGAACACGAAACTGTGCGCGCGTTCTTGCAAAGTCCAGTTCCTCCCGGCGACGTCGTACAGCCGCTCCTCCACTCTGCGCCTCATGCTGTTAGACACCCTCAGCTCCATCACGTGCACGATGCCTTCCTCCAACTCCTCCCAAAGGGCCCACATCTTGTGGATTTTGTCCCCCCGGGGCGTGAAAACGGCGTCCTCGCACTCTTGGAGCCTTTCGGGCGTGAGGGCGGCCATCACCCCTCGCAGTTGTTCGTCCGTCCTCTGTTCGAGAAGAGGGTCGATGCGGTCGATCTCGGCCTCCTGACGAAACGCCAGTTCTTTGGAAACGGCCAGCTCCAAGTTCACGTACCGCCTTTTGAGATATTCCTCTTCCAACTTCTCTCGTTTCACCTCCTCGTACGCTTTCTGCGTGGCCTTGTTGATGCCATCGCCGAACGGCCAAGACTTTTCCACGATCTTTTTGATGAGTTCCGGGGGGAGGGACTCGTAGGACGCGGGCTCTCCTTCGCCGATCTCCATCGCTGCGAGAATGGCGTGCGAGGACGGGGACCCCTTTCGTCAGAGAGCGGGTGACAATTTCAAATAAGCAACGAACGCTCCTGAACTCTGAATTACTCTAGTACGGGCTTCTAGAAGAGGGGGAAGTGAATGGACGGCCAGATACTCAGACACTCCACGTGGCATTCGTAGGACGGTCCACGTATGATACGCCGTTTGGGGACCGGTGACGTGGTTTTCGAAGGTGGCGGACGTTTAGACCTCCCTCAAATGATATGTAAAAGCAAACAACCGATCAAGAAATACGGAGCCATGGAGACAAACAAGATCATGGAGAGGTACCTCTGCCCCTCTCGTCCTTTCCGTGACGACGAGGATGACCCGTTCGAGGGGAAGATCCGCGTAAACGTCGACGGCCAAATATCGGTCATCGACGTAATAAAGGTTATGCTGTTCATGACTGATGACGGGGCTTTCACAAAGAACTCCGGTATCCACGCCAATAACACGTTCGCAAGGCTTGGCAAAGTCCACAAAGAGGTTTACTCTCTTTGTGTAAACTTCAAATTCCCCGGTCCCGGGCAGCGAGAGACTCCGGTCACAGACCGAGCTGGGATCTTGAACATCATTCAGTTGCTTCCAGGCAAAAAGGCCGCCGTTTGTCGCCGTGCCATCACCGTGTTGTTGGAGAGGTACCTCGACGCAGACCCTAGTCTCATCCAGGACCTCCATGATAGGTATCGTGACAAAACCGGCGAGGAATTCGTCCCGTTGTCTCGTTCCGCTCTGGCCGAGACCCCTCGAATCAAGGCGGCAGAGGCTGTAAAGTCAGACATGCTGGCAATCAAGAACAGCTCGAAGGAGAAGGTGCCTCCTCGTGTGTACGCATTCGTGAACGACGTGAGCAACAAACTCGTCACGGGAGACCACACGGCCAAGTACCGCGAGAATCAAAAGCTGGTGAAGAGGAGTCAGGCGACCAGAAACACATTTACGGACGCCATGAGCTCATTGGCAGAATTCTTCCATCTGAGCCACCAGGGCATGGTATCAAAGGGTGGGGACCCGAAGAAGGTTGCTGTGGATATAGAGGAGGCACTTGCACCCGGGCTAGAGAGAATGGGGCACTATGAGGAGGCTCGCAAGTACCGCGGTCCAGAGTTCGCAGAGAAGAACAGGATTCTGATGCAACAGAACCGACTTCTGATCAAACAGGAGCAGCAGGCAAAGAGGATCAAACCGGAGTAGCTTTCTCACACCGAAGTGACCACGTTATGTGGTCTCTGGAAATTCCCTGGCGCCAAGCAGCGTCCTTTATTGTTCACACACTCCGAGGTTCACTATGGCGTATTCAACCTCTGTTCGAGCCACAAGGAGGTTCAAACGCGGGGTTTCAACTTCCCGTTCCCGGTCCCGGGCATCGAGAGGACTTGATTGTTCACACATGCCGAGGTGACTTATGGGATAAGTTACTTCAAATTCCCTAGTCCCGGGCAGCGAGAGTACTTTTTTATTCACACATGCCGAGGTTTACTCATTGTGTGTAAACTTCTAATTCCCCGATCCCAGGCAGTGAGAGGGCTTTAATATTCACTGATCCATTCACAAAGTCCTTTATTATTAACACATGCGTCCTTACGTGTACTTATAATATCCGAATTGCGTGTCAAATTGCGCCTCCCCTTTTTCTACCAGCTCTTTCCAATAAGTCGGTACACGTTCAGGGGCCGAGAACGGCTTCATTGACGGTATCCCCCATGAGATCAGTTTGTGTATCCCGAAAAGGATAGGTGGGAGTACGGATACTGCTACGAGTCCGATGGCGATATACAGAAATTTATCGGTGACGTGAGATTGTTTGAGCCACTGATGATACTGCTTATCAGCGTCATAGGGGTTTCGAGATCTGAGCCATACCGGTATGGACCCCCCCACGAATATTAGAAACCACACGACGAAAAATATTATAATCTTTGCGGTCCTGTCAACCATCGGGTGTCATAGTGGGTACGTGAAAAAAAAAATTCTGCCACCAGGGTACGCTAGCTTCCGTAACCTCTGGAATTCCCAGTCCCGGGCATCGAGAATCTTTATTATTTACACATGCCGAGGTTGTATACCCCAGATACAACTTCAAATTCCCCATTCCCGGGCGGCGAGAGGCCTTTTGGCCAGGTAGCTAGTGGGTCCACTCATTGTTGGAATCATCAACAAAACACTTTATTATTCATTCATCAATAAAGTTCTTTATTACTCATTACATTTCATCCATCAATTCCCAAGTCCAATACCCAAGTCCAAGTCCAATACCCAAGTCTACAGCTCGCCCACGGGCGTGTACGAGAACAGCGCCGTCGCCTTGTCCCGCAAGTTAGCCACCCTATTCTGAATAGCGGCAGCACCAGAGCGACCCGCGGAAGCGCAAGCCCGCACCACAGTGCTCCTCGCGAAGAAGCTGAACTCCCTCGCCATCGTAGCGTAGTCCCGCCGGCGGTCCTCGGGCACCAGAGGAAGCAAGTCCCTCAAGACGTGCTCGTTCAGAGTCGCCAGAGCCAGCGCCTGCGTGCGCAACGCCGCGCGCTGGTCGATGCGAGCCGCCATCTCCGGAGACGAGGGCGCGATCTTGGCCAGGCAGGCGTCCACCGCGTCCCTCTCGGCCCTGACCGCCTTGCAGGTCCCCGCCAGCACGCACGGCTGCCTCCACCCCTCCTCGATCTGGGCGTTGCGGATGTTCCTCCAGATGGCCTCCTGCTCCTTGTCCTCGGCCTTGTCGAGCGGCACCTTGGTGGGCATCTGCCCCCAGCACTTGGCGGGCGTGACCACCACGAGGGGGTAGACGAGCTTGGCCTCCTGCTCCGGGTCGATGTTCTCCACGCGCGCGGGCTTCCTGTCCTCCCCGGGCAGCAGGAGGAGCCTGTCGACCTTGTGCTGCTCGCCCGCCGGCGTGGGGAAGACCCTGGCTGCCGGGTTCCTCGTGAGCAGCGCCCTGACCTGCGCGGAGTGCTGCCTGGGCGCGTGAACGGGCACGTCCCTGTTGATGAGCACGTGGTTGGGGAGGATCTGCCTCGGCTGCTGCGGCTGCTGCGGCTGCGGCTGCGGCTGTGCGAGGACGGGGCTTCTGGCGGCCATGGCGGTCGCGGCGACTTGCATCCTGGCGAGGTTCTGCATCCCCTGCGCGAAGAGCTTGACTGGCGGCAGGAGCGGGGGCCCCGCGGGCCTGGGCACGACTTGGGGCAGCTTGGGCACGCCCACGACGGTCTGCGGGTTGCAGGGCACGCCCACGGCGACGGAGATGACCGTCTTCGCTCTCTTTGCCGCCACCACCGCGGGCACGATGCGGTAAACGAGCTCCTTCCTCCCGTCCGGGTGCACGACCTCCATGGTGACGGCTCCCTCCGGCAGCGAGAGGATGGGCGTGGGCGCAGGGGCCTGCGAAAGGGCTGGCGAAAGGGCCGGGGCGGGCAAAGGCGCGGGCGCCATCTCCAGGGGTCGTTTTGGCCTCTGCGCGTTGAGGTTGACGTTGGCGTTTGCCTGCGTCTGCGTCTGCGGCTGCGTCTGCGTCTGCGTGGGCGCGGGCGTGGGCGCGGGCGTCCGCTTGTTGTTGTTGTTGTTTGCAGCCCCCGTGCCCGCCTGGACCGCCTTGATGACCTCGGGCACGATTTTGAGCGTGGCGAGCGCGGTGGCGGCCTCCTTCTCGTCGTCAGAGAGGTTCAGAGAGTGCATTTCCGGGATCGCAAGGAGTGCCTGATCCTTAGCCTTAGTCTGAGCCTGAGCCTGAGCGGCCTCGCACAAAACGGAGAAGGCGTCCATGTCTGTTGTGTAGGAGTGTTGGCTATGGCTGTTCGTGTGTGCGTGTGCGTCTGTGCGTGTTCCTTGCGCGTTGGAGTGTTTTTGTCCTTTCCCGTGGGTCTCGCGTGTGGTGGCTGGACCAATGGGCGCTCGGCGCGCGGTGGTCGTAACGGTCTTTCTGCCCCGCGTCCCGGCCTGTCCAATGGGCGTGCACGGGATCTCGTAACCGCCTGCGCGTGTCGTGTCCGTTCCGTCCTTCTCGGTCTACGAGTGGCGGCTGGCGGCCGGTGGTGACGCACGGGATCTCTTTCCGGATCCGCTGACAAGATCTCGTGGCGGGCCGCGGGAATCTTCTAGAAGTTTCCAGCGGGCGCGACGCCATCCGTTTTCGTCCAATGGGAGCGCACGGGAATCGAGGCCGGTCCGCGTAGAAAGTGCGTGGTCCCCTCGGACTTGGCCATCTCACTCACGCATCACAGCTATCGTTCTTCCTTGCTTTCTTTCTGGCTATGGCTTCCTCCGCCCGTTTCCTGTATTGCAACAAGTGCAACCTGGCGTTCCCCGAGTCTTATTTCGTGTCCGCCCGCTTGGCGAACGGGTTCACGCTGGCGTGCCTTTCTTGCCGCGAAACTCAGAACAAGCAGGCCCGCCTTCGCAAGGCCCGCGCGAAGGAGATGCAGCGGGACGAGGAGGAGGACTACGAGAACGTGCCCTCCTTCAGCTACAGCTCCTCTGAGGGCGGCTCCTCCGAGAAAGGGGATCAGGAGGAGGAGGTTTCCTCTGTTGTGGCCGCTGACGCCGTTTCCGAGTCGTCTTCTGACGCTGAGTCGGAGCCGGCTCGCCTCCCTTCTCCTCGCACTCCGTGCGCCCCTTGCATGCCGGCTCCTTTCCGCCGCTGCCTTCGCGTGAAGGGCAAGAACCCGCACCTGCGCCCTCACGACGGGATGGGCGCTCGCGTGAAGGACAGCTCTCGCCGCGAGTTGCGCGGCTGCCGTCGCCGTCTGTCTCCCTACTTCCGCGGTTCTCCTCCCAAGTCTTCGGAGGCGCACGTGCAGGACGACGAGGTGCTCGGTTGGGGCGCCTTCGAGGGTCCCGTGAAGGATCTTTTGAGCGAGTCCCGCATCCAGCGCAGCGACCGCGAGATCCGCGAGGCTATCGATCTGATGGCCGCCGAGGAGGAGAAGTCTCTCGCTCCCGCCCCCGCTCCTTGCGCTCTGGAGGAGGAGGATATGTTTTCGGCGATGGGCCCCTTCCGCGTGGAGGACATGGACCTGGACCTGGACTTGGAGCGTCTGGGCGAGGACCTTTTCTGCGACTTCCGTTTGGGCGCTCTTTCCTTGGAGGACATTGCTGGGCTCGAGAAGGTGGAGAAGGAGCGTTGGTTCCTCCCCTTCGAGCTGAAGAATTGAAGTCCTCGGGCCGTTGTTTTGCCCTTTCCACGGGGCTTGCTTGCCCCCATGTATGATAATAAAGTACATTTCCTCCCATTTGATTGGCTCCAACTCATGTGCACTAGGTAGTTCCGCGGCCTCGCGTATCTGTACTAGGAACTTGCTACACCCGCCAAATCCGAGCGATCCGATTGGCTGCTAGTAGACGTACTTGGAGTATCTACCAATAGGGATAGCATCACCAGCATCACCACTTTGACTCATTTCACACGGGAATGGTGATGGTGACGCTGGTGATGCTGATTTTTACGTTTCGGAAATAGTGGAGACCATTTTATTCTATGGGAAAGTTGCACTCAATTTTATGGTCAGCGATGGAGTATAAATTATATGACCGTTGCATTCAAAATTTTATGGTCAGCGATGGAGTATAATTTATATGACCGTTGCATTCAAAATTTTATGGTCAGCGATGGAGTATAATTTATATGACCGTTGCATTCAAAATTTTATGGTCAGCGACAGAATATTAATTCTGGCATATGTCATCACGAAATGGAATTGGATTGAAATATGATACACTTCTCCCATAGAATAAAATGGTCTCCACTATTTCCGAAACGCAAAAATCAGCATCACCAGCGTCACCATCACCATTCCCGTGTAAAACCCTGAACAATGGTGATGCTGGTGATGCTATCCCTACTGGATAATACTTCAAGTATCTAAACAACGTCCAATCAGAATACGCCATTAAAACCTCTTGCCCCATGGCTAGGAGATGCTAGCAGATGTCTTATCAGTAGCACCACTGGGAACGCTGCAACTGTCCTTTTACGCTGCGGCTTCTCAAGGACTTGGCGTTCTTCAGCGGACTTGCGCAGCCGCATCTTTCGTTTCAGGACCTCCTGTTCTGACCGCGGCGGCCTCGTGCGCCTCCAAGCGGGGTAGACGTTCCTGTGGTGCAGTTTCTTCAGCGTCTCCTCCACCGACTGCGAAGGGCCCCGCTCGGTGTACATGTGATCGATGTACCACTCTTTGCCGTAGGTTTCCCACGCCATCCCCCCCTCGAACCGGTCCTCCAAGTGGCGGATCAAGCCCGGCATGTCGATCCCCAGCGCATCTCGCACCTCGTCCCTGCTGAAAACGCCGAGTCGTTTGGTGGCGCACAGAAACAGGTGCTCGAAGACGACTGTCTCGGGATTGCACACGATGCATTCGTCTCTGTGAACTTTCGGGTGTAGCTCGCAACCCTCGATGGCGCACTCGGAACAAGGTGTGGCGAATCCGTGGGGGCACGCGTCTTTACGGATATACTCGCACTGGCCGATGCCGCAAACTTTGCACGCGTACTTGGCCTCGTGGTCACACACGTATTTCGCTGTTTGAGCCCAGGAGCTCCCCCACTCGGGGTTACTCTTCCTCGAGGAAGCCATGGCGTCTCTCTCTCTCTCGCTCTCACTATCTCTGTCCCCCTCCCCTTTCATGCCCGGAGAAAGGGACGCGCGCCTTCGCCAGCCTTCCAGAAACGCCTCTGCCGGTAGTATCCGCCAATAGAAACGCGAGGAATGCGACCCCGTGAGTCGCCACGCGGAACCTCCTAGAAGCGCGCGCCGACAGCGGGTCGTTCGGACCCAGCGAGCCACCGTGGACGCGCCGCGCCAAAAGGCCCGTGAGTCAGCACGAGGAACTTTCTAGAAGCGCCGCGCCGGACGCGGCCTTTCCGGTCCCGTGAGTCAGCACGCGGAACCGGACCGGAGTTTCTAGAAGCGCCGCGCCGGACGCGGCCCACCCGTGGATGGACCAATCCCGTGCGTCCGCCGCCACCCGTGGAAAATCACAAAGACTGTGGACAGCCACGGGGAAGCCATCTCACGCAAGACCAACCAGCGAGCCAGAAAACAAACGCCTTCTCTTTTCACGACATAGCCATGGCCATCACCACGCGCTCCATGGCCTCCATGCGCAGGCGCTCCTCGCGCAAGCCGGTGCCAAAGCTGCGAGACGGATTCGTGCAGTTCATGGTGGGCGCCCACCTGGCCAGGAAGCAAGCGCCCCTCCGCAAGCGCAAAGCCGTCAAGGGATGCCGCCTCCGCTGCTGCGACCCCAACGCCGTCCTCTGCCCCTCCTCGCCTCTGCCGGAGGAGCGCGAGTACGGCATCACCGACCTGGTCCCCGACCCTGACGAGTCCGTGGCCCCCTTCGACTACGAGCAGGCCGTCAGAGACCACTACCCCTGCGACAAGTGCCACCAAAAGGGCCCGGACAGCATCTTGATGCGACACAACCCCAGGAACAAGATGGGCTCCATGGACGACATCCTCTGCGAGGAGTGCCTCGTCTCCTGCATCAGCATCATCATGGACGAGGGCAGGGACTCCGAGTACCGCAAGAAGTACATGTCCCAGTGGATCAGGGTGCCCGTGCCCAAGCCGGAAACCAGCCGCCCGCTCGTCCCGCTGGAACAAGGGGGGCAGTACAGGTGCCGCGAGTGCAAGACCATGCCAAACAAGGTCGCCTTCCGCGTCCTGCACAAGGAGGGGGACACCGAGCCAGGGATCTACTGCGAGCCCTGCGTCAACAGGCAGGTCGTGGCCATCATGCGCAAAGGAAACCACCAGGACTTCGACCCCATGGTCGCCAGCTGCGAGGACGTCCTGCGCCGCTTCAAGCTGGACGAGGACTTGGCGCGCATCTGCTCCTCCCTCGCCCCCTCCTACAACTTCCCCTACTACGACCAGTGGCCGCCCGCGAGGTGCGAGAGCTGCAAGCGCGAGTTCGAGCACCACGCCATGTCCGCCTACATGATGTACATCCCTCAGGAGGGCACCATGGGCGTGGCCTGCCACTTCTGCGCCAGGAACGTGCACAGGAAGGCCCTCATCAAGTTCGACGGATACAGCTTCGACAACCGCTTCAAGGCGTGGTACCAGGACGGAGAAAACAACAAGCTATCCGGGTTCGTAGCGCCCCTCACGGACATCACCACCCTCCTGGGCGTGCACGCCATCGGCGCCCCTGTGCCGGTCGACTACGATTAAACAGCCTCATTGTATCAGTAGCCACAAGTGCACACATAGCCCAGCCCTCATCAATAGACAAGTCTCTGCCTGTAAATTATTAACTTGTAATGAAAAAACGATTCGTGCATGCCCACATCTCATGCAGTGCCACGGGACTTAGAAAAATCCCGTGGCACACAAAAGATAGGGGGGAACATGGGGTCACCCTCGCGGAGCGTAGTAAGGGCCCGCAGGTGTGTTGACACGGGAAAATGGGGTTTACCCCCTTACTACAAAAACCCAAGGTGACCCCAAGGGTGGGCACCTGGGACACATGGATCCACGGGAAAATCATCACAAGTGGCCAGGGTGTGACAGTAGCCAGCCTAACATCACAATCCCGTGGGGGTGCATGGACATGTGTGCAATCCATTCATTATTATTCATAATAAAATCCAAGTACACATTGTGATGCCATGAAATGACTCAATGATGCAAACAGTGTCCATTGCTTTATTCATTTATTCAAAAACAGCTGTCCTTCATGAACTGTCAAGCCACCAAATGTCTACGTCTTCTTCTGGGCGGCCTGGGCGGCCATGCTCTCTGCGATTTGAGCGGGTGTGAACCCCATAGTCGCCATGTGGTTCAACATCCTCTGCAGGGTGTCTAGTCCAGCAGCAACTTGAGCGTTACTAGGGACAGGCTTGCTCCCTGAACCCTGCCCAGCTGCTGGCTTCTCCTGCCCAGCTGCTGGCTCCTCCACAGGAGTGACAGGTGCAGGCTTCTCCTCCTCGCTGGCGGGTGCAGTCTTCTTTCCAGCACTGGGTGCAGGCTTCTCCTCAGCACCGGCTGCAGTCTTCTGGGAAGGGACGGGGGTCTTCTTGATAGCGAATGACCTGTCCGCCGGGCTCGGCGTGATCTTTGTTAGCTTTACGCGTCGTCCCACCGGGGGGGACTTCATTGCCCTCTTTGAGGAGGGAGTGGATCCCTCCTCCTTCTTCACCACAACCTCCCATTGCATGGGAGGGGCTTCCTCGCCCACATCGACCACCTCCTGTCCCTGGAGACACTCCTCATGCCGGACGTGCTCACGCCATGAATCACGCGCCATCTTGGCCGTCACCTTGTTGCCATTGCCGTTTCCAGGGCTCCCTCTGAAATTCTTGAGGAAATCGCGCATGCGCGCGTCATACTGAATATCGATTTTAGACATAGGGAGCCATGCCTGTGTCGCATCTGAAAACATGGTCTTGACGTGAAGCGAGCCTGCTTCGAACTTGACTCCAGTAAACCTGTCGATTTTGCCATCGTCGAACTGCGTCTGAACACGCTCCTCCTCCTCGTCATCCTCATCTGACGAGGAGGAGGAGGAGACGATGTCGGCATGTGTTGCCGCCCCCCCCTGGATGGCCTTGGCCCTAGTGTTTCTCTTCGAAATGTCGTCTACTGTCTCCTGGAGTATATCTCCTACAGCGTGAAATAGAGCGGCGATCGGCAGCCGCTTCGCCTGCCTCACGTTATCCTTCATAATATCGCTATCCTTCATCGCACCTGGGCTATCGTTCATCGTGTCACTTCTCTTCTCGTTGCTTGATCAATTAATTAATTGCACGCATGCACGCCGCCTTTGATTCATTTTGTATATGTTTACCACCCCCAAAATTCGACAATTTGCCAAGTGGGCCGCCAGCCACCCCCTTACAATTCGTTCCAAGTTCAGAATGTACATTATATACGATTCTGATGCGTGATACTGCATTCGTACGGTGCAAGTACCATATTCTGGCGTCGTACGGTGCAGTATAGGCGCGGGTCTGAATTCGGCGGTCCCGGACTTGAGAAAATTGCCTAAGTCCCAAACACTAAGGCGTATGGGCCTGCTACCTAAGTGCACAGGCCAAAGTACTTGTCCAAATTGTAATTAAATTATATATCCATGCAAGGCTTGATAAGCACATTGTTCGTGAATGTTTGCATGCAAAAAACTTTTATTATTTCAATAAAATCATGAGTAAATATATGAAAATGCACAAGGTCCCACGGGACTTGCCCTATACTGACTACCATGCGTGCTAGTGTACATCACAAATGACAAAGTCCTAGGGACTTGTCTCTAGTCCCCCTTCATGGAGCAGGGCCTCATGGAGGGGTTGGAGCCAGACGGGCCAGCTCGAAAACGCTGGGAGGGGTTGGCACCACGGAAGACCTTCTCCTTCTTCACGACTGGCTCCTCAGAGGTGGGGGGGAGTCAGCAGGGCGCTTTCCCTTGAGGAAGTCGCTCTTGGGGACCTCCACAACGTCGTCATCGTCATCCTCCACCTCGATGACCTTGGGGGCCATCTTGGAAGGCGTGGTCTTCACCCTCCTGCAGGTGGGCTCCTCCTCCTCCTCCTCCTCCTCCTCCTCCTTGACCACAGCCTCCTGGGGCTGCTGCTCCTCCTCCTCCTCGGGATCCCGCTCGAACTGGTACCACGGGTCCTCCGCGTCGTCCAACGGCTCCTCGTCGTCCTCGTCCTTCTCAGACTCGAGGGCCCCCACCTCAGCGTCAGACTCGTCCTGGATTTCCTGGAGGCGCCTGCGTGCCTCCTCCTGGATCGCCTTCCTCCTCTCGTCCCTGTCCGCCTTCCTCACTTGCCACTTGAGTGGCATGTTGTAGCGAGGGTCGGACTCGCAGGGGTCCACGGGCCTGGGGATGTTCGGAGCAGTGAAGACGTTCTCCTCCTTGGAGAAGAAGCAATTGACGCAGAGCTCGCGCTTCCAGTTGGCGTTGGGGAAGAAAGCCCACGGAGCGGTCTCATCCCCGCACTCTGGGCACTCGGGGGGAAAATCGGCTTGTGGTCGATCTCGTTGTTCTGCAAAGTGGGGCGGGCAGCACAAAAAATGACAAGGGGCAGTGCGTCTTGTTAGAATCCACAGGAGGAGTGCAAAAATGCAGCCAAAGTCAGCAAAAAACGCAAGGAAAAGAAGTTTACCTCGAGCATGTGCTCGCAGAGGATGCATTCCGTGTGGTAGCCACCGATATCCTC
>RPFO01001685.1:0-67500 GCA_009746045.1 Mesostigma viride
TTTGCATGTTTGCCTCCTAGCTCCGTTCCTATGTGCAATTCACGCATTGCCAGCTCAATATTTGAGTGTGTGTAAGGAGAATGGCTTATGGTGGTTACACGTGCTCCCATTTGGGAAGTCACGGAGCAACAGAGTGCTTGTGTAATCCCTGAGTTTGTACAGCGGGGAAGGGGCAGAGACCACGCCAGCCCGTCCTCATGCCACAGGGACATGCACGGGGTGCACAATCGGACCGATCTGCCAAAACGATCCAGTACCCTGTGGGTGCAACAATGAGCCGCATGTGAGCATTGCAATTCTTCCAGCCTAGATTTCGCCTACCCTAGTTGTCTCCCCACGGCCCATTGCAAAGCCAGGGTAGCTGAAGACGCAAGCGGTTGTTAATTGGCCCTGAGGATACGCGTACACTATCGCCTTTCGTCGATTAGCCATTACAGAGAGGGACAGCTCGGATGAGGATTATATCCCACCTAGTACGAAATGGTTGCCAGGGCATGATGCAGACGATAAATTTCTCTGTTCGTTTATAAACTTTAAATATTGTGTAAACTATTTTTTCTAAATGAGATCAAGCATAGTACAGGATTTCCGATTTCTGGCCTGCGCTTGGTTGTCTCTTTGTATAGATTGGTTGAATATAGTTCGTTTTCGGCTAGGAGGCGTGGCTTTGCAGACGGGCAAGAGGATTTCAGCCGTGGGCAACCAAGCACACATTCGTCGGGCTTAGTCCGACGAGTGCGGCACGTGAACCGGCACTTCCCGGTCACACACGACACCATAGAGATAGTCAGCTGCACCGCCTCAATGTCGCGAAACCCCATAGTTCCATCGAATCGTTTTCAGCGGCCGGCATTTCTCTCCGCGTTTCTCACAACTCGTTTTCAGGATTCAATACTCCATCGTTCCTGCATTTTCCTCTTCTACCAGGTTGTGGCTTTTTTGAAAGCACGAATGTACCGGGATGGGACGCTTCGGCTGTCTCAATCTACACATCAATACGATGTCCCCTCTCACCTTCCTCCATCATTCCGCTCACAATTGCACTACGGTTGTGTTTTTGTTCTTTTTCTTGGTTCTCGTTTTGTTTTGCTGTTCTTGTCCTTTTTCTTTTTTCTTTACTCTTACTGAGGGAGCTAGGCTGGGCTGCGCGCTGGGTGTGCTATCTCGTGTTTTTCTGTGGCACTTGAGAAGACTAACCAAGGATCGGGCCCTCCCAACACGGCAATATAGCCTTTGCTTTGTTTACCCCTCCAATCTCTTTACAAACGCCAAAAAACACAAAGGCAGAGCACGGTGACTCATCTGGAACATGAAGAAGGGAAATCTTTTCGTTACAGGAAAGAGGTGTCAAAGTATGACAATTGGAAGCCCCCCCACTGGGAATCCACATGTTCCGAGGTCCATTCAGCTGTGCTGTTAGCACATCCTGCCCGGCGAGATTTGCATCATGGAGGTCCACCGCTATCGCGTAACGGTGTGTACGCAGTGAATATTGACTTACCTCAATATGCTCCGCTCTGGTTCTGTTTGATGTCTAGCTTCATGCATCTGATCATCATGAAACACCTTATGACTTTCTGGCATGCTTCTTACCCCCACAGGAATACGGCCAATCCAGTGGCATTTGATTACCGGAAGTACACTGCTATTATCTCGGCCAGTTCCCCAATCGTATCTCCTCACAGGATGGCGGAAAGCGTTGTCGCATCAACGACGCGCCAATACCATCACTGCAGGATGACCACACTCTTACGCGGCCTCCGGCGCTTACAGCGCACACGCATTTGTCGCTTACCAACTCCACTAGCCCACACCCGAAAGCACCCGTCGCGTCATTTATGCCATTTACAACCGCGGGTACCCTCAGCGTAATCTACGTTGGCCAGACGCAACGGATTGCCTGGACGCGTTTCAGGAACATGTCCGAGCGGCACGCCGCCTTCATATTGGCCGCCCTGCCGCCAACGACGACATCCCCCTACAGCGGCCGCCATGGCCCAATACGGGTGGTGGGATTGGCGAGTCGTCCCCTTGGAACATGTCCTCGGCACTTTACCGGCGCCGCTTTTCGCAAGCCGCAGGGCATCGGGAAACGTTTTTGGAACGAATGTTAACTGCATTTCTGCCCCACGGTTTTTGCATTGAAGGCAAGATTTCAAAGCTCGGTCTCGCCGCCGCCCGCCTTCCCCCGTCCGTCCCCGCCCTCTTATGTTCATCCGTGCCTGGCGTCTGAAGCACAATCTCCACCCATATCGCCCTATCCCCCAGCGTCACCCCGGCCCCTCCACCTTCCACACCATGTGTCCACCGATCCTTCCCTTTACTTCACCAGTCTCCGCTGCTTACGTCACATGTCTCGGCTTATGCAACGCGGCAACTTTCATGCATCCTATCTCGAAGCCTGCAGCTTGAAGAAGCTTACCAGCTTACACATTGCCGTCGGGTCGTGCTCCCCAGCTGATCTGCAAGTCCCCCGCTCCCATGCCACTAGTCTGCGAGGCCTTCTCGCACGTATCATTCGGCACCGTGTCAATGGAATGCAGATGCACTGCGTCCGCACCGTTTACTGATCTCACCTTTCATTCATGCTGCGATGGATGAGCTGTGTTTGCCACACATTCTGCATTTGCCCCGCAAGTGCAGGCTGCGATGCCGCTCCGTGTGCGCAACACTTTCGGCACTCCATCTGCCGCCTGGCATTACTCTCCCACCTTGGGACAATGGTTTTCAAGCAACGGGAAGGTCAGCCGCAGTAGAACGCCCACCGAGCTGGCCACCATCTTGGCAGGGGCCCTCCCCTGCCAACAACAACGGTATTTCAAGTACCTTGATCCCACCTCACAGCACGTCATGACCGCTGACCTCAGCATCCTGCCGAGCCACACGCTTGTAGACTCTTTGCCAAAGGCACCAAGTTCTCGGCCGTGGGTCCAGCGCACGTTGTGCCAAAGAGGTGAATGCACTGCTCTCCACATCACTGCGCAAATTCTGCAATGCCATGTGCACGGACCTACAGCTTGCTCCCCTTGCCATGGAACCGTGGTTTCGCGCCGTCATTCACGAATGCAATGCACGTCTCACCAGGCTTGATACCGTTTCCAGCAGGTCCACCGCACCACCTGGCTTCAAACACCACAGATAAAGCACTTCTTGACCACTTCAAGCAGGACTTTATATCACACGTGTGTTGACAAGAGTGCCAACAACTTTGCTTTATTATATGCAAGAAGCACTACCTTGCTACTTTGCAACACGAGTTGGCGTCCAGCCCTACCTATGTTCAGCGTGCACAGTCCACCGCCAGTATCACGTGCTGCTCATCGGCTTTTCTGCACAGCCAAAAACATTTTGCTCGCGGCATTCCTTAGCGGCAGCGACGCGCACCACCACTACGTTCCCATATCTGTATCTCACTCTTAAGCTGCACAAAACTCCTGTTGCTTTGCGCACCATTGCTGCGTCGCCATTCAGCCCCACTGATGCCTCTCTCGAAACTCATCTGCCATGCTTTGAATGCTCTTCTTCCCCGAAGCCAATGCATTATGGGTGGAGGTGCTGTCGAATGCCGGGTATGAATGCCGCTGGTAGTGGGATCGTCATAGACTCAGCCCAAGTACGTCTTACGCCTTGCCGCCCTTAGCCGTTCTAAGACAGCAGCAGAGAAACGTATACCTATGCCCATAGCCACCTATGATTTCACACCACTCTATATCCCTAAATGGTCTTGCTGCCGATTTCCGCCAAAAATCGAGTTCCAGCCGATGCATCGGCCCCTCTCGGGGGACCAGATGCCGCGAAATCTATTGAGAATTAGGAAAAGTTTTAGCTGAGAAGATCGAAAGTTTATAAAATTCTTCACAGCATGGTACTAGGGTTTGCATACTTTTGACAAAGTTATAGAGGTGTTCTGGCCGGTCAAAGTACAAGGGTCAGGGTACTTTTTCCGTACACGTGCATTCCGGGAAAACGACGACCTGGCCATGGCGGCTTGCGCCCACGCATGGCATTTACGTTTGCGTCGAATTTTCTGTCCAAAACTTAGGATATTGATTTTAACGTCCTAAAGATCATACAGGCCAATTTTTGGTTCGCGGGAATGCCATTTGATAGGTGTCGGCAGCGTTCTTGCTTGAAAAAACTGCGATCAGGCCGGACGATAGAAACGTTGACAGCAATACCTTTCCGGCGTATTTTTAAAGGATATATCGGTTTCTTTTACTTTTTATGATACATAGTAGTCGTAAACGTGCAAGGGTGGCCAGAAATCGCCGAATCCAGCGACCATGCTGCACAGCTTGGTGGCCGAAATGCGCCATTTTCGGCCACCGCCGGGCCAGAGTAACGCCATCCATGCCTGGTAAAGCTTAAGCATCGTTTTCCTATCGATGTTGACATTATATATACGTTCTAGCTTGTGTACACATTCTTTTTGCACTATTCATGCTCTTTCTTGACCTGGCCTGCCCCTTTCTAAAACCCATTCTTAGCTGCTTCCCTCAGTCAGTTGACCTGCCACAGGGTGATGGTGATAAGTTTTAGAGGCTGTATGGTTTGAATACCTCCATATATGTTTGTATACATTTCCCACACACATATTGCATGAGTGTTGAGGCAGTTTGGCTGGTCTCTACTCTGTGGCATCATCAAGCACGTAACTGGTGAGTAAAAGCTTCCCATTGACAGCATGTGCCACCAGGTGTGCTGGCCATCACCTGGAAAGCTATAGCAGCTTAGGCCTAGTTTATCCTTGCTAGGGCAGGCTGAAATAGGCTCAACACCACTAGTTTGTTGGTGGCTGCCTCCTAGAATGCATGCCTTGCGTAGGGTGTCCGTACCACGTTACCTACGTGCATGGACAAGGTAGCACCTGCACATAGGTGCCATGTAAGGGCAGTGTGATGATGCAGTTATGTTTCCCCATCATTGTGGAAGGGAAATGTATTGTTTGGCATGGTTGGTGGCCATATTAGGGGTCGTATGCCCACCCCTATCCCTTGGTTGCATTTTACCAACGGTACCCCTATGGGCTGTACTGGGTGTAACTGCTGGTATACCCACCCAAATGATGACCCCAATGGCTCAAACTGTTCAGCAACTAATTGTTTATCATCCCTGAAGTGGTAGGTGCCTAGGTCTTATAACATAATTCAAAATGCACATTCTACCAAAAATGAAAACGCGCGTCTTGACCCCCCTGACATTGACGGCAGTTAAACATGGCCTACCCTGCATATATGTGTCCTGGATTGAGACACGTTTTTTTCTCCATGCACAGCTGAAAAAACCTGCGCCGAGGTGCGGCACCGCGGCCTACGGTAGTGATTACTGTCTGCGACACGCCCGGGGCTGGCTGCATCTACCTGTCGGCCAATTGTGACCCGTGGGCTAGGCGAATTTGAATGCGGCTTTCCCGTTAGTTGTGGCTCCACCGCTCCAGTTTTCTAGGCTGACATGATGAACCGACGGGGGTTCCTGGATTGAGACACGTTTTTTTCTCCATGCACAGCTGAAAAAACCTGCGCCGAGGTGCGGCACCGCGGCCTACGGTAGTGATTACTGTCTGCGACACGCCCGGGGCTGGCTGCATCTACCTGTCGGCCAATTGTGACCCGTGGGCTAGGCGAATTTGAATGCGGCTTTCCCGTTAGTTGTGGCTCCACCGCTCCAGTTTTCTAGGCTGACATGATGAACCGACGGGGGTTCCTGGATTGAGACACGTTTTTTTCTCCATGCACAGCTGAAAAAACCTGCGCCGAGGTGCGGCACCGCGGCCTACGGTAGTGATTACTGTCTGCGACACGCCCGGGGCTGGCTGCATCTACCTGTCGGCCAATTGTGACCCGTGGGCTAGGCGAATTTGAATGCGGCTTTCCCGTTAGTTGTGGCTCCACCGCTCCAGTTTTCTAGGCTGACATGATGAACCGACGGGGGTTCCTGGATTGAGACACGTTTTTTTCTCCATGCACAGCTGAAAAAACCTGCGCCGAGGTGCGGCACCGCGGCCTACGGTAGTGATTACTGTCTGCGACACGCCCGGGGCTGGCTGCATCTACCTGTCGGCCAATTGTGACCCGTGGGCTAGGCGAATTTGAATGCGGCTTTCCCGTTAGTTGTGGCTCCACCGCTCCAGTTTTCTAGGCTGACATGATGAACCGACGGGGGTTCCTGGATTGAGACACGTTTTTTTCTCCATGCACAGCTGAAAAAACCTGCGCCGAGGTGCGGCACCGCGGCCTACGGTAGTGATTACTGTCTGCGACACGCCCGGGGCTGGCTGCATCTACCTGTCGGCCAATTGTGACCCGTGGGCTAGGCGAATTTGAATGCGGCTTTCCCGTTAGTTGTGGCTCCACCGCTCCAGTTTTCTAGGCTGACATGATGAACCGACGGGGGTTCCTGGATTGAGACACGTTTTTTTCTCCATGCACAGCTGAAAAAACCTGCGCCGAGGTGCGGCACCGCGGCCTACGTAGTGATTACTGTCTGCGACACGCCCGGGGCTGGCTGCATCTACCTGTCGGCCAATTGTGACCCGTGGGCTAGGCGAATTTGAATGCGGCTTTCCCGTTAGTTGTGGCTCCACCGCTCCAGTTTTCTAGGCTGACATGATGAACCGACGGGGGTTCCTGGATTGAGACACGTTTTTTTCTCCATGCACAGCTGAAAAAACCTGCGCCGAGGTGCGGCACCGCGGCCTACGGTAGTGATTACTGTCTGCGACACGCCCGGGGCTGGCTGCATCTACCTGTCGGCCAATTGTGACCCGTGGGCTAGGCGAATTTGAATGCGGCTTTCCCGTTAGTTGTGGCTCCACCGCTCCAGTTTTCTAGGCTGACATGATGAACCGACGGGGGTTCCTGGATTGAGACACGTTTTTTTCTCCATGCACAGCTGAAAAAACCTGCGCCGAGGTGCGGCACCGCGGCCGCCCCGCGTTGGGGGGCTGCCGCCCCCCAAACCCCCCGCTTGGGGGGCACGCCCCCCAAACCCCCCGCGTCCGCATCTCGCTCTCCCCCCGCGCTTCCGGTTCCGTTGTTTTACGCACCTCCCCCATGCCTCCTTCACGACGCCGCACCTCCCGGGCGCGGGATGCGCTGCCTAGTGGCGCCCCTGCGCCGCGTCGGTCCTTACGCATCGCGGCGCACCTGCAGGAGATGGGCGACCTGGACGACGGCGGTCGTGGCGCCCCTGTGCCACTCTCGCTTGTGTGCGAGGTCTGCCACAGTGGTGAGGATGCCCCCCGTCTCCTTGTGTGTGATTCGTGCCAATGCGGCTGGCACACGCGCTGCTTGGTCCCGCCCCTCTTCCGGCTGCCTCCCCCGGGTCCTTGGGCGTGCCCTCATTGCGTGGCCCCGCCTCGGCCGTCCCTAGGCTCCCGACGCGCGGCCGTGTCGACCCCGGGATCCCATTCGGCCCGCGCCCCCTCCCGCAGCCCCTCGCTGGACCCTCTCCTGGGCCTTGCGGACCTCGTGGAGGGTTCCACACCGTGCTCCCGCTCTCCCCGCGCCGTCACGTCCGGCCCCTCCGCGGGGTCCCCTGGCCCTGCCCCGCCTAGCTCTGGGGATCCACCTCCGGCCAGCACGGCGGTGGCCACTGACCTGCGTCCTCCTGTGCTTGAGGGGTCCCTGGCGGCTCTCCTCCCTGAGGCTGTGGGACACCCTGCGGCGACTCCTGTGGTGGGCCCCTGGTCGGCCGCGCTTGGGTCCCACGACTTCTCCGTTTGGCCCCCCACCAACATTGCGGGCGTCAGCGCGCTCCGGCACGCCACGTTCTCTTGGCTGTATTGCCCCTTGCTGTTGGACGCTGTCGGCTTGCACGCGGCGTTTCCTACGCTCCCACGGCCCCCTGAATTTAGTGCCCTTGTGGTTCGTGTCCGGCACATGCTGCAGGCAGCCTCCCCCCCTGTCCTTGCCTCCACGCTTTGGGGGTTTGTCCTCGAGGACTACCATGCCGGCGGCCGCCTGCCTTGGCACCTGCCCGCGGTGCGCCAAGAATGGCTCCTGAATCTGGACGCTCAAGTGGCGCAGGCGGTGGTGCTCTTTGCTACAGGGCTTGCCGTGCAGGCCCAGCAGGCCGCCCGTGCGACATATCTCGCTGGGGGGGCCACCGACCACGCCTTGCTCGATCGCCCTCAGCTGCACACGTTTCTTGCCTCTGCCGGGCCCGGCTCGGCCGGCCTTGTTGCGCAGGCCCACGGGCGCTTGACTACGGCGGTCACCCCAGCGCAAGCCGCCCGCCTGCGCGTTGACTTCGGGGCTCCTGTCACCGTGCACGCCGGCGACCTGGTTCTGTACGATGCGGGGGGGGGGCGTGTTCTTGAGCTGAGCGCGGGTGCGGCCGTGCCCGCCATCTTGCACGATGTGCTCGAGCTTGCGGGCATCCCCCATGTCTGGCACCCTGCTGGTCCGCGCCGCCGTCTTCTCTCCGCCGATGAGATCGCCCGACTGCCGAGCTGGGAGCTGGGGTGGGACGCGGCGCCCGCCCACTACGGGCCGGCCCACTTGGTGGATGTCACTGCCAGCGGCCCCTCCTGCCCCATCTGCTTGGACCTGCCTCGCCCTGGTGACGGTCTCTGCCGCCTCCCTGCTTGCGGCCACGTCTTCCATCAAGCTTGCATCGCCACGAGCTTGCACGCGACCTCCGCCACCTGCCCCCTTTGCCGGGCCGCGGTCCTTTCCCCCTTGCCTCCTGGCGTTCTCCCGCTGGGGCCCTCGCCCGTGTCCGTGCGCCGCCAGTCCCACGCGCCTGCCCCGACACCTGCCTCCCCTGTGCGTGGTCGTGGGTCGCGCGCCGGCTTGGCTGCCTCCTCCAGCGCCCCCCTCCCGGCCGTGGGGGCCGTCCCCGCGCCGGTCTTGTCCTCGGCTGCCACGAGCCCTGCTGACCGCCCGGCGGCCGGCCCCGCCCTGGGTTCCGCTGCAGCTGTAGTTCCTCTGGCTGAGGGTGCTCCCGACCCCTCCCCCTCTCGACCCGGGCCGGCCCAACCGGGTGGGCGCACCCCCTCAGATGGCTTCCATTATTGCCAAGTCGATGGTCCCCTTGGTGACCCGTGTGGCGCGCGCCTGCCCAACCGGAATTCGTTGCTGGTGCACATTCGGGCTTCCCACCCCCACATCACGGAGGCCGCCATGCGCGCCATGGACTGCTACCGCTGCCCGGCAGCCCATTGCCAGCGGATTTTTTCGATCCACGGGCGGTACCAGCATGAGCGGCAGTGCCGCCGCCAAACCCCCCAGAACGGCCTGCCCGGCGGCCCGGCGGCCGCACCGGCCTCCCGGTCCGGGGCGGCCCCTCGGTCGGCCCCTGCCCCTCCACCGGCATCGCAGGGTACGAGCGATCCGGGGGACCTCTCGGCAGGCTGGGCATTCCTGGCCACGCTCCCTTTTGCCGCCTGTGCGCGCAACCCTTGCATGACGCTCCCGGACGTCCCTCACCGCGCCCGGAGCTTGTTTACGCGCTGCGCCCTGCTTTCCCTGGCCCGGATGCATAGTCACCCTCTCGACGAACTCGGCCACAAGCTGTTTCTCGTCACCCCCCGGCTCCTCTTAGCGCCGTTGGAGCGGGGCGTGCGTGGCGTACAGGGTGCGGTCATCGCTCGCTGCCGGCGGTTCCTCCTCGGGGATTGGGAAGGGCTGTGGGCGCTGCAGCCTCCGGCCTCCACCCGGGTGTCGGGGGCCGCCTCCTTTGCCCGGGTGGAAGCTGACGTCATGCGGTTGGTGAAGGTAGGTGAATTGAGCCGGGCCATGCAAAAGCTTGAACTGACCGCGTTGGCTCCCTCCACTCCCCCGACCCTGCAGGCTTTGCGCGACCTTCACCCCGACGAACCGGCCTTTGCGGTGCCCGCCCCGGCCACCCCCCGCCCCCGCCTATTGTCCTGGACCTGGACATCTTCACGGCTGTGCTGAAGGATCTGCCGAACGCCTCCTCCACCGGCCCCTCAGGCTGGCGCTACGAGCACCTCTCCGTGATGGCGGGCCATGGCGGGGCGACCGCACTCTTTGAGGCTGCCGCCGACTTGGCCGCGGGGTCCCTGGCCCCCGCGGCGCGCCCTTGGCTGGCTGGGGCACGCCTCATTGCCCTCCTGAAAGACGACGTCCCCCCGCCTGCTGGCCGCGTTCGTCCCATTGCTTGCGGCGAGGTCCTACGCAAGCTGGTGAGTAAGGTCATTTGTCGCCAAAAGGCCCCCGAGTTTCGCGCCTACTTCTGCCCCAACCGGAGTGATACTGAGGAGTCCGTCGCGGCCCAGCTTGGCGTCGCCACCAAAGGGGGCAGCGACATCATCGTGCACACAGTTCAGGCCTACCTCGAGACGCATCCGACCCATGTGGCGCTGAAGGTGGATTGCCACAATGCGTTCAATGCTGTCACCAAGGCTAGCATCTTTGAGGCCGTCGGCGAGGCGTTCCCTGACCTTCTTGCGTGGACAGCAGCCTGCTACGGCGAACCCACTCAACTCTCCTTCCTCATGGAGGATGGGACGTTCGCCGACATCGCTTCCCGCACGGGAACCCAGCAAGGTGACCCCCTCGGCCCCTTTTACCTGTCTGCCCCGCTGCACAAGGCTCTCCAAGGTGTCCACGCTGCGCACCCGGATGTCGTGCTCCTCGCCTATATGGACGATATCCATGCCCTTGGCCCGGCCGACGCTGTGGTTGCCGCCCTGGCTGCCCTTGAAGTGGCCATGGCGGCCATCAACCTTCGGCTCACCCTCCCCAAGTGTGCAGTCTTTTCGCCCCAGGGGGACTGCTCTGGCTTCCCCGCGGCTATCCCGGGGGCATTGGCGCGGGCGCGTGGTTTCTCGTGCCTGGGCGTCCCTGTGGGTGACCCTGACTACGTCGAAGAGGAGCTCCGGGCCACCGTGGAACAGCGCACCCATGTCCTCGAGACTTGGGCGCGCCTCAAGGACCCCCAGACCAAAGGGCTCCTCCTGTGGTTTTGCGCCCACCCGCGGGTGGTTCACTGGCTCCGTGGCGCTCCCCCCCACTTGGTGCGGCTTGCCGCGGAAGGCCATGACGAGCGCATTCAGGCCGCCTTGCAGGTGCTCCTCCCCGGCCCTAGCCTGCCAGCTCACTCCATGCGCTTGGCCACCCTCCCCTGCCGCATGGGCGGGTGTGGGCTCACCCGCGCCGCCCGCCTCGCCCCCGCCGCCTTCCTTGGCTCTGTTGCTCAGGCCTGGGCGGAGATCCGCCGGTTGGTCCCCAGCGCCGTCAGCGCCATTCCCGACTTGGTCACCCCATCCCCCTTCCCCTTTGTGCAGGCTGTGCAGGATTCTTACCTCGGGATCCAGCAGGCTTGCGACCTCGTCCGCCCCGCTCAGGCCGTCCACCGTCGCCTGCCCCGGGGCACGCCCGGCGTGTCCACTGTCGTCAGTCCTAGTGTCTTCCCTGCCTGCGTTCATGAAAAACAACAAAAGACCTACGCGGGTATACTACACTGTGCCGACTGGATGGGTCTGCATGCGAGCTTGAACGATCAGGGGAAGGCTTGGCTTCACTCCGTTTCCCTTGAGGGGAGCGTGGGGTCCGCATTCCTGCGCGCCCTCCCCATGAGCCCTTTGTTCACACTGGTTCCGGCCCTTTACGCCATCGCTCTCCGCCACCAGCTCTTTGCCCCGCAACCTCTCATCACGGCGGGTGCGTCCTGCGGCAGCTGCGGGCTTGCTCTGGATACTACTGGGACGCACTACATCGCGTGCATGGGTGGCCAGCAGAACCAGAACTGGTTCCTCTATCTCCATACCGCTCTCCTCCGGGTGGTGTGTGCCATGGTTCGGTCGGTCTTTCCCCACTCCACCATCAAGTGCGAGGACGCGGATGGGGCCGCCCTCTACTCACCCAACCACCGCCCCGACATTACCGTGCTTGACTACGACGGGCAGGGTTGCCACCTGCTCATCGATGTCTCCGTGGCTCGGCCGCTTTCCGGTCGCCACATCCTCCGGGCGGCTGTGGATGCCGGCGCTGCTGCCGCTGTGGCTGAGCGCGACAAGTTTGCCTCCTACGGCAATGTGGGGCCCCACCGGGTCATCCCCTTTGTCCTTGAGGAGTTCGGGGCCATGGGCCCCAAGACAGCGGAGTTTTTCCACGAGTGCTGCCAGCGCCGTGAAGACCGCCTCGACCTCGAGGGTCAGACCGCCCCGTGGTCGGCCCGCACGTGGTCCTCGTATTGGCGGCAGCGTCTGTCACTCGCCCTCACTCGCACCGTGGCTGATGTGTTATTCCGCCGCACCCGGGCCGACTTTGTCGCGACCCATGCGGTCTAGATCCCTTCCAGGCCTGCATGGTGGGCCGGCAGCGCTGTTGCTGCGTGTAGTTTTGTGATGTATAGTTAGTTGTACAGGTCTTGTGCCGCTGGCGTGATCCTTGGATGTCTGTGTCAGATTACTATTAATTTCTTCAGGGTTATTCTCCCAGTTATCGGGTTTTTCCTTATGTTGCATGCCTATCTCACCTCCGTAATCTATCATTCTCAATGAATATATGTGAGGTTGCACAGATATACCAACCCGAAGGGCAACTCATGGACATGCTTGGCCCCCAAGGACAGCCATTGGATATGGGTAGGTTGGATGGCATCTGGTTTGCAAAATTGTGAAGATCCAGCCGATTTATCGGCAGGATCTCAGACCATTTAGGGGATATACCACACTAGATTTGCACGATTTGAAAGCTCGTTTAGATAGCCTCCTTACTCGTCTGTATGCACGTACGTAGGCCTCACGGGCGCAACCACCTGCACGTGCGTGTTTCTCAGACCAAGCCCACGGCAACGTGGCTCTCAGGGATCGCGGCAGGTGCTATCGTGCGGGATGGTTATAATTATATTATCACGAAGGCTGACCTTATTCATTGGATCTCTTATCTTGTTGATAACACCTTCATCTGTTTTGCGGGCAATGTATACCAACAAGCTATCGGCATCCCTATGGGCACTAACTGTGCCGGGCTCCTTGCAAACCTCTATCTATACACTTATGAGCTTGCATTCATGGAGAATCTCATTGCCTCAAACGATGATGTTCTCATCAGGCGTTTTATCCATACATGTCGATACATTGATGATGTCATCGCTTTCGACAACCCTGATTTCGCAACCCATTTGTATATCACCGCTGACCAGTCTGCCTGGCATCTACCCGCAAGCGTCCCTCACATTAAAGCTCACGTCGGAGGATACTCATTGCAATTACCTCGATCTTAACATTACCCATAACAAGAAGGGCTGGCGTACGGCTGTCTATGATAAGCGCAAGGATCCTAAATACCAGCAAATTCCTTTTATTCGTTACCCCGATATTCACAGTCTCCTTTCCCACACAGCAAAATATGGTGTTGTTCTTTCTCAGTTACATCGTTTTTCCCGTCTTTGTTCTTATCGTGTTGATTTCATCACGACTCTTGTTGAACTCTTGCAGCGTTTATTGGTCAAAGACTATGACCGAGCCATTATGCTCCGTCAAGTCCGATGTTTTTTGCAACGTCACCCACATCTGTTCGGTGCTGCCCCTTGGCACAAGCTCTACAAACAGGTCGTAGACCGGCTGGATCACATAGTATCTCCGCACATCTGAACCCTGTGATGCCAGATCTCCTTTGCGGCCGTTCCGAGCTTGGCACTGGATTCGTTGTCCACATCGTCGCGTCGCTGCCGCAACACGATGTTTTCTGGCATCCGCGGGCTTTTGGTTCCCGCCGCACATTTGAAAGTGCTGTCCTCCGGCTTTTTTGCCTTTGCACCGTGTGCAGTTCTTGGACGTTTGGAATCATGCATGGCATGGCTAACGTGATGACTGACTAGCTAGACCTTTTCAGTGGTTTTCCATTTGCGGGTATTTCCTCGTAAATGGTGGGAGAGCGATCGCAGCAATGGTGCTCACCACTAGACACTCCCGGCCAGTTAGGCTCGAAACACACGCCCTGATCAAGCAATGATGCTGTTTCCGGCCCCACCGTCTAGGTCATCTAGTCGCTCCACACGTAAGCCAGCCATAATTTCAATGCACAAGGATACACATTTCCATCACCATTCATCTTCATCATCCTGAACGACTCGAAAACGCGGAAAAGATAACGGCAGGCTCGAGCTACCATGGTCCGGATTCTCCCGATTTCTGGCCTGCGCTGGTTGTCTCTTTGATAGTACAAAGTGGCATGACCATGTACATGACACGCAAGTACTTAACTCCTTACGGGTAGTCGCTAGCTTTGATATATTAATTAATTAATTAAACTCGTGCTCCCGTTGGGGAGTCACGGAGCACCGAAGTGCTTTTAATCCCTGTGTGTGCACTACAGGAGAAAGGGCAGAGACCCCCAGTCTCCTTCATGCCAAAGGCATGCCACAGCTGCAATCGGGCGCGGCTAGCTAAAAGGACAGGCTAGCGATCCGGCAAACTGTGGGTGCAATAAGACCCATGTGAGCATATCATAGCAAGGAGCGTGGGCAAGTAATCTGAACATAGCCAGGGCGTAGCATGGCTGTACTATAGAACTAGGCTAAGGCTATGGCTGGTTGTGTACCGTGCGTTGGCGGCACGTGACTAGGTGTGTTGGCACAGCTAGGCAAACATTCTAGGCATGGCTGCCTTAGCGACAGTGACTCCAATGGTTACAAGCTAGGGCTATTGCTAATCTAGCCCGCTGGGGGCGTCCACATCTTTGATATATGGATTGATCAATCCAGTCCCTCTATATATCAATGTACGATCGAGGATCGACATGGGGGGGCTAGGCCTCTCTGTGATTTGGAAAAAGATTATCAATGGGCAGGGCCAAGTGGGCTCAGGTTATAGAGGACAATGACCCCCCCCAGTGCATGGGGAAACGCCCGCGCGTGTTTGCAAACGCGGAAAGCATGCTAGGCAAGCCCCCTAGTGTCTAGGGCACAATAGATATAAAGAGTAGGATTGATTTGTACCTAGATAGAAATCAGAAAATCAGAAGATATTAGACCGGTAGGACTGCGTGTACCCATCCATCCGTCCATCGGGGTTAATGCTCGATCTGTGACTCCCCAACGGGAGCACGCGTTTCATTAATTCTAGTTAATGGTGGATGCCAACGCGACCCTGCCCGTGGGCCGCGGGGGCTGCATGTATGCGCCGCGCCTAACCGATAGCAATGCCAACACCCCCCTACTTGAGCAACTGCTAACTGAGGGGGACTTGACTGCTGCCAATACGCTGTTTGCTAAACCGCCTGATGCAGTAGTGACCTTTGTGGGCCCCATGCGCAGGGCGGCTGGCTCGATGCTCCCTCGGCGGCGATGTGTATGCTTGGACTACATACTTGTGCGCAAGTGCTGGCGCTCTTCCGTCATCGATGCCCGTACGCTGACCACCCCCAGTGTCGCATCGGATCATCGCATGGTCACCGCAACCTTGCACCTACGTCTTCAGGCCCCTGCGCGCCGCCGCCCCCGGCCCCGCCCTGACTGGACCTGCTTGCGCCCCGGCCGTCCGTGGGCGCAGGGAAAAGTGGTCAGCGGATGAGATACGCCGCGATGCAATCAGGTCTGCCTTTGTGGACGCGCAACCTTTGATGTACCTGGACGCAGATCGTGGTGTAGATCTCACGCCACCCTACGAACTGTTCATGCGATCGGTGGAGCACTGGAGCTTGGCTCTAAGCTTCTCCCCGAGCAACCCCGCGCCCGACCAGCCCCGCTCTACCTGCGCGACGCCCGGGTGGTTGCCGCCCGGCTGGCGCTAGCGCAGGCCCGCCGCCGCGGGGAGGGCCTGTACCCGTACCAGGAACGGCTTACTCAAGCATATACTGCCGCACATGCGGAGGAGGTGGAGACACTTGCCGCCGAAATCAATCGCCACACGGCCGCCAACCAGCACAAGGCGGCCTGGCGCTCTCTCGACCGTCTCACCGGACGCCGGGAAACGCAACGGGCTGACATCCCAGGCACCCCCAGTGAACGCCTTGAGATTTGGTTCAGCTCCCAGGCCAAACTATCAGCTAGGGGCCCCTGGCCCGCCCCCCCCGCTTGACCCCGCTGCAGCTGCACGCCCTGCGGCCAGCCGAGGCGGCCCCATCGAGCCCCCACAGGCGCCCACCAGCGAGACGGACTACCTGGTCCCACCGCTCTCCGGCCCCCTGGTGGACGGCCCCCACGACGAGTGGACTCCCCAGGAATGGGCTGCTGCCATCTCCACCCTCCGCAATGATGCTGCCATGGGAGTGGACAATATTTCACCGGAGGTGGTTAAGATGCCTGAGCTTGAGCCCTTCCTCCGGGGTGTTTGCAACCGGATTCTACGAGATGGCCTCCCCCCGCGGACGTATTGGAAGACCGCTGTCCGGGTCATGCTCTACAAGGGTGCCCAAGGGGTCCGCCGCGGATACCGGCAACTACCGCGGCGTATGCCTCCAAAGCTGCGTGCTGAAAGTCTTCATGCGTCTCCTGCTGAACCGCATGCGCGCCAGCCTCGATCCCCACCTAGGTGAGTCCCAGATGGGCTTCCGTGTTGGTCGCAATTGTGTTATGGTCACTATTACCGCGCGCCGCCTGATCGAGGAAGTGGGCCGCCTGGCCCCCGGCCTCTTGCCATTGCTATTGATCTTCGTGGATTACACCAAGGCATTCGATACGGTTATATGGGACGCCCTGTGGGTGGTCGATCATTCACCTGTTCCGTGTCCCATCGTACATCGTTGAGATCATCCGCCAGTTCTATGAAGGGTCCCAAGCCCAGGTCCGTACCGCCGACGGCGTCACTCCGGCATTCCCCCTGCACACCGGGGTGTGGCAGGGCTGTGTGCTCTCCCCATATCTATTCATCATTATGGTGGACTATATTATGCGGCGTGCACAAGCCCGCTTCGCCCGGGTGGAGGGGCGCCCGCCGGGGATCGAGATCACGGAGTACGCCATGCAGCTACGGCGGGGTTGACCCACCCTACCGCCTGAGCGATCTGATCTACGCTGATGACACGACACTCGTGGAAACCCCAGAGTCAGCCCAACTGTGGCTAGACAGCTTATCACTGGAAGCGCGGGCGGTGGGGCTTATGATCAGCAAGAAAACGGAGGTCATGGCCATCGGCTTCCCTGCTGGGATTGCCCCACCCACCCTCCTCTTGCTGGACGGCAGCCCCGTCCCCCCGGCGACTCGCTTCAAGCTCCTCGGCAGCTGGCTTCCCTCCACGGCCGACGACATCAACACCCGCATTGGCCAGGCCTGGGCGGCCCTCCGCCGCCTCGACAGGTTCTGGACCTGTCGCTACCTGAGTGATCGAGCGACGCAAGCGCATTCTGTTCAAGGCCCTTGTCCTCAGCATCCTCCTTTATGGCTGCGAGGCGTGGACCCTGGACCAGGCGCTGAGCCAGCAGCTTGACGGCACCGTCACTCGAATGCTCCGTCATATCCTCGGCGTCCGCTACCAAGAACGCCGCACCCGGGCCGAGCTCGATCATCTACTGCGAGCTCCCTCTTGTCACCCATACCATCCGACACCGCCGCCTCCTCTTTGCCGGCCATCTTGCCCGCACAGACCAGGTGAATACCGATGTGGGCCCTGCGCTAGCTGCCGGGGGGCTTAAGACGGGCCAACCAGGTAGACACCTCCTCCTATGGCAGGGTCCCCTTGTCCCATCGCAACCCACTGGCAAACTTGCGCGCGCCGGGCACCGGCGCGGCGCGACCCGGACCTATGTGACACAACTGCTTGAAGATGCAGGGCTTCTGGGACTATCCGTACTCCGCGCCCGCATGATTGACAAGGAGAAATGGGCTGCCATCTGCGATAAGCACCTTCCCGAGGGGTATGCTCCTGTTTTCTCCCCACGGGCCCCGCGGCCCGTTGCTAGCCAGGGTAGAAGTCCGCAGGTGGAGGTTATTGGTCCTGAGGATAGCCGCTACACTACCGCCTCGTCTGCCATTACAGTAGAGGACAGCTCGGATGAGGATTACATCCCCATCTAGTGCTTAACGGTTGGGGGATGATGCAGACGATATTTGTTTAAACTTCTGTGTAATTATTTTTCTAATGAGATTAGCATAGTACTCCGTGGCATGCCTTTGCGCATGACACGCAAGTACTTACTTACTTAATTCTAGTTAATTAATTAATATTCATGCATGCATGCATGCAACATTGGCCCCAGTTGTCGACATATCATACATGCGCCACCCACGCGCGCATTAATTACTTAATTAATTAAAATCATAGCTCCGTGGGGAGCATATGTAACACATAGCCCTGAGAAAGGGGCATCTATGGGTTTGTAATACAATCAGGGCGACAACCTGCAGGTGTAGGATGTACAACTATCACCTGCTCTGGGTGCACGAGGTGCACCTGCACCGCCATGACGGTTCATGCCTCCTAAACAAGCACAAGCGCACAAGGCGGCTTGAGGAGAGGGCCTAGAAGGCCTGCATGACATATGGGGTGGAAGGTATGTGGCTAGGCTATAGCTGGTGTACACATGGCATCTCAGCAGAGAGTAGCTCCCTGCTTAGGCATGTAGCATGGCTAAATGCTGACTGCAACATCCATGGGAGGTCCCGTTGTAGGCATGGCGTAGCTAAATACTGAAGGCATCATCCATGGGGGCCATTATGGGCGCACATGCGCGTGCATGGGCCATATGCTAGGCTAAGCCTGACTAATCTACACTACTGGTATATGTTCCCTAGTCTGAGGTGGCAGGAGGGGCCTGCCAGGACTTGTGGTCAACGTGGATGACCGCCCCCCTCCAGTACACCGGCTTAACTCGTCGTCTGTCCCAACTCAGTCCTCACAGGAGGACTGAGTTGACAACTTTCAACCGCGTGTAGCGACTAGGTGGGGGGTCCATCCCAAATGTTTTGATGTGGATCGGGGGTGTACTAGATGTCATTTTGTTGGCAAAAATACTGCATATGTGAAAACTTGACCCGAACACCTGAAAATTACACCGACGTTGGGCACCCTTCGCGATTTTGCATTTTTCGGGAAAAGAACGAGTGGGAAAAATTCAATCAAATCCTGGTGCATGAAGAAAAAATATAGGCATGAAAACAATATAGTTCTTGAAACGTGGCAAAAAACTGGGCTCGATTTGGCCACTGCAACTGCCTGAAACAATTAAAAAACTCTCAGTCCTCAGGAGAGGAATGGGGCTTTTGCTAACTTTGCTAGCATGTAAGTGCGGTCATACTACACACCACCGTGGCCACCAACCATCCCAATCAACTCATTTCCCTTCAAGCATTACAGGACAACACACTTGCATCATCATACTTCAGGTATATCATACCTTATCATGTAGTGAGAGCCTATGCATGCACGTAGGGAATGGGCTTGGATACCTACCAACAAAGGGTTATGTCATAAGTGTCAACCACCAATATAATGGGTAGGTTAATCATATTTCCATTGTTTCTAACAACAATAGATATGGCTATAACTGTTTTGCCTTGCCATGATGTGGCCAACATAGTTGCTGGCACATGATGGCAGTGGTTTGTCACCAAGACTTTTCACTCACCCGTAAAAGCTTGAATGCACCCTTGACGCAGCCCTTGGCCACACAATCATGCAGTATGAACGTAGCAAAAGAATAACTAACATCTATGAAGGAGTTTAAACCTGCACAGCTCCTAAAACCCTGCACAACTACACTGGGGTAAGGCAAATGCCTGCTAACATCATGTGAAAAGGGGGTTTTAGAGAGGGGCAGGCAACGGTCAAGAAAGAGCATCAAGACTTGAACCTGACAACGCCTCGCAAGCTTAAACTCATGTACGAACATCAAGAAACGAAGAGGCAACGATTATCCGGCTTTACCTGGCACGGCTGGCGTTACCTTGGCCCAGGCGGTGCCCGCAAAAGTGGCACTTTGCGGCACATAGACCATGACGTGACAGAATGGTCGAAATCATCAAATCTATACTGTCACTCGATTTATTCTAATACAATGCATGTTACAATGTAGAAAGAAACCTATCAGCCATTGAAATTGCGCCGGAAAGCAAGCGCAGTCATCAATTCCGTCGACCTGCCTTATCGCAGTTTTTTCCAGCAAGAACAGTGCCGACACCGGGTAAATCGCATCCCCGCGAGCTAAAAATTGATTTTTATCATCTTCAGGGCATGTGAAATCTATTTCCTGAGTTTGGACAGCTAACTCGTCCGCAAACCTAAACTGCATGCATGGGCGCGAGCCGCCATGGCTAGGTGGTGCATTTCCGGAACTCGCGTTTCATGTGGAAAAGTACCCTTACCACCTGTACTTTGACCGTACATTTAGCCGCTCATACCAAATCCAAAAAAATCCCAAAAATATGTCCAAGAAAGATCTTTTCACGTAGTATTTGAATAAATTTTGAGAGATTTTTATTGTCAAAAATTCTGACCGGGGCGAATTTTCTACGAAACCCAAAAACTCGGTCCTCGAGAGAGGACTGAGTTCGACTCAGTCCTCCGTAGAGGACCAGGGACAGACGACGAGTTAAGGGGTCCGGACGGACCGGAATTATTTCGCGCCAAAAAATTCGCGCCGGTACCCGTCACGTGAAATTGTGGTGCACGATGCGCGTAACCCTTGCGCCAAGTTGGCCATGGCGACGTGCGTTAGGTAATAAATGCAGTAATATGGCAATAAGACCGCAGAAAATTATGCAGATGCGTCAAATTAAAGTTTCATCATGATCTTGCGTAGCCGAAGATGCATTATTGACGAGATCGATGCCATTTTTCATCCGCGTTTGCGAGGGGGTCTGGCCCGGAAATCTTGCCGCAACGAATAAGCAGCAATACATGCCTACAGCGATAATTACAAAGGTTCTTAGTCCCTAGCGATGCAGAAAGCAACGTTCATTAACGGGGAGATTGAAAATGTTAAAGAACCTTTTATTTTATTACTTTTCCTCGTCATTTTCGGAAAGAAAACGCCAGGTCCTGCTTTATGCGCTGTCAACCCGTCCATGGGTGGCTGGCATTTCTTGCGCGCCTTGTCAGGAAAGATAGCATGCCATTGTACGTCTATTATCCAGTGGTTACCCCCGAAGTCTATTGCGTTTAGAAATCCCTTTATTCTAAGCTTTCAGCACGGTTTCCTGGAAGGGTGCGTTGTTTTGTTCGCCGCTTGCTGCATGCACGTCTCTAGTTTTCCGGCAGCTTTCAACCGATTCGCTTACGTTATGCGTGGCAAGCTCTGAAATCCTGTCTAGGATTGATTTGGGTAATATCAAGGTAAGCTGCTACGTTAATGTAATGATATATGGAAGGATTTGGATGGCAGAGTGCTTATATTGCATATTCAACACGTACCCCGGCATGCCTCGAGGGCGGCATGCAACAAGCTGGCGAGCATATGAACCGTGCGTCTCAACGTGCTGGGAAACAAGGTGGCTATACTTCTCTTGCTGGCCATGCTTTGTATATGTGTAAGCTATGCTTACGTGTGTGTTCTCTTTAGATTTGTGGATCACAGCCACTATGCATCACAATCAATGTGCTCTCAAGGATGCTAGCCATGCTTATGAGGATGGCTGCAAGCCATTTCTCTTATGGCTTTGCTGTATTTCGTGTTTGCGCTTACAGTTCTGTTTTGTTGGTTGGTTTTTGAACGGGGTGATGTGAACCTGCAGGGTTAGAACATTGTGTTATTATTGCTGGTTGATTGAGGCATCATCCTCTACTCTAAGTCAGCATAGCACGTGTATATGAGCATGCTGTTTATGCACCTTATTGTTGAGCATGGTTTACAACCATGGTGAGGTGTGGGGTGTGGCTAGCATGTACGAGTCACCCATCTAATCCCACATGTTTCTGTTGCTATTGAACGTTGCTTGGGCCTCTAAACATTTCTGTTATTACCAATGAAGATTGCCAACTATGCTACCATAGTGTGGTGCTGCATGCTATGAATGACCTCTCTAGTACTCAAGGCTCATGCTCAGCTTGATCCTGCATTTGGTGGCTGTTTGTATAACTCAATTGGCAGCCGTCTATGTTAGGATTCTGATGATTTGTGGTGGGCAGGTGATGAAAAGGGTTATGTTTGAGCTCATGCCAGTCTATACTAGGGTTGAGGGGTGGCAGTTGAGGACACTAGTTTATGCCATCAGTCTAGCTCAGAATGACCTGAATTTTGATTCCAAGATAGTTTGCATGATAAATAACTTGCTGGCACCTTGTTTGCCCCACTTGGTGGTGGGCAAGGTTGTGATTGGTGCAGCCATTTGGCATAAAACCGTATTTTCGTGCATTTTTTTTTTTCATACAAAAGTGATGCCTGTTCACATACGTGGTCAGAATGAGCTGAAAATTGGTCCCATTGATATTCCCACCCTGTGGAAGTTATCTATATCTCCCTGGGCCCAACCCACGCGCATTTGATTTGATTTTTTTTTTTAGTCACAAAAAAGACGTATTTTTCGGTAAACTGCCAAAGTATGCCCAGACGTGCGATTTTGGTGCTGCAAATTAGCTCCATTCCTTGGTCTGGGTGGGGATTTGACTGGAATATGGTGTTTGGTACACAAGTGTGGGGGGGTTGTCCTAGGCAATCCGTGCTTTTAGGGGGTGTGCGCGCCAAAAAAAGCTCCCTGCACATGTATTGTGATGGGCCTTGAACTCAAAAAGTAGCCAGATGCATGCCCAAGGGTCATATTTATGGTCCCCCATCATAATTTGCATTGCCAGCATGGGTATTGAGTGCAAAACATGTGTATTCAATTTGGGGGGGGGCAGGTCCGTCCGGACCCCTTAATTCCCCCCTGCGCGCTGCCGGAGCTTAAGGTAGGTCGGCCATAGCTCGCGTTGCCGCTGTTGCTGGGCCAGGGTCAAGTCGTCGTCCAGCGTGAAGCGAGTCTCCAAGAGCTTATTGCTGCGCATTTAAGGAACGCCAGCTTGTCCCCCATGTACTTAAAAGGTGAGAAGCACAGGGGCCGGGCCAGCCTTACCCCGCGCGCGGGGGAGGCGGACAGCCGACATCTGCAGCTCACCAGTGAGTTGCATGGGGGCAGGAATGTCGCGCTTAAGTGCCATGAGAAGGCTCGTCGGGGTCTCACCTGCCGGCTGGTCGAGGTGCTTGACGATGACGTAACTTGTGGCTGCGCTTGTCGAGCTCGGCCGCCTCGCGAAGGTCGAGGGCTTGTTGCTTGAGTTGTGCCGCGATGGTGGAGGTGGTGGAGGTGGTGGACGCGCGCCCATGCATGCAGCTCGCCCGGTTAGTGACTTTATCAAACTTCCGAATTCGCCAATTAAGCCAAGTCTCTCGAAACCCTTGTAAAATTATAAGGGTTTATGCCTCCGATAGGCCTCCAGAGGGCCTCCTTATACCTCCAGCACCCTCTTATACCTTATAGCAGCATGCGCAGCCAGCTAGCCCATGCATATTTATCTCAACTTGTGATCGTGTAAGCAGTGCACATCAAACTCTAGAGACAACTGGTCAGCGCATGCCAGAGTATTACACATCAGAATCATATGGCCGTGCTGTCACAAGCCATAACTATCTAACAACTGTGAATAGAACGGCATGCTTTACATCCATTGCAAGTTATATAATAAATTTATGCGGATGAAACCACTACTGTTTCCATTAACCCGTGTTTTTTTACAACGCGATACATCGCGTTGTAGGGTTAGAACGCGATGTATCGCGTTGTAATCTGACACGTGGCAAACCTATTAAACATGCGATTTTTGGTCTGAAACTTTCAAGATAGGTCAGAAACATCTCATAGAATTCAAGAAAAAATCCTGGTATTTTTGGTATTTTTTTTGTGACAGCTGCAAACAAATATGTACCACTGAAATCAGGCATTTTCGCGGGACGAAGGTGAAGACGACGGCGATGGCGGCAGGTAGATCTCGCCAGTTTTCGCGCGAATTTCAGTGGCTGTTGGGTGGCACGACCATGATGATGCGTTCAAAGGTTGATTATTAGGTTTCTACGAGTTTGTTGAGGTACTGGGGCAAAGGAAACGTAGTTTTTTCCAGTTTCTCACCCAACTTTCATGCGGAAACCCTGGAAACCGGCATACATATTATTACGTCAAGACTCGGGTCTGCTGCGGCACCATGCTTGGTATTTCCATGGTGTTTCGACTTCTTAACACATGTTTATTCATTCCGAACGTCCGGACTCTCGGCTAAACCGAGAATTGTGCAGACTTTTATTGGGTAGCGCCGGGCATGATGGTGCCTGCAAATAGCGTAAGGCGTGACCGTGGCTATTGCTACGGTATGCTGTATTTTCCTGGAAATGGCCTCTGCCACCGGCTCAATAGTGCTTGCAGGCGTAAGTATATCGTGTTTCTACCTAGTTTCTGCCAGTTTTCCACTTATTTCTACCGACCTCTGCCCAGCCTCTCTAAGACCGCCATCCTACTCGACGTTGCTTGCATGTCAGCCATAGCAGGTTGCAGTTGTGCAGTATTTAGGTGCTGTATACGTCGTCAAGCCGTGCATATATCGTGGGGATTGGATGTTGATGGTTTATACTGCGTTGATTGTGCAAGAAGACCAGCTAGGTGCCCATAATCATGGTGTATAATCATGTGTTGTTAGCATCTTGCCACCATTTGCTAGCATGCATTCCAGCGTCATCTTTGCCTGCATGTAAGCTCATGGATCACTCAACCTATCCAAGCCTTGCATTACACGTGCCTCTTTCTTTCAGTATTGCACGCGTTATGGAATGAAAACCCAGCACCTCCGTTCCCACGAGGCATGTGCTCAACACGTTGTGAGAGTGGATGATGCTTTGGCTATGGCTGCCTGATTCAGTCATATTAGGTCATCCAGTCATGATGTTTGATGCATGTTTGATGCTGTATAACTTATACAACACCTATTTTCAACGTTTTGACCCTCCAAGCTCACTATGGCCCCGTTTATGGGGCTCATGTCGTTGCGTCATGTTGTGAAGGGCTCTCATTTTTCCCACTGCGTTGTACTGCGTTGTAATTGTGATGCTAATGAAAAATAGCTCCAGTGGCCCAATGGGCCTGAGTTTTGTTTCACAGAGCCTGCATATGTTGCCCATAGCTCGTGCAAGAAGCCAGATTTTTTTCATGAACCATTTGTGAATAAGCACATGACTTGTGACCTAGGGTCAAGAAATCGCGGTCATGGTCAGACCCCCCTGTATTCAAACCAGTGCATCTCTCTAATGAATAAGCATTTTGTAGGTCTGAGTAGCTCAAAAAATCCTTTGATTTATGGGCTTTCAGGAAAGTATATACATGACCATGAAAAAAAATTTTCCTTAGGTGCTATACGCGTTCTAAAAAAAGCTTACAACGCTATATATCGCGTTCTAATTAAAAAAACACGGGTTAAGGAGTCCACTAGATCCTTTCCAGAATACACTCCTCAGGCTCGAGCTACCATGGTCTGGATTCTCCAGATTTCTGGCCTGCGCTGGTTGTCTCATTGATACTCCTAGCCAAGGTAGACACCATTGGGGTGTAAAAAAAGTAACAGCATGTTACCCAGGATGGGAAACCCTGCATGCACGGCACACGTACAGATTCAGATACCCAAAAATTGCATGATTGGTCAGTAGGAGCACCATTTGAGCAAGACTGGCCCGGACGTGCATGCTATGATTATCCCATATTCATCATGCCCATTCTTCTGGAAACTCTAGCTAGCCGGTTCCTCCATACCTTGGAACATGTACATCCCTGGCTGAGAACGGCATTTGCCCCATCAGCAGCCCATCCGCTTGTGCACGCGGCGGCCTGCAGTACACATGATGACAACATACTTTCAATGCATCTACACTGTGGTAATTAACATACTGTCGATGTGTTGTGAATTCATGAATATATACAGCTCCAAAAGCATTCTAGAGACTGAGATTAAGAGATCGCAAGCTTGCATCCTTGGGACTTTCAAGGAATAGAATACAAGGAGAAGGAATATCTGGAGGGAAAAAAAGTAAATCAGCGTGACCTATTGCCCTAGACATGAACTATAATCTGATGTCCATTGTCTCATTGATAATCTGACATAAACAGTAATCCATGGGGCACAACTGTAATCAGTTTGCACGTAAGACATAGAAACTGACAACAACTGTTACGTTCCTGGAGAACGGGTCCATACAACTCCTATAAAACTTTGCCAAGCTGTATTCCCTACACCCAGAAGTTCTAGCATTGCATACATCCAGCGACCAAGAGCTATACCAAGCAAAACAAACAAGGCTACTGTCCGTCTATCCCAGCCAGAGCTACCACAGACAGTCAAGCCACCAAGTTGTGTGAGCAAGGCACGCAGAGCCCTCACCTGGGGCCCAAATACATCCGGGTGCAGGTAATGCCACAGCCCGAGGTACCTGGATGGTGTGCCACATGCAGCGGCGGCAGACAGGGGATGGGGGGCACGTAATGCACGTTTACTCACAAGCACTGCATTTGTGTGGCCCGGCCGTCTGGGAGCATAAGTGATTTCGGCATGTGGTCCTATGGGTGGTCTACTTATACTACTATGTATACATCAGAGCCTTGTAAACTAGTTGTGACACGTTGGCATCGTGGATACATCCTCCAACGAGATCCTAAAGCGGATCCACAGGTAAGCAAGGATGGATGTATAGCATACTAGCCATGTTGTGAATATGAGGCATGTGCACGATACGAGACTAGCGTGAACATTACGCTAAATATTTCTCCACGACCTGGCCATGGTGGGTTAGAGGTCTAGCTGTAGCAGTGAATGGTGCATTGCCCAGCAGAAGCTTGCAGCGGACGTGAGCTATTTTAGTGAATTCCGTGCCCATACATGCCCTGTGCTCGTGCGTGCTTCATGCAGCTACCACACCATACCACCATGCCCACCACCGCGCCACCACCACAACGACCACCGCCACCACCACCACCATGCTCACCTACAGACAACCTGGGTGCCCACATACCTTTGACGGGATATCAATTTGTGCATCAGAGGCACGGCTCAGACTGCTCTGAGCAACACAAAGACGCTGATGATGGTAGTGACCAGCTCAGGAGCTATACGGTGTAGACAAGAAGAAGCATTTGAACTCGGGAGATGCGAACATGCCACATGCAGAGCCAGACTCACTTGATGATGACTAGCTCACTCGCAGGTGCGGTCAGTGCACAGAAGAGACCGAGCGCAAACCCCCAGGGTGTGCGGTCAAACAGCCACCAGTTGGCCATCCCCAGGGATGCCAGTATGAGGCCAATGTTCCCATACGGCACTCCTTGTGCGTACAGCACACTGGAAAGGGACAGCAAGGCCGTCACCACCCTGCAGATCAAGGGCAGACAGGGGTAGTTGACCGACGCACAGGCGCAGCAGGCAGTCAAGCAGATACCACCGGTGGGTGGGGCCACTGGCAGAAGATGAACATGTCACCCAGGGGAATCCTGTGAAGAAAGGAGTACAGATTGCACCTGCACGGTCCAAGTGCGGCCAGGCCACTAGGGCCAACAGACCAAATGACGATTCTTATCCGAGAGAGATCCCAGCCGACACTTTGGTGAGCCCTTGATCTAGGGAGACTTCCATACATGGCTAGGGGCAATGCTGCTGCCACGCGTACCCAATTGATGCAGCCACACGGCGCCAGCTGGCAGGCTTGACCTCGCCACCCAACGCACGGTCGCATGCCACGGTGAGTGTGCCAAGCACCGCGTAGAAGGCGCCCAGCAATGGGGGGATCCAGAGCGAGGTGTGCAGCGTGGCAGGGCCCAGGGGGAGGTCGAGCGGGTAGCTATCATAGCGGAGCAAGTCGGCGAGCCCGTGAATGCCTGGGCAACGAGCCAGTGACGGGAGGGAGTGACAGGAGGCAGTGCATGATGGGAGGCAGTAATGGGAGGCAGCAGTGGGCACAGAAGGTTAAGCAATGGCATGGCCCGAGTGGCATGCGATGGATGGCAAAAAGGCAAGGTGGCTTGGGCAGCTGTTTGCTAGCATCCATGCAAACGCTGGTCAGGCACCACAAGCCCACCTCAGGTATGCAGGATCAACGCACCACAAGCCCACCTCCCGCGGCTTCCCGAGGCAACCCCCTTTCTTCTTGGGTCAGCGGTCAATGCTGCCCGTGCGGCTCCTGCCTGATCACTCCTGAAAAACTGATAATGCATGTGGGCCGTCATGGTGTGTGAAATGAAACCATTTCAGCAAAAAGGAGAACATTGCCCCTAGTTACGGGATCAAGCCCTAGCAGCTAGACTCGGGAGCCGCAGCAGACAAGGGGCCCGATTTATGAGGGTTGCCCCTTAGATGATCACCACACCAGGGAGGGCATTGACTCCAGGCCTGCTTGGTGTAAGTATCTGGCCTCGCATGCCCCCTTTCACTCCAAATCCCCCATGCTGGAAAAAATGTCCGTTAGGCAAACCGTGACCTCCGAATTTGTGATGATGGTGTGGCAGTGATACCTACTGACACCTACTTCCTACTACGACAAGGTGCGCTTCTCTCACAGTAATCGCAGCAAGAGGGCAGTCCTCCCCTGATACTGGACTTTGGGCATCCCCGAATAAGCCATTTGGTGGTGGCAGGGGTACCTAAGCCCTTTGTACATCGCAGGCAGGACGTGGGGGCTCACCATCTAGGGGAGGCCCCAGCAGGGCCCCCCATAGGAAAAGCGACCCCGATGTCTTGACCAAGGAACCCGCACGAGGCAGCATGCTCCGCGGCGGACTTTCTGCATTATGGAGGGTTGCAATGAAAGTATCAACAGAACCACATATTTGTCATGTAGTGGTCCGGAAGACATGCTTAGTCTGTAAGAAAAAAAAAGGAAATCGCAGACACGAGCCGCCCCCCCCCCCGCCCCCCCCAAACCCAAACACATAGACATTCACGCAAACCCCAACACGCAAACGCAAACGCAAACGCAAACGCAAACGCAAACGCAAACGCAAACGCAAACGCAAACGCAAACGCAAACGCAAACGCAAACACAAACGCAAACGCACCCGCCGACCCCAACCCCGACCCCAACTCCGACCCCGACCCCGACCCCGACCCCGACCCCGACCCCGACCCCGTCCCGGACCCCGACCCCGACCCCGACCCCGACCCCGACCCCGACCCCGACCCCAACCCCGACCCCGACCCCGACCCCGACCCCGACCCCGACCCCGACCCCGACCCCGACCCCGACCCCGACCCCGACCCCGACCCCGACCCCGACCCCGACCCCGACCCCGACCCCGACCCCGACCCCGACCCCGACCCCGACCCCGACCCCGACCCCGACCCCGACCCCGACCCCGACCCCGACCCCGACCCCGACCCCGACCCCGACCCCGACCCCGACCCCGACCCCGACCCCGACCCCGACCCCGACCCCGACCCCGACCCCGACCCCGACCCCGACCCCGACCCCGACCCCGACCCCGACCCCGACCCCGACCCCGACCCCGACCCCGACCCCGACCCCGACCCCGACCCCGACCCCGACCCCGACCCCGACCCCGACCCCGACCCCGACCCCGACCCCGACCCCGACCCCGACCCCGACCCCGACCCCGACCCCGACCCCGACCCCGACCCCGACCCCGACCCCGACCCCGACCCCGACCCCGACCCCGACCCCGACCCCGACCCCGACCCCGACCCCGACCCCGACCCCGACCCCGACCCCGACCCCGACCCCGACCCCGACCCCGACCCCGACCCCGACCCCGACCCCGACCCCGACCCCGACCCCGACCCCGACCCCGACCCCGACCCCGACCCCGACCCCGACCCCGACCCCGACCCCGACCCCGACCCCGACCCCGACCCCGACCCCGACCCCGACCCCAACCCCGACCCAAACCCAAACACACCCGAAAAGATTCTAAAAATGCATCCTACTCATGCTATTTGTCCCTGTATAAAGATGGTATGGTCCCTATCATCCAGGACTTGTAACCGAAATCAAAGCTGCGTACGTCCCGCTGTATTCCTGGGACAACGTGATTTCCTTTCAGATTATTGCATGCATACGCGCCTTACCAAAACCCAAGGCAAGGTATACGCACTTTTAAAATGCGTAGATCTTACCAGTGGCCACACGATTCTCGCCAGCCTCCGCCCTTGCTGAGTTCGATCTTGGAAGGCCTGTACTTTGTGTGATAGAAATTCGGCGACCCGGAGGCAATATGATTCTTCGTAAAAGACCCGTAGGAGACGGGAGAAAGCCAGGTGCACAAGCGCCTTCGATAGCGCGCACCCCCCGGCAGTAGTATGTAGCAGACATTTTTGCCGATGCTAGAAACCGGTCACAGTGCCCTATAGTAGTCAACGCGACTGTGACCCTTCATAACCACAAACACATCTCGCCTCACATGCGAAAGGGCGGGCACTTTGAAAATCGGGAGTGCGTCATTTGCTGCGTACGGGTATGCACAGGAAGAAAATCGGGACTCTCGCTGGGAAAAATCGCTAATAATTACTCACGGCACGAAGCCCGACGACTCAGGAATTGAGAATAGATATGGAGAGTTTGATGCGGTTAGCGCAACCTGCATCCACGTGGCAAAGTGACTACTGCGTCATCGTGCCACGTGGCCAGAAGGACGAGACAACAGCATAAGAACGGCGGTCGAACGCGCAGGCCAGTGCAGGCCAGTGCGTTGCAAGTTGCAACTGCCAGCTAGGCATGACGACGGGAGTTTTTATCATTTGTCATAACTCATAAGCGACCTTTTTGTCATAAGCCAACCACTAGAACACTGACTGTCGGACATACCAGGTCGTCTTGGGTCGTCAACATTTTTTGCCCTCTAGGATTAACATTTACGTGGCATATGTTTGACAGTCGTTTGCTTCTTTTTTAGGCTTTTACGAAGTTTTTTCCTGTCATTAGCTGCATTCTGCACGAAAGGACGTCGATTATTTGGCGTCATTACATTTATCAATGGACCAAAAAGGCGAGAAAGCAAGCATGGCGATTTATGAAACTGTTGCGGAGATGAGATCCTGGTCTAGAAAGCAAAAAATTGCGGGCAAGCGCGTAGCGTTTGTGCCGACCATGGGCTGCTTGCACGAGGGGCATCTCTCTTTGGTGCAAAAAGCCAAGTCTCTGGCGGACGTGGTGGTTGTGTCTATCTACGTCAACCCTGGGCAGTTCGCTCCCGGGGAGGACTTCGATGCATACCCTCGACAAAATGAATCGGACCTAAAGAAGTTGACGGTGCGTTGAGTTTTCTGAACGCGCTCTCACCGCTTCTGCGGCTCTTACCCCTCCCAGCATTGTGCCGAGAACTGAGGAGCACGCTGAACCGCAAACTGCACACTAAGAATCCCCTAAAATGCGCACATGCAAATGGCGCGTGCATTGTGCCCATCTGATTCGGAGTAACTGCCAATGTTCGACCTTCGTGCGTGCTTCATACGCGATAGTTGCTTGATGTAGGAACGTACAACCGTGCTCGCGTACAGAAGGAAGTGAAGCCTGTGTCCGCCTGAACTAAGCCATGAGCATGCTGGCAAACTTCGGCATTCGATAATTAATTCCATGATTAACAAATTTTGCCCGTGTGCATGCCACGTCGCGGCTGTTCCAGGCAAGCCTGTTTTGCTGCCCACCCTCGCAATTTTCCCAATGTGCTGACATTGCAGTCATTCTGCGGCATGTTTGGCTTGCCAGGATAGTTAACGTAAATGGCTCTGGGCTTCACGTTACCGGGTTCGTTGCAGGTGGAGGGCGTGGACGCCGTGTTCATGCCCCACGACCTGTACATCCGAGACCCCTCCCAAGGGCACAGCATCATCGGCAAGGAGTCAGCCCCTGTGGCCCACGTGGCGGGCCAGGTGGCGGGCCACGAGACCTGGATCGAGGTCCACCGGCTGCAGCGCGAACTGTGCGGCCGCAGCCGGCCCATCTTCTTCCGAGGCGTGGCCACGATCGTCGCCAAATTGTTCAACATTGTGGAGCCCGACGTGGCTATTTTTGGGAAGAAGGACTACCAGCAGCTGTGCGTCCTCAAGCGCATGGTGCGTGGGGTGCGGGACTTGGTGGTTGTGGTCCTACAGGTGGGCAAAGCAACCCCTCAAGAGGAAGGGTCGCTCTCGCAAAGCCAAGTCCTCGAGTGTGACCCCAATCGGGGCCAGCTCCCTGTGGCCTGGTCCTTGGCTTGGTCTCTGGGGATGAGCAGTGCTGTGGTGGGCACTTGGGGCGGATGCCACTAATGTTGTAGGGGCACTGGGGTGCGCTGGGTACTTGAAGCCTCAACCCCTGGTAGTCGTTGTTGGCATGGATGGCAATGAGCTTGCTGTGTGCACCTGCTGCCACTTCATTGTACCCAACATTACTTCTATACTGCCTTGGGAGGGTGCTGACGAGTTTGGACTACTACATTGCACTCTGCGCTTTCCAAGGGAGGAGTCGTCTTTTTTTGTTTAGTTAAGAGTCTTTCAAAAGGCATGTTCCCATCCCATGGGCCTTTCCTATGCTGGCATTAACTTGATGCTTCTTCTCTCTGGCCCCGCCCCCCCCCCCCCCTCCCTTCTCCCCCATTTTTCATATTTTGTCCCTGGCCCGTTCCAACAGGTCCGCGACCTCGACTTTGCGATCGAGGTGGTGGGTGGCGAGCTGATGCGAGAGGCGGACGGTCTGGCGATGAGCAGCAGGAACTTGCTGCTGACCCCCGAACACCGCCAGGAGGTGGGTGGTAACAGCCTTCTGATGTGGCATGAATGCACAACTTTTGAAGTTCCTAGGATACCTAGTTTGATGAGTTAATTAATTAAATGCACGTAGATTGCGTCACGTGGGTAGCAATAAAGGAACCTCCCACCCCTATACACAACAACAAAGAGGGAGGGCGCCCTAGCTTCCCTAACTGCCTCGAGTGGGCAGGCCACTGAGGACTCTCTCTGCATCATGGTGCAGGCCCAACTTTGGTTGCAAGACAACAGGAAGTAGCATTTGAAAGCGTAGCGGATGCAGTAACGCTGCCCATCGATCGTCCAGAGGCCACAGATAGGCTTGGAACACATGGAGAGCTGCCGGTTCGGGAGAATATGAAGGCCTCTCCCGGAGCTAGCCTGAGGGGTTCTAGGGGTAAACCCAGGGTTCACCCACAACCCCCAACTAGTTTGATAGCAGTACGTGAACAGTGGCAATACTATTTCCATACAATAAAGGGTGAAGTAAGCCCAAGTCTTGTTTTGCCCACACATGGGCCACCAAGGTGTGTTGCGTCCTCCCAGTGTTATGCTTCCTGGGACTCCCGACTAAGTGTGATTGTCACTTGACGTAGCAGAAAGTTTTGTTGCCATTTCCGACATGGCTTCTTGCTGGTGTCCGTCCCTGTTGTTTGCGGTAGTGGCATAATCCTTTTCCGGCAGTAATGTCTGCGCCGCGGGCTGTTAGCTCCTGCCGACCGCTGCACCGTGCTGCGATATCTTGTTTTTGTATTTGCAAGTGTGCAGCTTTTCTTGGACATTTTGATTTTGGAAGCATGGCCTGGCTGACGTAATGACTGCCATGACCTGTTGATGGTATCTCCATTGAGGGTGATTCCTCGTGCTAAATGGGGTATTTATTTCCATCGAGGGTGATACCTCGTGTTAAATGGCGGGGAAGCGATCACAGCAGGGTTGCTTTAAAACTGGACACTCCTGGCCGCTAGGAGCACCTGCCCTGATCACGCGAGGTTGTTTTCAGGTAAACCGTCTAGGTCTCGATGAACGTTAGCCAGCCATAATTTTTAATGTTCACAGCTACACATATCCACCTCCATTCATTTACATCATCCTAAACGACTCGACAAATGCGGATAAGATAACAGCAGGCTCGAGCTACCATGGTCCGGACTCTTCCCGATATCTGGCCTGCGCTGGTTGTCTCTTTGATAATCCTTTCTTGCTTTTTCGTGGTGCGTGCTAGGATCAGCCCGGTGACTCTTATCTGACTCCAGCTGTGCAAGAAATGTCGCATGGAAGCCCTTCCCTAGAGTATGATATTCCTGCCACGGCAGCGCGGTGCTGACAAGCGGTGGCAGATGTGTACCTGTGCCTTGCAGGCCACCGCCCTCTTCCGGGGTTTGTCGGCTGCGGTGGCGAAGGCGGAGGAGGGCGAAACGCGCGCGTCGGAGCTCAAACACGTTATTGAAGGCACAATCGCAGAGACAACCGGGAAGGTGGACTACATCCAGGTAGGGAGGTGGATGGCATGATGGTACGTAGGGAGGTTGACTACATGCAGGTAGGGAGGCAGGTGGGCTACATCTAGGTAGGATTTGGATGACAAGAAGGTAGGAAGGTGGACTACATCCAGGTAGGTAGGTGGACTATATGCAGGTAGGTGGGGTGGTGGAGTACATGCAAGCAAGTGGGGTGGTGGAGTACATGTAGGTAGGTGGGGTGGTGGACTACATGCAGGTACGTGCAGGGGTGGACAACATGCAGGTGGGTTGGGTAGTGGACTACATCCATTAAACACCGCGTGTGTCACCTTGGGAGCCTGCCTTGTATTTGCAGCCTTGGCCTATTCGTGCCGGCAACGCCATCTCCCTCTTCCATAGTATACGGATGTGCTAGTTGTACAGCTCCGAATGCCACCCCTGATCGGGCGATCTTGATGGTGCCCAGCAAGGCCAAAAGCATGCTTCGTTGCCCTGGTTGAAAATATCATCGATGGCGTCAGGGTATCTCTATGATGTATATCTTCATGAAGGGGAAGGCTGACGTGTGCAAACTTCAGTTGATTGAGAGCTGATTTGTAGCAGAGCGATGGAGACATGCTTGCGTCATGACTGAATATGCTTGTCGATATCCATGGCCATCCTCCCCATTCTGAGCCATCTCCACCATCTTTGTCTCTCGTTCCGCCCACTTCCTGATGCCCTCCCCGTCCGTATTTCTCTTGGCTGAAAGACATGGACATGTCAGGGTCACTGCTGACGCTGCATCATGTTCCATGTGCATGGATGATTCCCTGTTGTGTTGTCTTTGTGTGACGTCCTTGCTTGCAGATTGTTGACCAGGAAGCCCTTCTTGAGGTGGATGATGTCAGCAAACAGCCCTGTGTAATTGCTGTCGCTGTCAAGTATGGAAAAGTACGGCTGATCGACAACATGGAAATCGATGTTGCAAACGCCAAGAAAAGGCTGCGGTCAAGCTAGGGAACTGGATCCCAGCTGAAGCGAGCTATATTGGGAGATAGGGAACTGGATCCCAGCTGAAGCGAGCTATATTGGGAGATAGGGAACTGGATCCCAGCTGAAGCGAGCTATATTGGGAGATAGGGAACTGGATCCCAGCTGAAGCGAGCTGTATTGGGAGATAGGGAACTGGATCCCAGCTGAAGCGAGCTATATTGGGAGAGCACTTGAGGACATTAGTATACGTGGCCCCATAAGCAGTTGATCTTTGCTATAGTGCTGCATATGCACAAATGCACGAGACAGTGAAGCATGGAAGGTGCATGCTCATGTGCAATCTTGAGCTACTTCTAAAGATGAGTATGCTTGATTCATGAGTTATGTACCTCGGCATGCCATATATTACCAGCATCATTAAGCAGCGGTGCCTGCAGCTAGTAGGGCACTTAGCTCGCACCAACCAGGTAGACACATCACGTGCCCCCCCCGCGGGACTGCGCCCAGCTCAGCCTGGCCGGCACCAACTTATGTGGGCCGGGCCCCGCAAAGCTAGACGCAGCAAAGCCCGCACCTTCAGAGAACAGCTAGTAGAGGACATGGGGGGGCTAGGTCTCTCCGTGATATGGAACAAGATGATGGACAAGGCCAAGTGGGCCCAGGCCATAGAGGACAACGAACCCCCTCCCGTGGGGAAACGCCCGCGTGTTTGCAAACGCGGGAAGCACGCTAGACAGGACCCCTAGGGTAGAGAGCTTAGATATAATAGAGTTGCCTTGATGTTGTAGATAGATTAGACCGGTAGGATTGCGTGTCCCCATCCATCCATCCATCCATCCATCCATCCATCCATCCATCCATCCATCCATCCATCCATCCATCCATCCATCCATCCATCCATCCATCCATCCATCCATCCATCCATCCATCCATCCATCCATCCATCCATCCATCCATCCATCCATCCATCCATCCATCCATCCATCCATCCATCCATCCATCCATCCATCCATCCATCCATCCATCCATCCATCCATCCATCCATCCATCCATCCATCCATCCATGGATCCATCCATCCATCCATCCATCCATCCATCCATCCATCCATCCATCCATCCATCCATCCATCCATCCATCCATCCATCCATCCATCCATCCATCCATCCATCCATCCATCCATCCATCCATCCATCCATCCATCCATCCATCCATCCATCCATCCATCCATCCATCCATCCATCCATCCATCCATCCATCCATCCATCCATCCATCCATCCATCCATCCATCCATCCATCCATCCATCCATCGGGGTTAATGCTCCGTGACTCCCCAACGGGAGCACGAGTTTAATTAATTAATTAATTAATTAATTAATTAATTAATTAATTAATTAATGGGTTATGTATCTATCAAAACATATGCATAAACTAGATATCGATCAATTGGCATGCAGTTTCAGACGGGGCCCCCCCGCGGGACTAGCTGCGCTCAGCTCAGCCTGGCCGGCAGGTCTCCTTACGTGGGCCGCCGGGCCCCGCAATGCTAGACGCCGCAAGGCCCGCACCTTCAAAGAACAGCTAGTAGAGGACATGGCCGGGGGGCCTATCTAAGGCCTATCCGTGATTTGAAACAAGATGATGGACAAGGCCAAGTGGGCCCAGGTCATAGAGGACAACGAACCCCCTCCCGTGGGGTAGCGCCCGCGCCTGCCAAGGAGCTTGAATTCGAGTCATCAGTCATGCCAGGGGAACGGGGCTGCCGTCCAGGGCAGCAAGATCGAGAAGGGTGCCAGCTGGCCAGGTGGGTGATCGGTGGTACGTCCCAGCTCGGAGAAGCCAATAGCCACATGTGACCTCCGTTTTCTTGCATGCTGACCATATTAATTAATTAATTAATTCATTAGTTAGTTAATTAGCTTGCACGTGAAGTACTCAGCGTCACGTGGGTGCCAATACAGCGTAAAGGATCCCTAATTACCTTGTATACACAATTAACGAGAAGGAGGGAGGACGCCCTAGCTTCTCTCACTGCCGCAAGTGGGCAGGCCACAGACGGACGGCGCTCTCTCCACAACATGGTGCCGGGGCGCAACACTGTGGTGCAAAATTAGTCACTTAACTTGTATGTCCCGTGTGAGCATTGTGCACATTGCTACTGGTATCCATGCTACGTCCTGGCTATGCCCAGATTACTTGCCCACGCTCCTTGTTATTATGACATGCTCACATGGGTCTTATTGCACCCACAGATCCTGCCAGATCGTTAAGCGTGTCCGATTGCAGCTGTTTCATGCCTTTGGCATGAAGGATCGGAAAGGGGGTCTCTGCCCTTTCTCCTCATGTTGTGTGCACACACACAAAGGTAGCCTAGTCCTTGTACAGCCATGCATGCTACGCCCTGGCTATGCCCATTTACTTGCCCACGCTCCTTGTTAAATTATGACATGCTCACATGGGTCTTATTGCACCCACAGATCCTGCCGGATCGTTAAGCTGTCCGATTGCAGCTGTTTCATGCCTTTGGCATGAAGGATCGGATTAAGGGGGTCTCTGCCCTTTCTCCTCATGTTGTGTGCGCACACATGCACACACAGGTTTCACCTTTGCGGCGTGCCAAATCAGAATATACGCTAGCTTGGCTGATCTCGATAGTACCGGCTACGCCCCCTTCTAATAAAGAAGGTTCCAGCCGTGTTCAGCCCGGCGTCTCACGTTGCGAGACTGAACAAGTCTCGCGTGCAGACACGTGTGTAGTACTCCTACACACACGTACAGATCTCGAATGATTTATCTAGTAGTACCTAATCCGAAAGGCTTGCATCACTCCCCGGAAAGGAGAACTTTTGCGGATCGATGACTGTAGGTGTAAGCTGGCGATGCCCTAGGATCCGGAGACGTCCGTCCTATAATAGTCAGCGAAAGTTGGTGCGAGAGGTCCCCAGTTCGATTCCGGTCGGATTCATTTGCAGATCGCGTTTTCCGCGTTTTCCGCGGACCGGCACTGAACGCAAATGGTTTTCACCTTTGCGGCGTGCCAAATCAGAACACACAGGTAGTAGCCTAGTCCTTAAGTACAGCCATGCATGCTACGTCTTGGCTATGCCCAGATTATACTTGCCCACGCTCCGCCTTGTTATGACATGCTCACATGGGTCTTATATTGCATCCACAGATACTGCCGCCTGCCGGATCGTTTAGCGTGTCCGATTGCAGCTGTGGCATGCCTTTGGCATGAAGGAGAAAGGGGGTCTCTGCTCTTTCTCCTGTTGTGCACACATGCACAGGGATTAAAAGCACAAGTTTCGGTGCTACGTGACTCCCCAACGGGAGCACGAGTTTAAAATTAATTTTAAATAATTTTAATCCAGGGACGTGAGCACACACATGTGGCGTTCACATGCATGTGTACACGTGAGGAGCAAATACTAGAGTATCGTACATGCATATGTCATTTGACCTGGTTACCGCCTTGCCGACCTGATTTATGCGGATGATACCACCCTCATCGAGAGCCCCGAGCACATTCAGACCTGGCTCAGTGGACTGCCTGGGCCTGGAGGCGCGGGCGGTGGGGCTGGAGATTAGTGTCAAAACTGAGGCGATGGTGATAGGGGCATCCAGTAAACCACCGCTGCCGCGCCTGCTCGACGGGACGGAGGTCCCGCTTCAAGTTGTTGGGGAGCTGGCTTCCTGACACCGCCGACGATGTGGACACCCGCATCGGCCTTGCCTGGGCCAAGCTCCGTTCGCTCACACCCTACTGGCGCTCGAAGGGCCTTAACGGGCACCGCAAGCGCATGCTCTTCAAGGTCCTCGTCCTCACGGTGCTCACGTATGGCGCCGAGGCGTGGACCCTCACACCCAAACTGGCAGCTCGGCTCGACGGCACAGTTTACAGGATGCTCCGGCAGGTCCTTAATGTAGGTTTTTCCGAGCGTCCGTCATCAGAGTCTTTGTATCATGGCATGCCTCGTGTTTCGGACGAGATTAGGCAGCGTAGGATAGCATTTGTAGGACACCTTGCACGCACCAGCCAGGTCGACACCACCCTCGGTCTGGCCGGCCCCAGCGGCTTGGACAGCCAGGGCGGCACATTCTGACCTGGCCTGGCCCCAAGGACATTCCCAAAAGGGTAGGGAAACCTGTCACGAACTACGTTCAGATGTTGCTGGACGACCTAGTGGTCCCAGCCCAGTTTGAGCACCGCATCCACTCTCTCTCCCGTCTTTGGACTGCCATGCAGGACAAGACGCGGTGGAAGAAGATTGTCAAGGCGCACACGCCCGACCCTGTGGGCAAGCCACCTCCCCCAAGCGGAGGAGGCGTTTTGATGAGTAGTGCAGTTAGGATTTTCTAGATAGAGTTAGGATCGTTCGATCACGCGGCTTCCCATTCATCATGAAATATGTGCTACATGACCTCCCCACGGAGGCATGTGATAATTTAATTTAATTTAATTTTTTTAATGTCATTTGAGAGGGAAACGGTGCATGGCATGTACTAGATCGTCGCATCGAAGGCCGCATGGCCGGTTGTCTGTCTCTCGAGGACTCGCTCCACACTGGATGAGGACTTGATCGACCCTGGCCCAGCAACAACGGCGACCCGAGCTATTAATTAATTAATTGAACTCGTGCTCCCGTTACATGCAGGGGAGTCATGGAGATGCAGTGAGCACCAATCAAGGTGGCACTTTCAATATTAATTAATTAATTAATTAGACTCGTGCTCCCGTTGGGGAGTCACGGAGCATTAACCCCGATGGATGGGTGGGTGCAACATTCCTACCGGTCTAATCTATCTACATTGGCTACATACTACATCTATCTAACACTTTTAATATATATCCCTGTATGTGTGTGCACAACAGGAAGTTCTAAAGCTAGGGCAGAGACCCCAGGCTCAATCTTTCTCCTTCATGCCAGAGGCATGCCACAGCTGCAATCGGACACGTTAGATGATCCGGCTTGCAAGTTCTGTGGGTGCAATATGACCCACCATATATGAGCATAGCCAGGACGTACGTTGCATGGCTGTACAAGGACTAATTAATTAATTAGACAAGGACTAAGCTAAGATTAAGGCTACGGCTGGTTGTGTAACGTACGTGTGTTAGCGGTGCACGTGACTAGGTATCCAGTGGCACAGCTAGGCAAACATTCTAGGCTTGGCTGCCATGGCGGCAGTGACTACCAATGGATACATGCAAGCTAGGGCTATTCAAGCTATTCTAGCCCGCAGGGGGCGCCCACATCTTGTGGTTGATCATCAGGTCCAGGGCTGGCCGCCCCTCCGGTACACCTTGCATGGGCTTCACTTCTGGGGGTCCTGCTTGTGGCGGATCGAGGTATTCCGGCCACAGGTCGCGTCGCTGCTGGTGCTGGGCGGGGGGTCAGGTCGTCGTCCAGCGTCCAGGTGAGGTCGTGCAACCTCTTGCGACGATAAAGGAACCGCTGCTTGTCCTCACCGGGATCGAGGAAAAGGTGAGTAGGACTGGTGGGGGAGCCGCCTTGTCCCGAGCTAGACTGTGGGGAGTGCGGTGGCACCCACCCAGTACACCTACCAGGCCCATGAGGGTATTTTAAAGGAGCTGCTCCTTCAGCTCGTCGGCAAGGGTGGTTGCCGTCTCCGGCACCTGGCTTCTGGCCGGGGGAAGCGACGCAGCACCAGGTGCCCGGCATGCAGTCGCGGCGACGCGAGCTATGGCCGACCTGCCTTCAGCTCCGGCAGCTAGAGCGCAGGGGGCCGGGAAACCGGTAGACTGGAGGGGGGCGGTCATCCACGTCGACCACAAGCCCTGGCAGGCACCCCCTGCCACCCCAGCAACCTCAGTCTAGGGAATATATTACAGTAGTGCAGATCAGTTAGGCTTAGCTTAGCGCGTGGCCTACGCGCATGTGCGCCCATTTAATGGCCCCCATGGATGATGCCTTAAGAATTCAGCCAACCTATGCCTATAATGGGACTCCCCATGGATGGATGCTGCATTAAGAATTTAGCCAAGCTCTGCCTGTATGATGCAGAGAGTCACTCTCTGATGAGAAGCCATGCCCTAGCTTTTGTATAGCCATGATGATCTTCCACCCCATGCCAGGCCCCCTTGTGCTCTGAGAGATCATCATTGGTGGTGCAGGTGCCCTAATTGGTGCACCTAGCTCGAGCAGCTGCCTAGGTGTAGTTTACATCCCTACGCTTGCAGGAAGTATCCCAGAATACATGCCGGCCCTTCTTGCCATACATGCCGGCCCTTCTCAGGGATATTAAATTAAAATTAAATTAAATTATAACATGCCTCCGACGTTGGGAGATCATGTAGCACATATTCCTTGATGGATGGGTACGTGGAGTGGAGGAAGCCGCGTAATCGAATTACTAACCTAACTCTATAAGCTATCTAGTCTAGAAAATCCTAACTACACTACTCAGCAAAACGCCCCTTCCTCTTAGGGGGGCCGGGGTGGCGCTTGCAAGCCCACAGGGGCTGGCGTGTGAGCCTTGACAATCTTCTTCCACCGCGTCTTAATTGTATAATTCTGCATGGCAGTCCAAAGTTAAAGGAGAGAGAGTGGATTAAATTAAATTAAATTAAATTAAATTAAATTAAATTAAATTATAACATAACATGCCTCCGTTGGGAGATCATGTAGCGCACATATTCCATGATGGGTGGGTGGAGTGGATCGAGGAAGCCGCGTAATCGAACTAACCTATTATACTCTATTAAGCTATCTAGTCTAGAAAAAGCCTAACTACACTACTCATCAAAACGCCTCCTCCTCTTGGGGGGAGGTGGCTTGCCCACAGGGTCTGGCGTGTGAGCGCCTTGACAAGGGTCTGGCGTGTGAGGCGCCGGCCTTGACAATCTGCTGCCACCACGTCTTGTTCTGCATGGCAGTCCAAAGAAGGGAGAGAGAGGGGATGCCGTGTTCCGAAACTGCATGCCGGGCTGGGACCACTATAGGTCGTCCAGCAACATCTGGATGTAGTTCGTGACAGGTTTCCCTACCCTTTTGGGAATGCCCTTGGGGCCAGGCCAGGTCAGAATGTGCCGCCCTGGCTGGCCAAGCCGCTGGGGCCTGCCAGACCAAGGGCGGTGTCGACCTGGCTGCATGGTACGAGCAAGGTGTCCTACAAATGCTATCCTACGACCTACGCTGCCTAATTTCGTCCCAAATACGAGGCATACCATGATACAAAGACTCTAATGACGGGCGCTGGGAAAACCCTACGTTAAGAACCTGTCGCAGCATATCCTGTAAACCGTGCCGTTGAGCCTGGCTGCCAGTGTGGGTGTGAGTGTCCACGCCTCGGCGCCATACGTGAGCACCGTGAGGACGAGGACCTTGAAGAGCATGCGCTTGCGGTGCTCGCCCAGGCCCTTCGAGCGCCAGTAGGTGTTGAGCGAACAGAGCCTGGCCCAGCTAGGCCAGGCCGATCGATGCGGGTGTCCACATCGTCTGCAGTGCATGTCAGGGAGCCAACTCCCCAACAGTTTGAAGCGATCGCGGAACGGGACCTCTGTCCCGTCGAGCAGGCGCGGCATGCAGCGGTGGTGTACTGCATGGAGGCCCCAATCACCATCGCCTCAGTTTTGACATGAATCTCCAACCCCACCGCCCTCGCCTCCAGGCCCAGACTGTCACTGAGGATCAGGCCCAGTCAGGTCTGAATGTGCTCGGGGCGCGCGATGAGGGTGATGTCATCCGCATAAATCAGGTCGGCCAGGCGGTATAGCCAGGTTTAACCCCGCCATGCGCGCTCTCCTGTCACGACCTACATCCAGATGTTGCTGGGCGACCTAGTGGTCCCAGCCCAGTTTGAGCACCGCATCCACTCTCTCTCCCGTCTAATTTGGACTGCCATATGCAGGACAAGACGCGGTGGAAGAAGATTGTGAAGGCGCGCACACGCCCAACCCTGTGGGCAAGCCCCCTCCCCCCAAGCGGAGGCGGCGTTTTGATCGGAGTAGTGTAGTTAGGATTTTCTAGATAGCTTTGAGTTCTAACTCAAAGGATAGTTCGATCACGCGGCTTCCTCCACCCCATCCATCATGGAATATGTGCTACATGAGCTCCCCACGGAGGCATGTTATAATTTAATGCGCGCTCTCGTTAAGGATGTCCGGCAAGCCGGGCTCAATTAAACCCAGTAAAGCGCGCACGTGCCCGGCGCATATGACCTGGTCCACGACAATAATGATCAGGTATGGGGATCGACAGGACACAACCTTGCCACACCCCGTGGTGAAGGGGGAATGGTGGGGTCCGGTGCCTTCCGCATGCAGTCCGCACTACTGCCTGTGAGCCCTCATACAGTCGGCGAATATGGCAGCAATAAACGCTGGTGGTACCCAATCCAGAGCTAGGATGGCCCGAAAGAGCCTCCCAGAGGACCGTGTCGAAGGCCTTGTTGATATATAGTCAACAAAAATGAAGACCAGCGGCAAACTGTCAGGGCAACGGCGACGCACCTCCTCCATCAACCGGCGCGCGACAAACACAGCCATGACAGTGTTACGACCACGACGGAAACCCATCTGAGACTCAGCCAGGTGTGGGTCCAGCGCGGCGCGGAGCCTGTGCAGCATCATGCGCATGAAGACCTTCAGCGCGGCGCTCCGTGGAGGCAGACACCCCGGTAGTTACCGGGGTCAGCAGCAGAGCCCTTCTTGTACAGCATGACGCGGATGGCCGTCTGCCACTCAGCAGGCGGATCGAGGCTCGTCAGAAAGCAGGACACAGTTGCAGAACGCCAGCAGAAGATCCCTAACCGCCGGGTCAGGGGTCTTAGCTCAGCAGAAAGCTGGTGGTCGGCACCGACCGCCGCGTCGTACCGCAGGCGAGCAAGGGCGCCGTCCAATTCCTTCAAAGTGAAGGGGTGGACGACGTCGTCGGTGACAAGGCAGCCCTCCTGCAAGGCGGGGACTTGGTAGTCCGCGGCCGAGGCCGGAGGGAGGCGCTGGCGGCGGCGGGGGTCCGGCAACCCCGAGGCGGGCGGCCGTCTCGGGGTGAAGCGGCGGAGGGGGCGCGCGAGCCCCACCGGTCAAGGAAAACTTGTGGGCCAACCAGCGGTCAAGGCTGACCGGCGCCGTGCCGTCCCCCGTGTGCTCCACCGGGGTGCGCTGCCGCCGGCCGCCGAGCCGGTCGAGTTGGTACCACATGTCCTTGCCCTGGTTGCGAGCCTGGCAGGCCTTGGCATCCGCGATGCACTGGGCCGCCTCCGCGTCCTGAGCGTGCTCGTAGGCCTCCACGAGGGCGGCCTTGAGCACTGGTTTCTGCAGCGGGTCCCGGTTACGCTTGAGGTGGTGCCGGGCGGCCAAGACCTTGGGGTCCTGGCGGTAGAACGGGCCGGGGCGGCGGCGGGGCATGACCGGCAGGTGCCGGGCCGCCAGCAACGGGGCACGGGCCGCAAAGCCCGCAAGAATGGCGGCATTGGGGGCACCTGTGTCCAGCTCGTCGACGTCTGCCCGGGCGTCCAGGGCCGACAGGTACTCCAGTCGGCACCGGTTCCGCGCGTGCTCGGCGTCCGTCCAGTCCTCAGGATCTCCCCGGACCGGGCGTAGAGCAGACCAGTCAGGGCGGACCACTGGGGCGCGGCGCGCGGGGACGTGGAACCGAAGCCGAATGGTCGCGCGCACCAACCGGTGGTCAGAGCACACCATGGGCGTGTCAAACACTCGGGCGTCCAGAACCGAGGTGCACCTGGGCTGCCGTACCACCACGTAGTCCAAACAGGCCTGACGGCCGTTAGGGCTGGCCACGAAAAGTGACCAAGTCCTGTGAGGGACGTTGGAAGTGGCAGTTGACAGCAACCATCCCGCTATCCCGCAAAAAGGCAGAAAACAGAGAGTGGATGCGGTGTTCAAACTGGGCTGGGACCACTAGGTCGGCCAGCAACATCTCAGGGATATGTGCTACATGTACATACTCCCAACGGAGTTATGTTCCTACTGAATTAATTCATTGTTGTCCAGATGTAGCTAAGAGGACCTGCATGACGGTGCAAAACAAGTCAAGGGGGCTGACTGCGGGATGGATGGAAAGAGAAAGCAGGGTAAGGAATAAACATGATCAATTCATTAATTAAACACGTGCTCCCGTTGGGGAGTCGCGAAGTATTAACCCCAATCGATGGATGGATGGACGAACAATCCTAGTTATCCTACCGGTCTATTGTATCTATCTAATGCCTAAACTAACAAGCGGAGGGACAAGAACAGGAATGACCCTTATTGCATTTTTTTCGCCTAGAATGGGTTACAGGAAAAGAAACCATTAAATAATATTTGAAGTGATGCCAGTTCTACATGGCTTAGCTAATGCAAGGATAATCCCCAGCTCGCCCAAGATCTGCGCGCTCTATTTAACCCGTGTTTTTTTAATTAGAACGCGATATATCGCGTTGTAAGCTTTTTTTAGAACGCGTATAGCACCTAAGGAAAATTTTTTTTCATGGTCATGTATATACTTTCCTGAAAGCCCATAAATCAAAGGATTTTTTGAGCTACTCAGACCTACAAAATGCTTATTCATTAGAGAGATACACTGGTTTGAATACAGGGGGGTCTGACCATGACCGCGATTTCTTGACCCTAGGTCACAAGTCATGTGCTTATTCACAAATGGTTCATGAAAAAAATCTGGCTTCTTGCACGAGCTATGGGCAACATATGCAGGCTCTGTGAAACAAAACTCAGGCCCATTGGGCCACTGGAGCTATTTTTCATTAGCATCACAATTACAACGCAGTACAACGCAGTGGGAAACATGAGAGCCCTTCACAACATTACGCAACGACACGAGCCCCATAAACGGGGCCATAGTGAGCTTGGAGGGTCAAAACGTTGAAAATAGGTGTTGTATAAGTTATACTGCATCAAACATGCATCAAACATCATGACTGGATGACCTAATATGACTGAATCAGGCAGCCATAGCCAAAGCATCATCCACTCTCACAACGTGTTGAGCACATGCCTCGTGGGAATGGAGGTGCTGGGTTTTCATTCCATAACGCATGCAATACTGAAAGAAAGAGGCACGTGTAATGCAAGGCTTGGATAGGTTGAGTGATCCATGAGCTTACATGCAGGCAAAGATGACGCTGGAATGCATGCTAGCTAGCAAATGGTGGCAAGATGCTAACAACACATGATTATACACCATGATTATGGGCACCCAGCTGATCTTCTTGCACAATCAACGCAGTATAAACCATCAACATCCAATCCTCACGATATATGCACGGCTTGACGACGTATACAGCACCTAAATACTGCACAACTGCAACCTGCTATGGCTGACATGCAAGCAACGTCGAGTAGGATGGCGGTCTTAGAGAGGCTGGGCAGAGGTCGGTAGAAATAAGTGGAAAACTGGCAGAAACTAGGTAGAAACACGATATACTTACGCCTGCAAGCACTATTGAGCCGGTGGCAGAGGCCATTTCCAGGAAAATACAGCATACCGTAGCAATAGCCACGGTCACGCCTTACGCTATTTGCAGGCACCATCATGCCCGGAGCTACCCAATAAAAGTCTGCACAAATCTCGGTTTAGCCGAGAGTCCGGGCGTTCGGAATGAATAAACATGTGTTAAGAAGTCGAAACACCATGGAAATACCAAGCATGGTGCCGCAGCAGACCCGAGTCTTGACGTAATAATATGTATGCCGGTTTCCAGGGTTTCCGCATGAAAGTTGGGTGAGAAACTGGAAAAAACTACGTTTCCTTTGCCCCAGTACCTCAACAAACTCGTAGAAACCTAATTATCAACCTTTGAACGCATCATCATGGTCGTGCTACCCAACAGCCACTGAAATTCGCGCGAAAACTGGCGAGATCTACCTGCCGCCATCGCCGTCGTCTTCACCTTCGTCCCGCGAAAATGCCTGATTTCAGTGGTACATATTTGTTTGCAGCTGTCACAAAAAAAATACCAAAAATACCAGGATTTTTTCTTGAATTCTATGAGATGTTTCTGACCTATCTTGAAAGTTTCAGACCAAAAATCGCATGTTTAATAGGTTTGCCACGTGTCAGATTACAACGCGATACATCGCGTTCTAACCCTACAACGCGATGTATCGCGTTGTAAAAAAACACGGGTTAAGGGCAACTCTTCAATGAGATTGGACACGATGCCTCTGATTGAGATCATCAAAGGAGTTCTTGCCAACGCTCTGGGTGCGTCCAAGAAGCAATCAGCACATGCACCGAAGATAGCATAGAATATACACATGACTGCACTCGTGCTCAATGCATGGTATGGGGTTGTGTGGAAATCCCAATTCCAGTGCCACGCAAGCATGCCGTGACTCTCGGACATGAAAGCACACCACTGGCATCAGAGGCGCCAATATTCCTCGTTTCGCACCCCTGTCCAACACATGCATGGAAAACAGGCTTCTGCTGCACGTCCATGTTTCGAGCCCGACAGTGCAAGCTGATCCCGGCACAAAATCATTTTCACAAGCCATTGCCAGGGGGATCGCACTCTTAGGTGTCAGCATCGTATTTGGGCTGCATGACTGGCCTGAATGGTTCAAGGCACTACTGTTTCTTCGGACTTTCCAGGAATACTGCAAGCCATCTCTGCAGTGATCCAGGGCCCCAACAGATGGCCCAGATTCGCATTTCGATGTCCATGCTTGCATGGCACAGGCGCCGCAGTAGGTCATCCGCAAGCTGCGTGGTAGGCACGCATGGTCTGTGCTGGACCTCGACCCAGAATGTCTCCTCGTGGAAGTCTCGAAGAAGGAGGCTAGCCTAAACTTCGGGAATATCACGAAACTTAAACCCCTTCGCGCCTTTCCACGCCCAATATGCAATCCTAGTCTCGTAAAATCCTGGAAGGAACAACAGGAATCCCAGGAAAGTAAGCGTAATTCCACTTGCGTTGGGTCCTCCAATCTTTTCCAGCCAAATAAATAAGCCTACTATGATGCCAACTGCGCCAGCAATGAAGAGAAAGAGCGCCAAAGCAACTTTCCGACGCACAGCCCATGGATCATATTCGATGGCCCATGAGTCGATCGTGATATCTTCGACTTGCGTGGCCATGTTTATCCACGATAGCGGGAATTTATGCTGGTGCAGACTTTTCCAAAATTATTAGCGGTCCGCAGCCAAAACCGCATGACCAGGTAGTGGACAGTGACACTCAGCTCTTTCAGTCCAGAAAACTGCTGTCAATTGGTTTCTAAAAATTTGGCTTGGTCAAAAACTTACACAGGTCAACAACCATCACATACTGAAAATAGTCCCGTTTCTGCAACAAAAGAAAATATCGTTATCCGTCTTATGGCGGTGCCAGCGTAGGCAGGAAGTCAGCTCCAGGAGGAATTGAGCCACCGTAGCAAATCCAACAGTTACAAATATGTCTAATTTACTCGGTTGTCAACTCGTACTTAACCTACCTGTGCATGAATAACGCAGGATGTTCGCGTCGGTCAAGGACCATTTTTGACGAGGAAACACGTCTTCTCACGCGATACCCGGTCTCCGATTTTCCGCAAGCGTGCTCATCCAAGTCAATCAATTCCCACGCCGGCCGAGTGCTCGCTCCGACCATGTCTACCGTGTCTGGGCGCCTGCATCTAGTAACCTGGGTGCGAGAGCCGACTATCGCCATTCTAGAAGGCCCGCCTACTCGGGGTAGGCTGCGCCAAGGACGCCCCTAGAGATCGCCCAGGTGGCTAAGTATCGAGAAGGTTTGGCGGGAACGTGAGTTCCGTGGCATTCTGGGCTCGCGCTTGCCAGTTGCCACGCAGCGATAGCAGTAGGCTGTTCTATGCTGTTACTTGCAGTGCGGTCGCGCGTCCCCTTCTTCCAGACTTCAAGCCCTTTCTTCCAGACAGGCGGGCACGCGACCAACTTGGTGTCGCAGCCGGCTCCTGGCGAGAGAGAGCACGCCATAATAAGAGGATTCCACGCGACGGGAAAACGCGCCCACGGCGCTAGCGGAGCGGGTTACCTTGTATGCAATCGAAAAAGAAGGCGCCTTCTAGCCCGCCGCACAGCCCCTCGTCTCTTCCACAGCCAAAGAGAAGCCGCGGGCCCGGGATGGCGGCCACCGACATGGAGCTCGACTATAACATTGATGAGGATCTTCATAGCAGGCAGCTTGCGGTCTATGGCAGGGAGTCGATGCGGCGGCTCGTAGGAGCTAACGTACTTATTTCCGGGCTAAGGGGCCTTGGCGTTGAAGTTGGTACGTTTTGTAATAGTTGTTGCTTCGTTCTCTGCCTCATCGGCAGTCGAGTGAGGTTTCCCGCCCCTCGAGGTCTGCCGTCTTCCTGCAGGATCGTTGCCCTGCTGCAGTGCGCTGCCTTCATATTCTGTCGACTTTGTTTTTTTTTCTGTGGCTGCCAGCCAAGTCATGTGCCGAATCTTTTGTGGCAGGCATTTTGCTGACGGTTTGGTGTGGTTTGTAGTGTAAAATCTTTTATCGGAGCAGGAGTGTATGTGAATTGTGTGACTAACTTTTAGTCACACAAAAGGCGGTGCTGTGGTTGTTTCTCATTACGCGAACTACGTTCGCCTGTAAATCGCCGGTGGCTGGGCCCGTGAATTCCCTTTGTTTTTGCAGCAAAGAACGTGATTCTGGCAGGCGTGAAGTCGGTGACGCTGCACGACGAGGGCGACACCGAATTGTTGGATCTGTCTGCCCAATTCTACCTCACGGAGGCGGATGTGGGAAAGAACCGTGCGCAGGCCTGCTGCTCCAGGCTGCAGGAGCTGAACAACAGCGTGCACGTGTCCGTCCACCATGGCCCACTGACGCGCGAGTTCCTGACCGGCTTCCAGGTGTGGTGGCACTTGCTGGCATGGCATCCCTTCGTTGGGGGCGTAGCCAGGAATAGCTTCATGCGCTGTTGTAATACTGCAATGCAGGGAAATTTATATTTAAAGGATTTCGTCCACATGGGAAGGTTTGGCTCGGGGATGGTAGGCAAGGTATAGGATGTAGAATGGCTAGTACATATAATTACACGTAAACACGGTACTTGATATGCAGGCAGGCCTCTGGGCCATCCACGGTTAGCCTCAAGTCTTTGGCCCTCTTAGGTCCATGCCCTTTAGTCATGACTTCGCGTTGCACTGCCCCTTTCAAAAGGATCATTGGCTGCTGTTTCATGGAGCAGAAATCAGGTCGACATCTAGACATTATGGCTGGCTATGCTGCATGACTGCCACACTCCAAGTAATGCTTGTGTCCCTAACGCGGAGTTTAAGTTTCTTGGAAGGCTTCACTAGGCATTACCCATGCAGAATTGGTTGTGCTACCGCTGCCCCTGACTACAAGTCCATCACTGGGCGCCGGGGTGTGCTGGCTGCCATTACTATATATATGCCCACCCTAGTATTGAAGTCTATGAGGTTAGTGGCTATCATCCCGTCGCTCCTACCTTTCCTTTTTCTAACATGGACGGATCATTATGCAGTCTTCTAATGGCGAATGCAGCTGGCTGTGGGCTGAACTTGGCTCAGGGTGAGGGGGGGATGAGGCCACATTTTTTTGGTTATCCAGGGTGTCAAGGGTTGCGACCACATCACAGTTACCATTCTCGGTCCCCCTGTCACCAGCCTGCACGGATGCTCTGTGGTCGTTCATAGCCTTCGCGTGGGGGTCATGCCAGCATGCGCAGGTGTGGCCATGTCGCCTTAAACATAAACTCCCTGCCACCAAAATTCGATTTTTGTTTTCCAAGTCCCTGTTTAGTTTGGACGTCTGGGCTGCGGTCGGCTGCGACTGTGTGGGCGCATTTCTGCCTGGCCGTGCTGCCCATGTTCCTGCCCACCCCACCCCACCCCAGCCCCTACCCCACCCCACCCCACCCCACCCCACCCCACCCCACCCCACCCCACCCCACCCCACCCCACCCCACCCCACCCCACCCCACCCCACCCCACCCCACCCCACCCCACCCCACCCCACCACCCCACCCCACCCCACCACCACCACCCCACCCCACCCCACCCACCCCACCCCACCCCACCCCACCCCACCCACCCACACCCACCCCACCCCACCCCACCCGAACCCCACCCCACCCAAACCCCACCCCACCCGACCCACCCGACCCCACCCGACCCACCCGACCCCACCCGACCCCACCCGACCCCACCCCGCCCGCCCCCCCGCCCCGCCCCGCCGCCCGCCCCGCCCCGCCCCGCCCCGCCCCGCCCCGCCCCGCCGCCCGCCCCGCCCCGCCCCGCCCGCCCCGCCCGCCCCGCCCGCCCCGCCCCGCCCCGCCCCGCCCCGCCCGCCCCGCCCCGCCCCGCCCCGCCCCGCCGCCCCGCCCCGCCCCGCCCCGCCCCGCCCCGCCCCGCCCCGCCCCGCCCTGCCCCGCACCCACCCACCCACCCACCTTGCGTGCCGGTTCTTTGGCTGGTTGGGTGCCCAGTTGCGGCGGTGATCGAACATGCGTCAGCTCATGGTCATGCAAGAACTGTGCCATGCGGGTAGCCCATCATCCCCCCCCCACACCTTTCACTGTCACTTGCTCACCCCCTTTTCCTGCCCCATTCCCTCATCCCCGTAGTCCTTCCTCACTCCCCACCCCTCCGTTCTGCCCCTTGGCCCCGCTCCTGCCTCCCCCTCGCGGCCCCCAGGCGGTCGTGTGCACCGACATGCCCTACGCGGCCGCTGCCGCGGTGAACGAGATCTGCCACAAGGCATCCCCCGCAGTCCCCTTCCTTCGCGCCGACATCCGCGGTGTCTTCTGCTCTGCGTTCGCCGACTTTGGCCCCTCATTTGAGGTGACGGACGTGGACGGGGAGGACCCCCACAGTGGCATCATCGCGTCCATCAGCAACGGAAACCCAGCATTTGTCACGTGCATCGATGATGAGAGGCTCGAGTTCCAGGACGGGGAGACGGTGACGTTGTCGGAAGTCAAGGGGATGCCGGAGCTCAACACCGGCACATACAAGGTGGGGGTGGGGTGGGGTGTAGCGGCACATACAAGGTTGGTGGCGACTGTGTGCAGGGCTGAATGCTTGGGTAGTCGTGGTGGGGCCATGAATGTGGGTGGGTGGGTGGGTGGGTGGGTGGGTGGGTGGGTGGGTGGGTGGGTGGGTGGGTGGGTGGTGTGGTGGGTGGGTGGGTGGGTGGGTGGGTGGGTGGGTGGGTGGGTGGGTGGGTGGGTGGGTGGGTGGGTGGGTGGGTGGGTGGGTGGGTGGGTGGGTGGGTGGGTGGGTGGGTGGGTGGGTGGGTGGGTGGGTGGGTGGGTGGGTGGGTGGGTGGGCGGGTGGGTGGGTGGGTGGGTGGGCGGGTGGGCGGGCGGGCGGGCAGGTGGGCGGGCAGAAAGGACGGCGGGCGGGCGGGCGGACGGGCAGGTGGGCGGGCAGAAAGGACGGCGGGCGGGCGGGCGGGTGGGTGGGGGGATGGCATCCCGTACAAGGCGGGCGGTGACCCCGTGTGTGTCCGGATGGCATTGAAGAGATGTGGTCTGTTTCGTGTTGGTGGGCGGGGTTGGGGGTATGTTTCACCCTCCTCGGGGCGGCCATGGTGGTGTGGGGACAATGCAAATTTTCTCAGGGTACAAGAACTCAGGCTGTTGGGTTGAGGATAGGGTTAGGGGGGCGGGGGGGGTGGGGGGGGTGGGGGGGAGGGGAAGGCAGTTGGGTTTAGAATGGGTGGGATTTGGGTGGGCTTGTAATGTTTTTTATGTACATTGTTCACTTCTTGTGTGCCACCTTTCAGGGCACGGGAACGCGCTTGGGACAAAATTGTGTTGGGGCTATCGTGTCTTTCCATAAATGGCATTCGCTCAATTCGGGGCATTTCTTCACCACCACCATCATCGCCTCATCACCTGACATCCTGTTTCCGTTCTGCCTACTCTTGTCGTGTGGCGGCCACCGGCCAGATTTCGGGCGTGAAGAAGCACTCCTTTTACCTGGAGGCGGACACCACCCAAATGGGCACATACGTCAGTGGGGGTATTGTCACGCAGGTAAGCCCAGCGTGGCACCGCATGCCGGGCAAGGGTGGTCGCGCCGAGGGACCACTTTTACCTCCCCATTCTGGATTCCGCTTGCTATTTTTTTCTTTTCTCTTCGTGCTTGGGACTTGAGGGGGTCCCTTGGGCACGGGGATGCTGTTCCATGGAGGGAATATCTGTCTGCTTGCATATATGTTATTCCACAGTCCACATGCATTCATTCCACATCACTATGCATGTATGTCCACATCACTCATTCATGCTGCACTTGGTTGTTTCGACATTCAAGCTGTGGACACTATCTGGCTGAACATGATAGTAACCTAATATGACATAGTCTGTGACGAAACATTATAGTAAATTATTATGACTTACTACTCGGCCAATCCCTTGTTGCCAGGTATGCAGGTATGCCTCCCCCTCCCCGCTTGCATCCCTCTGTCTTGATTACATCCCTGACACCTCATGTGTTCTCTGATTTTGCCCCCTTCGCCACCCACCCACACCCACGTACCCACCCTCGGACCCATCATTCCCCACCCCCCAGGTCAAGCTGCCCCAGACGCTCCACTTCAAGCCGCTGGCGTCCGCGCTGGCCGACCCCGGCAACTTTTTGCTGTCCGACTTCTCCAAGCTGGACCGCCCCGCACAGCTGCACATCGCGTTCCAGGCACTTGACCTGTTTGCCGCCGAGAAGGGGCGGCTGCCCTTCCCCGGCAACGCGGCGGATGGCAGCGCGCTGCTGGCACTGGCGCAGCATGTGAATGCGTCGGCCAGCAGCAGCACCAAGGTGGATGCGGTGGACGCGGCGCTGATGTCGCTCGTGGCCGGCAACGCAATGGGTCAACTCAGCCCGATGGCGGCCATGCTGGGCGGCGTGGTGGGCCAGGAGGTGGTTAAGGCCTGCACCGGCAAGTTCTCGCCCCTGCACCAGGTGAGCATCCAGGGGGGTGGTCACACATGCCACCCACGTAGTTGCAGCCATGTGGCATATGTGGGTGCATGTGCGCTTGGCTCCGCAGCTGCCGTAGTGAGCGGTAGCCTGCATCCTTGGCATGCTCATCCTTGCCACCAGCTGTCTCGCTGGGCCATCGTTTGTCGCAGTTGTACCAGGATCGGATATTTGCGTTTGTACATGAACCGGATGTTTACGTTTGTACAAGAATCGGAGATTTACGTTTGTACAAGAATGGGATATTCACGTTTGTACTAGAACCGGATATTTGCGTTTGTACAAGAACCGGAGATTTACGTTTGTACAAGAATAGGATATTCACGTTTGTACAAGAACCGGATATTTACGTTTGTACAAGGATGGGAGATGTGAGGTTGCCCCAACCATGCAACCATAGGAGGCCGTGGAGGGGGGGGTGTTACCCTCCGGCATGACCTTTGAACCTGCCTTGCATCGACTTGCGACCCCCCCCTTGTATGATCCTTGATACCCTCACACACCGCTGTCGCTTCTGTGGGGTGCCTGCGCTGTGCTGAGCCTGTCCACCTGTGTGCCCGCTCCCCCCCCCCCCCCCCCCCCCCCCCCGGTCCAGTTCTTCTACTTTGACAGCGCCGAGTCGTTGCCCAATGCGCCGCTGCCGATGGAGGAGCTGCAGCCGACCGGCAGCCGCTACGACGGGCAGGTGGTCGTCTTTGGCCGCCAGTTTCAGGAGAAGCTCGCGCAGCTGTCGGTGTTCCTCGTGGGGGCCGGCGCGCTGGGCTGCGAGTTCCTGAAGAATCTGGGCCTCATGGGTGCGTGCATTCGACACGTGGGCGCATTAGATACGTGGGTATGTGAGTAAGGGAAACAGCCGCACGGGACGTAGGTGAAGTTTATGGCCTAACGCCGTCTTGACTTAAGCCCTGGCCGCATGGGTGCATGTGTGAAAGGAAGTTGCCTCATGGGTGCGCGCGTGAAAGAATAATAATAGGCTCATAATAATAGGCTCATGGGTGCGCGCGTGAAAGAATAATAATAGGCTCCTAATAATAGGCTCCTAATAATAGGCTCATAGTAATAGGCTCATGGGTGCATGCACGGGAGACGTAGCCAGCATGCACGGGAGCTGACCGCAAGAGTATCCTTTCCTTGAGTTTCCTTTATCTCTACAGACAGGAGCCATACACTGGCGTTATATATATGCAGCCAGGAGCCATACACTGTCGTTATATATATGCAGACAGGAGCCATACACTGTCGTTATATATATGCAGACAGGAGCCATACACTGGCATATTATGTCTGTTTGTAGTTTTCCTCGTACGACAGCTACAGGCTTCTTGACTTGCTTTTTCTACATGTTTTCCTCGGTAGAGTTTGCATCTTAATGCTTTGGATCTATCTATAGGCGCTTGCCACGGTTGGTGTTTGATCCTTCCCCCCGCCACCCTCCCCCTCCTCCCTGATCCCCCCCCCCCCAGGCGTATCGTGCGGCAGCGGCAAGCTCACGGTGACGGACGATGACACGATCGAGAAGAGCAACCTGTCGCGCCAGTTCCTCTTCCGCGACTGGAACATCGGTCAGGCCAAGAGCGAGGTGGCGGTCGCGGCCGCGCGCGCGATCAACCCGCACCTGCACGCGGTCGCGCTGCAGAACCGAGTCTCCCCGGACACAGAAACGGTCTTTGATGACGCCTTCTGGGAGTCTCTGGACGTGGTGGTTAACGCGCTGGACAACGTGAACGCGCGGCTGTACGTGGACTCGCGCTGCCTCTACTTCCAGAAGCCGCTGCTGGAGTCCGGCACGCTGGGACCCAAGTGCAACACACAGGTGGGCACATGGCGCGTGCGGCCGGGGGGGTTGTTGGTGCCAGGGTGAGGGTTGGAGAGGGGAGGGACAGGTGGTCTATTTAATGGAGGTTGCCCTGTTACGGTATTCCCATCCTGTGTCCGTTCTTTAAACTTGTGGCTCTCCGCCTCTGCCATGGGCGTGGGCTTGTCTGCATGGCACCCACACCTTTTCTCACGGGAGGTGTCTTACAGTCAGGTCATAGCGCTCCTTACTGGAAGTGTCATGCCTTTGTTGGTGATGAAATGAACCGCCATCAGGGGTACGCCTGCGTCAGGGTGTTGGCCATCGCACACGGCGGCCTCCTGTTTCAGCCGTGTGTCTGCCGTGGAAAGGAGCCCCTGGTGGGCTTTATCTTTTGCCACCGCCCTTTCTTGTCGTCTCATCGTTTCGTCTCATATTGATATGGTTCCCATCGGCCCTCTGCTTGGCCCTGATCGGCCGCACGTTCCGTGTGCATGCACTCTCGTCTGCTGCATCGCCGGGTATCGGGTATTCCATGTTTCGTGTGTTCGTATCTGCTGCAGATGGTCATTCCCAACCTGACGGAAAACTACGGCGCGAGCAGGGATCCCCCTGAGAAGCAGGCGCCCATGTGCACGGTGCACTCCTTCCCCCACAACATCGACCACTGCCTGACGTGGGCCAGGTGAGCCTGCAGCTCGCAGTCAGCCCACCCTCTGCTCCGTATGTGCGCACCAGGGTCCGCATGGTAGAGTGAGGAGGATTCAACCTGGCACATGTACTTGGAGATGCGGTCTGCCTGGTGATGGTTAGGGGCAATCAATTGCTTCTCGTTGCGGATGGCCTGCCACCCACGTATGACTTGGTCCTGTTTGATGTTTTCCTTCTGGAAAAGCGCTAGGGAACAAGTGCACAGCCAGGTGGCGAGAGAATGCGGCTTTTGTTTGTCCTGCACTGCGTCTCCCTGCTGAGCTCTGTTTGGCTTGGGCCGTCCTCCGGAGTGATAGACCAGCTGCACCCTGGCATGCTACCCTGGCCTGGGTTGCCTGGTAGCTGCATGTCGGGAGTTCCCTGGTCAGTTACACGTATTAGCCCAGTAATCACACATGAGCTCCTCCCCCCCGTTCTTACGATGCACACTTGCGGCCTAGTCCATGCTGTGGGCTATTCCCACCGCTTCTCATTCCACGTCACGGCCGTGTTGAGCTATCAGCCTCGGTTGCACTGCACACAGCAGAAAATCGCTTCACCATGGGCTCCCTAATCACTTTACCCTTCTTTCTCGTCGCCCTCATCCTTTCAACCTCCTCACCACCCTCATTCGCCCTTCCCTCCCCATGACCCTTCTCCCATACATACCCGCAAAGTCCCCATTCCCTTCTTGGCGCCTCCATCATCCGTTTGTACCCTGTGCCTTCTGCGCACCTCTCTGTATCGGCCGCGCGCTCCTGTGCCTGCGGCTCCCCATGGCCAGGTCCGAGTTTGAGGGCCTGCTGGATAAGACGCCAAGCGAGGTGAACGCGTTCCTGTCCAACCCTGACGAGTACGGCGCGGCGATGAAGAAGCAGGGCGACGCGATGGCCAAGGAGTGCCTCGAGCGCGTGGCCGAGTGCCTAGCCGACCGCTGCACCAACTACGAGGACTGCATCGCATGGGCACGCAAGAGGTGTGGGGGGGGTCTTTTTGTTGTCATTGTTGTTTTGGGGGTGGAGGGCTTCTCTTTCGCACATGTACGTAGGTGGGTGGGTGGGTGGGTGGGTGGGTGGGTGGGGGGTGGGTGGGTGGGTGGGTGGGTGGGTGGGCGGGCGGGGGCGGGCGGGCGGCGGGCGGGCGGGCGGGCGGGCGGGCGGGCGGGCGGGCGGGCGGGCGGGCGGGCGGGCGGGCGGCGGGCGGGCGGGCGGGCGGGCGGGCGGGCGGGCGGGCGGGCGGGCGGGCGGCGGGCGGGCGGGCGGGCGGCGGGCGGGCGGGCGGCGGGCGGGCGGGCGGGCGGGCGGGCGGCGGCGGGCGGGCGGGCGGGCGGGCGGGCGGGCGGGCGGCGGGCGGGCGGGCGGGCGGGCGGGCGGGCGGGCGGGCGGCGGGCGGGCGGGTGGGTGGGTGGGTGGGTGGGTGGGTGGGTGGGTGGGTGGGTGGGTGGGTGGGTGGGTGGGTGGGTGGGCGCTTCTTGTTGTGCTCAAGCCCCCTTCCCATTAATAGCAAGCTCTAGGGCTGCTCGTGTTGCTATTGGTTTTCCTTGTATGCCCATTATTTTCATTTTTATGACATCTTTCCATGTCGTGGCATTCCTGTCCCTGTTATGCCCCCCCTTGTCATTCCCAGGTTCGAGGACTACTTCTGCAACCGTGTGAAGCAGCTGACGTACACCTTCCCGGAGGACGCAAAGACGAGCAACGGGACGCCCTTCTGGTGCGCACCCAAGCGCTTCCCACGCGCTGTCGAGTTCGACGCGAGCGACCCCTCCATGCTCTCCACAATCGTGGCGGGCGCAAACCTGCGTGCCGAGACGTTTGGCATCCCCCGCCCCGCGTGGGCCAGCGACATGACCCGCATGGCGGCCGAGGCAGCCAAGGTGGCGGTGGACCCGTTTGTGCCTAAGGCAGGGGTCAAAATCGTGACCGACGAGAAGGCCACGGCACCGATCGCGGCGGAGGACGATGAGGGCGTGATAGCGGTGCTGCTGGAGACTCTGAAGAAGGGGGTGGCAAGCCTGCCGCCAAACTACCGCATGAACCCGGTCACGTTTGAGAAGGTGAGTGGAGCGCCAGGGGGGGGGGGGGGGGGCTGGGGGGAGGGGGAGGGGGGCTGAGGGGGTAGACTTGGGAGGTAACGCGTCTCTTCCATCGGCACTGATGCTACTTGTTCCCTGCCCATCCGTTTGTCTGTGCCTGCCTTGCCTGGTTCCCTCCCCCACTGCCTTCCTATCCACTTCTCAGGGCCCTCCCTGCGCTCTGTCTGCCCGTGCTCTTTTACTGAAGTATCTGCTCCCATGTGCTCTCTCCCACGGCTTCCTTTCCCCGCCTGTGCAGGACAACGACGCCAACTTCCACATGGAGCTCATCACGGGTCTCGCCAACATGCGCGCGCGCAACTACGGCATCCCCGAGGTGGACCGGCTCAAGGCTAAGCTTTTCGCCGGCCGCATTATCCCCGCGATCGCAACTGCCACCGCGCTGGCCACGGGCCTTGTCTCGCTCGAGCTCTACAAGGTGCTGCAGGGCGCCAAGCTGGAGCAGTACCGCAACTCGTTTGTGAACCTCGCGCTGCCCCTGTTTGCCATGTCGGAGCCGGTCCCGCCCAAGGTCACGCGCCACGGTGAGCTGGCGTTCTCCGCGTGGGACCGCTGGGTGGTGGAGGGCGACGTGACGCTGCAGGAGCTGCTGGATTGGTTTGCGGCCAAGAAGCTCACGGCGTACAGCATCAGCTGCGGCCAGGCGCTCTTGTTTAACAGCATGTTTGCCAAGCATAAGGACCGCATGGACAAGAAGGTTTCGGCGCTCGCGGTGGAGATTGCCAAGCTCGTCATCCCGCCCAGCCGGCGCCACTTTGACGTGGTCGTCGCGTGCGAGGACGAGGAGGGGGAGGACGTCGACGTGCCACTTGTCAGCATCCGGTTCCGATGAAGGGCTCGCTAGTCTTGTGGAGGATGGTTGCCCTGTAGTCATGGCATTTTTCTTGGTGCTTTCTCGTGTCAAGAGGTGAATTCGTGATCCTGGTCTTATCGTTATTGGGTCAGTGGAAAAGTAATGTTTGTTGTGAGTTTTCAAGCGATGAATTTGGCTGTGATTTGCCTCGCATAACAAACATTATTACTATGTGCATGCATGTTGAGTGCATGCTAGATATGGTTGCTGACGCTTGAAAGTGCCACGTGTTGCTAAGACTATTTTGCCTTTTGATCAACTAATAATAAATCCATATATGCACCATTTTTTGGGTCGCAAGGTAAAGTCCTCGAGATCTATCGATGGGATGTCCAACCAGAATTGAATTGAATTGAATTGTAACATAACTCCGTTGGGAGGATATGTAGCACATAGCCCAGAGAAGGGCCATATGGCCTATCATACATTCTAAGCTACTTCCTGCAAGGGTGGGAATGTAAACAACACTTGCTCTAGGTGCACTAGGGCACCTGCACCACCCAGAGTTTCAGGCAACACCCAGCTAAGGGGAGCCTGTCATATAGGTGGGGAAGATCAGCACAGCTATACAAGAGCTAGGGCATGGCTTCTCAGCAGGGAGTGACCCCCTGCATGGGCACTGCATAATTAAATAAAGCTAGGCATCATCTGGAGGGTGGCTCATCATAGGCACATGCACATGTACATGACTAAAAAGGCTAGGCTCAGCTGGTATAGTGCCTGTAGTAGGCGGGCATGTACAAGGCCGCTGTCTAACTATTCTACACTACTGCTGCTGTATTCCCCTAGGCTGGGGCTACTGGAGTCGCTGGGGCCGCGGTGGTCGAGGGGGTCGCGTGCCAGGGCTTGTGGCCGACGTAGATGGCCGCCCCCTTCCAGTACACCGGCTGGCCCGCCTTGGTCTGCCGGAGCTGGAGGTAGGTCGGCCAGAGCTCCCGTCGCCGTTGTTGCTGCGCCAGGGTCAAGTCGTCGTCCACGGTGAAGGGAGTGTTCTCGAGCCGCTTGCGGCGTCTGAGAAACGAAATCTTGTCCGCTGGGCTGTCAAAGATGAGAAGAAGCGGAGGCGCCCCTGTATTACCCCGCGCGCGGGGTAGGCGGTGGGTGGTCAGCTTAATCTCACCAAGGAGGCCCATGCGTGCAAGGATTTTGCTCTCAAACGCACGTGCAAGCTTCTCGGAATTCTCACCTTCCACCATGTCGAAGTTCTTGAGTATATGGCGTTGAGGCTGCGCTTGGCGAGCTCGGCCTCCTCGCGGAGGTCAAGCGTCTGCCGTTGGAGCTGGGCTGCGACGGCGGAGGTGGTGGAGGTGGTATGTTGCTTAAGCATGTCCGCCCAGGTCGTGATGGGAGGAGCATCGCCGGCCAGGCCAGCAGGGGCTGGCTTGGCGGCAATGTCCTTCACCGCCTGGGCGGTGAGGCCTGCGGTGTTCTGCAGGACCTCGATAGCGACATTGGCATTGTCCCTAAGACGCTGGTCGATGTCGCGGAGCTGGGCGGTGATGGAGTCGGTGGAGGCGGAGGGGGGGGTGGGGGTGGAGGCGAGGAGGGTGGCGGTGCATGGCCAACCAGAGCAGGCCAGAAATCTGGAGAATCTGGACCATGACCAGTCCAGCTAGCTCGGACCATGTGCACAGCCGGCGCTGCATGGCGGTCGATGTCGCTCACTGCTGGCATTGTATAGAAACATACCGGTCGCCTCGGTCGACACGGGCCGCGCACCAGCATGCTATAGACATGTCTCACTAAATACTGCAGCAGCATACACCAATCAATGAATGAATTAAACTCGTGCTCCCGTTGGGGAGTCACGGAGCACCGAAGTGCTTTAATCCCTGTGTGCACACAACAGGTAGAAAGGGCAGAGACCCCCTTTCTCCTTCATGCCAAAGGCATGCCACAGCTGCAATCGGACTCGGTAAACGATCCGGCAAGATCTGTGGGTGCAATAAGACCCATGTGAGCATATCATAACAAGGAGAGTGGGCAAGTAATCTGAGCATAGCCAGGACGTAGCATGGCTGTTCAAGGACCGTAAGCTAAGGCTATGGCCGGCTGGTTGTGTACCGTGTGTCAGTGTTAGCGGAGCACTTGACTAGGTATGGTGGCACAGCTAGGCAAATATTCTATGCATGGCTGCGGTGCCCGCCGCGGGCAGTGACTACCAATGGATACAAGCTAGGGCTATTAGCTATTCTAGCCCGCAGGGGGCGTCGAGATCTCACATCTTGTGGCTGATCATCAGGTCCCCGCCCCTCCATTACACCTTGGGCTTCGATCTGGGGCCGCCCTGCATGCTTGTGGCGGAGGTATTCTGGGGCCACAGGTCGCGTCGCTGCTGCTGCTGAGCGGGGGTCAGGTCGTCGTCCAGCGTCCAGGTGAGGTCGTGCAACCTCTTGCGATCGACGAGACTGAGAAAGGAACCGCTGCTTGTACGTCCTACATGCTAGCTGTTTGTCCATGTACATGCATGCACTTACCACTGGACGTACACTCCAAGCCCCGAGGAACAAACGCACGTGTACTCTGATCGCGTGATTTTCAAGTTTTTGTAGCTAAATTGTACGTGTAGCCTGAATTGTATGGCTGGCTAGATGTATACATGTTGCTCTGAACGAGCTAGCCAGCCATACATTTCTGGCCTGCGCTGGTTGTCTCCTTGATACATGCAAGGCTACACACGTGTACTGACGATGTACAATTCCATCCACCTCCATTTTCAAATTTCCATCATCCTGAACTGATGACTCAACAAAATCACATGTGCAATGTAGTGATCAGATAACAGTGATCGGGCTAGGATAAGACTGATAACAGTGATCAGGCTAGCTTAATTGAGCTATAGGCGCGAAACTCGGGGGCCTTTTAACTTTGGCGATCGACAAATGACCGCTTACTCACCAGCCCGAGCTTGCATAGGACCTCGCCGCAAGCAATGGGACGAACGCGGCCAGCAGGCGGGGGGGCGTCGTCTTTAATTCAGGAGGGTAATGAGGCGTGCCCCAGCCAGCCAAGGGCGCGCCGCTGGGGCCAGGTACCCCGCGGCCAAGTCGGCGGCAGCCTCAAAGAGTGCGGTCGCCCCGCCATGCATGCATGGCCCGCCATCACGAAGAGGCAGGTGCTCGTAGCCCCAGCCCGAGGGGCCGGTGGATGAGGCGTTCGGCAGAATATTCCTTGAGCACAGCCGTGAACATGTCCAGGTCCAGGACAATAGGCGGGGGCGGGGGGGTGGCCGGGGCGGGCACCGCAAAGGCAGCCGTATATATTCACATTGAGAATAATAAATTAATTACGGAGGTGAGATTGGCATGCAACAGTAGGAAAAAACCCGACAAGAAGAAGAACCCTGAAGAAAGCAATAGATATAGTAATCTGACACGATATATATTGATAAATCAGACGAATGAAAAATTACGGTGACCAGTTGAGATTGGCATGCAACATAAGGAAAACCCCGAAAAGAAGAAGAACCCTGAAGAAACAATATGTATTCATTGAGAATGATAGATTACGGAGGTGAGATGGGCATGCAACATAAGGAAAAAACCGAAACGGAGAATAACCGTGAGAAATTAATAGGAATCTGACACGGACATCCAAGGATCACGCCAGCTGCACAAGGTACAACTAACTACATCACAAAACTACGACTCGCTGCAACAGCGCTGCCGGCCCACCATATATGCAGGATCGATTTCGATAGTACCGGCTACGCCCCCTTCTAATAAAGAAGGTTCTGGACAGCCGTGTTCAGCCCGTCTCACGTTGCGAGACTGAACAAGTCTCGCGTGCAGACACGTGTGTAGTACTCCTACACACAGATCTCGAGTGATTTATCTAGTACCAAATCCGAAAGAAGGCTACTAGTTGCATACTCCCCGGAAAGGAGAACTTTTGCGGATGACTGTAGGTGTAAGTTGGCGATGCCCTAGGATCCGGAGATGTCCGTCCTATAGTCAGCGAAAGTTGGTGCGAGAGGTCCCCAGTTCGATTCCGGTCGGATTCATTCAAGCAGATCGCGCTTTTCCGCGTTTTCCGCGGACCGGCACTGAACGCAAATGGTTTTCACCTTTGCGGCGTGCCTGATCAGAATATGCAGGCCTGGGAGGGATCTAGACCGCATGGGTCGCGACAAAGTCGGCCCGGGCAGTGCGGCGGAATAACACATCAGCCACGGTGCGAGTCAGTGACAGGCACTGCCGCCAATACGAGGACCACTTGCGGGCTGACCACGGGGCGGTCTGACCCTCGAGGTCGGGGCGCTGGCAGCACTCGTGAAAAAACTCCGCTGTCTTTGGGCATGATAGATGCAAGGCCCCGAACTCCTCAAGGACAAAGGGGATGACCCCGTGGGGCCCCACATTGCCGTAGGAGGCAAACTTGTCGCGCTCAGCCACAGCGGCAGCGCAGCGCCGGCATCGATCCACAGCCGCCCGGAGGATGTGGCGACCGGAGAGCGGCCGAGCCTGGCTTATCTCTGGCACGGAGACATCGATGAGCAGGTGGCAACCCTGGCAGCCCGTCGTAGTCAAGCACGGTAATGTCGGGGCGGTGGTTGGGTGAGTAGAGGGCGGCCCCATCCGCGTCCTCGCACTTGATGGTGGAGTGGGGAAACGATATATATAGTGGCCGGGCTTTCTGTTCGAGACATAGAAGTGTGCTACTAAGGTACCCTAACTAAGGTACCCTAGCTAGGCGGCGAGACGGGCTCACACCCGGGCAGCCTCCTGGTTTTTCTGTAATATATGGAGGCCGATATGGTTCGCAAGGATAATAGATGGCCGGCAAGTAGTGATGAAGGAGACCACCTTCACTGACTCTGTGGGGGCTCCGCTTGTGACCGCGTTTGGCATTCATATATAGCGATTGGGGCCGTGATGCGGCCCAGTGCCCACAACCCTGTACAACTACTATGAAAGTTAGATAGCTAGAATCATCCATTCCTGCATCCCATGTACCCCTCCCACTGCATGAGGACTTTATGCTCATGTGACGCCGGTCCCGTGTACATTAAATAATATAATTAATAAATATAGTGGACGTCTCCCCTTGATCAAAAGCAGGATCTGACAAACAGCGCAGGCCAGAAATCAGGAGAAATCCGGACTCTGCCATACGGTAGCTCGGGCATACATACGGTAGCTCGAGCCTGCCATTATCTTTTCCGCGTTTTCGAGCTACTAGTCGTTCAGGATGATGAATATGAACGGAGATCGTCAATATGTCTATATATCTAATGCAGCCTATAAACTAGCTAACAAACCAAGGACCGAGATCTCGACTGATGCCATGTCAGTAGCAGGGAGTGCGCCAAGCCCTGGCGGTCACGCCCGGGGCGTAATAATTGTGCGATCCCTCGATCGCGGAGCTAGATCGACTTCATGATGCATCCCGTCTACTAGCCAGTGCTCCTTGAGCGTGTGGGCAGCCCGCCGGCGTGTTCGATCGCTGGGCATGTCCCACGTATGAGCATGCCACCTCCTTATAGTCTAAGGCTGTACCGTGTCCGATAGCAGCTGTGGCATGCCTCTGGCATGAAGGAGAAAGGGGGTCTCTGCCCTTTCTTCCTGTTGCGCACACAGTACAGGGATCATGCTCCGGCGTTAGCGTGTCCGTTTAGCTAGCTAGCGCGCCCGAATGCAGGTGTGGCATGCCTCTGGCATGAAGGAGACTGGGGGTCTCTGCCCTTCCTCCTGTAGTGCACACACAGGGATTAAAAGCACTTCGGTGCTCCGTGACTCCCCAACGGGAGCACGAGTTTAATTACTTAATTAATTAATGCTCCGGCGGCTCCGTGACTCCCCAACGGGAGCACGAGTTTAATTATTTAAATGATAGTAGGCTAGCTACCTGGCTGTGCAGGCCGCAGCCCTGCCGGCAGTCGCCGTACGTTGGGCTCCTCTGGACATGTCTAGCTGGTCACCGCCGGGTGTGAGCCAAGAAGTGCCCGACTAGCTGTTTAATCTGCGCGGTCTTTGCTCTGCATGTCAGCTAAAATTATCATGTCGCGGTGTGTCCAAATGTTGGCCCGACCGCGTCGCCTAACCCTGGCAGGGCCTGACTGCATGTGAGAAGATCTCTCCGGCCGGGCTGGCCAGTCCGCAAGGAACCAGCACTGATCAGGGCCCGGCCGGCGCTAGGTTGGCGTCATCCGCTCAACGGCCCCTCTAATTACTCCTGGATATGGTCGGATATGCAGGATAAGTACAGCATTGGGCGGACATCAATTGTCAAAGACTACGACCCCCTTAACGTCATGGGGGTCCTAGGAAATATAAAAAGCATGGCAGGCATAGTCTGCATGCAAGATTAGTTCGAGGCCTCACTTGAGGCCCATGATATTTTAGACTAGCTGTGGACATACATGTATGTATATTAAGGTCTTCCAAGGGGAGACGTTCACTATAAAGGAATTAAACTAGTGCTCCGTGGTCCCCCAACAGCCCGGACACGAGACTTTGAATTGATATGGCCGCCGGCCTGCATGCCCATACATGTAACCACTTCTTTTATTTCCGATCATTGTGTAAATTAACGTGTAAATGTAGTTGTCTCCCTTGAGCAATATTAAGTTCGTGGGTCAGCGCTTTGTAAGACAAGATCACTCGTTTCACCTACACGACAACATGCGCGGCGCTTCTTTGATCTTTCATGCAGCAGAGTCGCTAATGCATGCGCTAGTACACTTAACTGTGCATGCGCTTGATCACTGTACTCAATGAGCATCATAAGATCGAGCCATGCATGTGCACACGGAACGATTATTGGACTCGCATGTATACACACCAGCCTGCACGGGCTTCATTGCCCCCTTCATCCTCCGTTGGGCCAACAAGGTCAGTGTTCAGGGATGGGATGAACGCAGAGGCAATCTGCAGCTTTACGCATGTGTGTTGCAGGTCACTTGGCTCAAAGATGCTGGGATCTTCGTCCAAAGGGCCGGAGTATACCTGAACACATGCAGACAAGCACCAGGAACCAGTCAGACAGATCGGCTGACGTACAGAGCAGTTGAAATTGTGAGCATGCATGGTCACCTAACAGAAAAGGCAATCTCATATGGCTGATCTCAAATGTGTACATAGACTGAGTAACTAAAAGAGTACACCTTGAGTGAACATGCTGTACGTTGATTCTGCATTCCACATGGCAACTTTCCTGCAAGCAAACCCAGTCCCAGGTGCACATAAAACAGACGTGCATGTCCAGCCATGCAGAGGCTCTGCATGCGTACAGCTCCCTGGCATTGGACCACAACTGCACCTGGACATGCAGCAGACATCGGCAAAGCACTGTGTGCAAATGTCATGGGTCCGCATTGCTGAAACTTGGCCATGCAGGTCCACCAAATACTCTCTGGGGTTGCGCTGAAGGTGGTGCCATGGGAGCCGCTGAGGGGCCCGCGGTGAAGAATGGTTGTCGGTAGTCCGTGCACTGCCGTCCACGGTGTGTGCATGGTGCTTCAAGTATCGATTGTCCTCCACAGTTCTTTCAGCAGAGGCATGCACGTGGCACCAGGTTTATAAGATCCGAAGTGGCGCGGGAGCTAGCCAGATCATGGCCCAAGATACTTCATTCAAAGGCTCATCGTAGGAGCTTGCCGCGCGGTCGGCCACTAAGCCTAGTGATGCCATACATGTTCGAATATATAGGCCTGTCTTGCTGTACTGCTGTCGCCAGCCGAAGAGTAAGCCTCCAAACTCCAAAGCCTCCGATCGAGTCACCAGCAGCATTTGCCAGCGAATGGTAAGTCCATGCATTCACATGCCCACAGTGAGACCCATGTTGCAGCTGGGCCCAATGGCCATGCTTTCTTCTCAGTATGCGTTAGAGATCTGGCATGTTTTAGGCCGTGCCACTTTGCCCCCTTGGTTCCTTGCAACGCATTCTTGGAAGAGTTCAGGAAGGACATTGGACGGCTCTGGCAATCTTAGGCTCCTTGCAGGTGATGGCACTGTATGCCTCAGGTGTCCAAGCTGCCTGACTGCTACTAGAGCTATGTGTGCAGGGAGCTGCAATTTTACCGGCTTCTCACCAGCTGCTAAAAGTTTACCCAGCGGCTCCCATGCTAATGGTCAATGTGCCGCTCGCGCTGCTGGCCCCAAAAGTCTCCTTGTCAAAGGGCACGCATGCCAGTGCTTGG